>JANPWX010000067.1:3725508-3773617 GCA_024734555.1 Trochalopteron elliotii | reverse complement strand
AGGTATGTGCGGAGCGCGGCGGCAGCCACGCCGCCGCCTCCCGCCGAGGGACCCCCGCCCCGGCCCCCGTCGCCGTGCCGGAGCCGGTGCCTTCCGCAGCAGCGCGAGCCTTGGCGCTGTCCCTCCGCAACAGCCACCCCCTTCTCGTCACCTGCATCCCGCACATACCTGCACTCTCGCCTCGGTGAGGTCTATCTTGAGTGCCAGCTCCTCACGGGTGTATATGTCAGGATAATGAGTCTCTGCAAACACCCTCTCCAGTTCCTTGAGCTGGGCGCTGGTGAACGTAGTTCTGATCCGCCTCTGTTTTCTCTTCTCGTTTAAACCCCCGTGGTCGGTGAAGAGTTTGTAAGGAACTGAAGAAGGAAAAGAGGAAAAAAGAGGAAGAAGGGGGAAAAAAAGTTCGTGAATCTCTCGTGGCTTTCCCAAAGATATTTTTCCGGAAAGACGAACGGTGCTTTAAAAAACTGCCGCATCCTTCTGAGGGATCCTAATATGCCTGAATAACCGGAGGAGTCCAGTAGTCATTGAGGAGAGAAAACGAGGAGGGGGTTAAATACGGGGAGAGAGAGAGAGCGAAGTTTAACACTAAATATGTATGCTAAAGGCTGAATGTGAGGATGGTGTTAAATGTGAGTGTATTAAAATGCCGGAGCCCAGCCGCGAAGCACGGGCTGGTCCTGTTCAAAGCCAAAGATTCAATAGGAGAAGGGAAAAATGATTGAAAGTGCCAGAAAGCATTGAAGGAAACATCAGGCTGCTTGCTAGCTGTCACTCAGTAATGATATTACCAAACTGCTTCTATATTTATTTGGATTTCTCTAGTCTTACCAGCTGATCCTGTTCAAAGAGGTTTCGGTAAAAAGTGCTGTAAAAATAATGACCGGCGAAAAATAGATCTGCACGTCTGCTGCTGTTGTTGGGTTGGGTTTCCTTTTTTTTTTAAAGACAGTGTCGGTAATGAGCTTTACTCTTTGGTTATTTAATTATTTTCTAAGCTTTACGTCTCATCGCAAAGTAAATAAATTATGCCTATCATTTTGGCAGCTTAAGATAATTTTGTTGGCGGTTCGGGTGTGACTAGGATAGTGTAACCCTGTAAGTGAATTACCCCTCCCTGCAATCGCTTCTAACGTGATAAATTCTTTCATTTGTGTAAGCAAATTTCGTTTGGTAAATACTAAACACATTTCCATTTTCAAATGCAATCAAGGCTTCCTATATACCAGCAGCGAGGCGGCTGCCGGGGCTAAGAAAGCTGGAGGTCCTTACCTGCTGCGTATGGACTGCTCTGGTGGTCCCTAAGAGAGCCGAGACTGCAGGATCCTGGAGTGAGGGATGGGCAGCCAGAGGTGGCCCCAAAAGTGGTCCTTATAGGGTTATATTGAAAGCCACTGGCTTGGCTGCAGGAACTGAAGTCAGCATAAGCTGAAGCCAGGCTCGAAGTGTCCATCCCAGCCATACAGGACTCGTAGGCAGAGGAATTGAGGTAAGAATATTCCATTTTATACATTGAAAAGGCTCTGGATGGCTCAGCCAAGTGGAAAAAATGAAATAAAAGCTGGATATATGGAGAAGGTGCCTGTGGTGGGGAGATGTGCACAGCTCAACGCCTGCTTCGAGAGTGGCCTCCTTACTACCAGCAGAGCCTAGTTTTATGAAAAAGCCTCCTATGAGATGCCTTGCCTGAGGTCTCTAGAGCATATAGTCCTCATAATAAACTTGGCTCTTTCCACTTGGACAATAGCAAAGCGGTTGGTCTTATTGCTGGCGCTTTTTACATGACAATAACTCATCAGTCTATTGGGCTGGCACTGGGGGACCGAGCTGTCCAACCTCCCTATCGCTGATTCCTGCATCTCTAATTAGAATTTAATACCACACCATTACGCACCGAGCCCCTCGATCCTCCCTTCTAACCAGCTCCCTGCCCTTTAATTCAATCAGACTACTTGGAAATAATGAAAGTTGGGTGACGATTCTCCCTGATCCAATTTGCCCCTGCTTTTAAGTCTTTTTAACTGATCATATACCTTAGGCATAAATTGAGATAGCGTGGTTCCCCATCGCCCCCCAACCCCTCTCTGATCTTTTTTTTTTTTTCCTTTTATTTTTTTTCCTTTTTTTTTTTTTTTTTTTTTTTTTTGTGTGTTTGTGTGTGTGTGTGTGTGTGTGTGTGCGCGCACTTGGTTAGGGAGAGAAACCTTGATGTCATCGAGAAACCTGTTTTGTAAGAGCGTTACACGCTCAATTTAACAACAAGTCTACCCCCCGAAGTGCATGAAATGCTATAAAGGACTGGGACATTAGCCGACTCAGGCACACTGTAAAATGGAGTAAGTGGGCCAGGGGGCTGCGCTTTTTTTTTCCTTTTTTTTTTTTTTTTTTTTTTTTTTTTTTTTTTTAATGGGAAGAGGGAGAGTGTTTCTTTATTATACACCTGGTTCAGGGGTAAAAACCCATCAACTTACAAATCGCGTTTCTCCTCCAAGGCTGGAGTACCAGGTTTCGTTGTTTGTGTTCTCTCCTAGGGTCTCTGGACCGACACTCTAGGTGCTGGGATTTTTTTTTTTTATTATTTTTTTTTCCAGCACAAGGCAACGAATAAAGCCCTCGAATGCAAAACATCTGGATGCTAAACAGACGCGTTCGTTGGGCTTGGTGTCCCCTTTTTTATTTGTTCGCCCACACGTAAAGCTTGGATTAAATTGTCGTTACTGTTATTGATCGTTATTATCGTTTATATTAGAATGGAAAGGGCGAATCGAGAAGGGTATATGGGGGATATGTGTGTGATGAAGTACATTCAATTTTGCACCTACTCTTTCTTCCTCCGGGAGGGCGAGAAGTGAGCGGGGAGAAGATGCAAACCTAAGCCGCACTTAAAATACGCGGTCGGGACGGGGGGTTTCCGGAAACCTGTTTCCGAGCACGACGTGATACATGCGGTTTCCGAAGCTGGAGAAGGAGAATCTCACTTGGGTCCGGCGTTTTTCTCCGCTGGCCTCGGGAGAGGCGACCCCTTCTTGCCTCGGGCTGCTCCGCACCCGCGCAGGCTCCACGCTGTCGCCGCCAACCGCGGTGAGGGGCAGGGGAGCGCCAGGGATCTTCGTGGGGTTTTCTTGCCGATGATGTAGTTTTCATTTCGTTAGTCGTATTTCATTTAATCTCTCCTCTGGGTGGGCAGCATAGGAAATGCTGAGTGGAACCTCACTGTTGTGTAAACAAACATTGGATATTTTATATTATTTCAATGTGTAGATAATTAGTTTTATTGCATTCATTACCCCCTTTATGTGCTCTGTAACAAGTCGACAATTAAAGTAACAAACTCATAAAGTCTATAGGGGCATTTAGGCTCGAATAGTATTTGCCAGACTAAGTATTTTAATTCAAAGCCAGCGGATGAACACGGGGAATCTACAGGCTCCTGTGCTTTGAGGTGGTTTATTATACATTAAAAACACTCCAAAGCAGTACTTAATTACACCAATGACTGAGGTTTCCTTTTACTTTTTTGCGGCGGAGTGGGGGGGCGGGGGGGGAAACCATGTCACTATGAGTTACCGGTAGGTAATAAAACAAAGCAGAAGATTCTTGAGCCGCTGAGGATCCGGGTGATAGTTTTATGGCGAGGTCTGATAGTTTTATTGCGGTTGCATGTTGTGCAATGTGTATTTGATAAAGAACGGCCTTTGATGGCCCGTGGACACTTTTTTGTGCACCGTCGAAATGAAAATAAATGTGAACACGGTTTTAGTGCGAGGATGAAAACAAATTGCGAGTTCTAAATGGTTGTCCCTTTATGGTCAGCAGACAAGAAGAGAAAAGCGCTGCAAACATCTGTCTTCTGTCCCCCAAATCTAAAGGGCACCAAAGAATGATGTGAATCTAAGTGTTACTACAGCAGGGATTTGTCTTTATTTACCCGCGCTCTCATGAATATGAATACGTGTTTGGGGCAAGGAGGTGCCTTCACCCCTCTCAAACAACACAGGGCATTAAAAAAAAAAAAAAAAAAAAAAAAGAAAAAAAAAAGAAAAAAAAAAAAAGAAATCCGAGTGCGTTTCCTCTGGGGAGCACCTTTTGTGCCGCGTTTCTTTTCCCGCAGCAGCACAACTCTGTCCTCCGCGCCCGGGCCTGCGGGGGCACTCGGTATCGGACCCGCGCCGGCAGCGGCGCTGCCCACCCCGGCACCTGTCCTGTCCCCGGGCTTGCCACCACGGCTGCCCCGCTGTCCCTGGCGTGGCCAGCTCCGCACTGCCGCGGGGGATGGTTTGCTTCACCCCTCGCCCCTCCCGTCCCCTTTCCACCGGGGTTTCACCCGCTCCCCCTCCGAGGGATTTGGGCTCCAGTTGTTCTTTCTACACGCGAGCGGTTCTGCCGAAAAAGTTGCAGCAAATGGGTAATTTGATTATTCCCACTATAGGCCAACTGCCTCAGCGGCCTTCCCCCACGCGTCTGGCTGGGGGCAGAGAAACCATCTCCAAGGAATAATCAAATCAAGGCGAAGTGTGGAAAAACCCCTTCTGATTTCCAGGCGACACAAATAGAATTAGAGCCTCCCGTTTGCTTCACCCCCTCTTTTCTTTGCCTCCTTCCAGAAGAGCCCTTTTGTCTCAATCGTAAACTCTGGCCCAGCCGGGCAGCGCGGTTGCGCGGGGTGCGCGGGATGTGCGGGATGTGGGGGATGCACGGCGGCTGGAGGCGCGACGGGGTCGGGTGCCGGAGAAAAACATGCCGAGTATTTTAAAAGCCACTTTTCTTTCCTCTCCTTGAGCACTGAGAGGGGCCCGGTCCGCTCCCCTCAGGCTGCGGGAGGAATGCTCGGAGGCAGAGGAACAAAACAGGGAACAGCGCGCCTTTGTACGGCCGCCGGCGACCATGGGAAAGCGCCTCCCGAGCCCGGCCGCGACCGCGCCGCAACTATCCCACCCTTCCGAATAAAATTTTAGACACGGACGAGGGTTTCTTTGGCATTGCTGTATTCGGAGGGAGCGGCCAGAGCATCCCACCGCACTGCGGCCGGTCTATGGGGGTGCAGGCCTCCGCAGGACGGGACACGCAGTCCAGCGCGGCCACGGAGCCCGGCCCTTCACCGCCGCCGCCGCCTCAGCCGTGCGGAGCCGGGTCGGGTGACAGGATCGGACAGGCCGGAGACAAGTGTTGGCTTTCCCCCGGCCACAGAGGGACAGTGCGGGGACACGTTCCTTTTCCCGACTCGTCTCGGGGCTACCTGGCACGCCCGGGAGAAAAAAAAATCCCACTTTTTGTTGTCCCTGCTGCCCCGCTCCCAGAGGCTGCTCAGGCTGGGCTTGGCGGCCCTGCGGGGAGCAGGGGACACCGGCGCTGCTGCTCTGCGCGCAGCGGGGCGGCCCTCCCTCTCCGCGCTGGTTTAGGATGCCAGGAGAGCCGATGCGTTCTTGGCTGGTCTTCTGCTGCCTCATCAGTTGGGATGGAGGGATTTGCAATAGTAATGATGGTAGTGAGGAAGAAGTAAAGAAGAAATAATAATAATAATAATAATAATAATAATAATAATAATAATAATAAGAAGAAGAAGAAGAAGAAGAAGAAGAAGAAGAAGAACAACAACAACAACAACAACAACAACAACAACAACAACAACAACAACAACAACAACAACAACAACAACAACAACAACAATCATCATCATCTTCATCCCTCCTTATTTGTCCGTCCCTCTCCCGGCCGAGACCCGTGGCGTTCGGGTGGCGGCCAGCAGAGGGATCTGCGCTTTGCTTTTCCTCTCGGTCGCGGCGGCCGCGGCGGCGGCAACATCTGCTGGGCTGGAGGAGACGGGGCGATTGAGCAGACGCACAGATGTAAAAGTGGCATCTGCTTGTGACAAAAGAGTGGGAATTAGATTAGGCTGGGAGGCCTTTCTGCGATTAGGGGAAAAAAAAATAGAGAGAGAGAGAGAGAAAAAGAGAAAAGGAAAATACTAGCTGCAGATTGTGTAAGCAGGGGAAGAGGATGTGAAAGACAGAAAAGCTCGTTGGGCAGCTGCTAGGACATCGGGACAGCACAAGGGTGCTGGGAGCTGAAATAGCCCTAAGAGAAGGCTTTTCTTTTCCCTCCAGAGGCAGAGATGCGGCCGGGTCAAAGCTTTCCATCATCATGAGCGAAGGACATCCAGCAGGAGGCTCGGACACTAGCAGAGATGCCCTCCCGCTGCTCTTGACCAACTAGGCAGAGAGACCCAGATCTGGACACTTCTTTTCTTTGTTCCTTGATGGAATAAATACAGGGAGGTTTGTATATCCAAAAGTGAGGAGGCAGGAGGCCTTGCCTTTCCTTGCCTTATGAACTGTCCGATTTTGGTTCCATTAATTAAAAAGAAAACAAAAACCAAAGCAAACAAAAACCATAACTCACATCCACAAATTTAAATCTGTTTGGTAAAGCAGAAGAACTGTTTTGTTGTGCTTGTCCAAACACCTGCACCCAGCTGAGACCTCAACTGCATCAGCATGCACTGGTTAGCGAGAAGAAAAACACCTCCCACATTTCAAATTATAGTCTGTTTTGCAAGCAATGCTTTTCCCAGTTACATGAATACTGATATTGAATATCACTGAACATCATGCTTTGTTGTTTTTTTTTTTTTCTAAAGCCCTAGTGTCTTTATCTCTAGGGATACTTGGTGCTCTTGCAGAGCAACATACAGAAGAAACAATAGGACTGAATTGTATTTCCAATGGTAGAAGAAATGTACTGTACTGCAAAACCAGCAATTACAGAGTGTAATATGCTGTGCACTGGGGTAGATTTAGTAATGCTTCTTATAGCACCTTGCCTCTAAGCTTGAGGAAGTTGGTGAAACCCTACAAAACCTTTTAAAGACTAGACTGTGATTTCAGCAGAGTGCAGAACAGGTCCACAGTGCTGAACAGCCTGCAGGACTGCAGCTTGCCTATGCAAGCTGATCTTTGTTACAAAGGTAGGGAGCATGTGTGACACCTTTGTCAGTAATGGGGCTGAGGAATGAGAGGACTGGATTATAGAAATTGGGAGGCCTCTGACAAAAAGCAGAGTAGAATGGGGGAGAGCGAGCACAATGAAAATAGCTTAAAAGATAATTAGGGAAATCCTGTTGATAAAAAAGAAATTACTTTAGGTGTTTATTAGGGAAAAAAAGAGACCAGTCCATCTGTCTCCTTGCAAATACAGAAGCACAACGAAATACATTGATGACTCACACATAAGAATCTTTGTCATATACAATTGCAGATATATATTTGTGTTGTTTAATGAAAAACATATCTGTGAGTTCAAAAAAGTAATGGGTTTTGTATTAGCTGTTTTTTGTTATTACAGTATTTGCATCATAAGTTGATTGTCTGGATACAAACTCCAGCTCTCTGATGGCCTTGAAACTGCTGGTAGCAGAGAAGATTTGTCAAAGGGAAGGGTCCTGCTGTTTGTGCACTGCTGCTTCTTTTCTTTCTCTAGGCAATCATCACTGGCCACTATCAGACCTATGGCCTGACCCAATTACAGCAATTTTATGTATCTATGCCTATTTCTGTCAATGAATCCAATGAGGTTGAACGAGACAGTAAAAAAGATGGAAAGGTACGTTCTTCCCACAGTGAAGGATAATGATGTCTAAGTCAAGAGGTCATTGGAAAGTTTAAAAGGCCTCTCTTCTCAGAATAAGAAGTCAGTGACAAGGAGGCAGGGTTAGACAATCCTGAATTCCTGCCTGTAGGGATGTATTGTGCCTTCAGGCAAGGTACTTTCCAGCTCCCACACAAGGGAATGGGTTAGCAGAAGGAAATAGTGTTAAGCTGTTTAATCAAAAGTCTCCGTGTTGGCTAACTGGAGGATACAGCAGCTCCCACATATAACTGAAACGTGCCCTGTTGGGCTGTCAGGAGCAGCAGGTCAGAGCAATGATGCATGCCTTAGAGACTAATGGTAATTAGCCTTAAATGATGAGCAAGAAACACCAAGTCAAATGGGTTGAGACATTTTCCTTCATGATTCAAATAGGGAGAGTTTGCTCAGGCTAAAAGTCAGAGCTCCATTTCCTCTAAGAATCCCTTGGTACCTTTCAGCTGCTGTTACTGGGACCCCAGCTAGATCAGTGCTCTTGTCTGGGGTGTCACCACTGTGGATCGAGCCCTGGCTACATCCTTCTGTGGCTATTCTGCTCATTTTGATTGTGTCAGCTATGTTATTTCTGTAAGACAGCTTATCAAAGCTTGGCTCCATTTGCTTTGCTAAGGTTTTTTGGAGTTTTTTTTCCAAGTGGGATTCCAGTTTGCAAATGATTCCTGATGGATGGTCCTGGGCTCCTATGTAAAAGTGATATAATATTGGCAGATGGTCATTTTTAACCTCCCAGTAAAAAATATTTCAATCAATTCATCAATCAATCAACCAATGAAATTATTACTAGTTAGCCCCAAGTGCTAACATGGAAAGTGTGCCTATGCCTTCCTGCTAATCAACAGGCTTTTCATTTTATTGCAGTCAAAATGAGTCCACAGCCTTCTGCATTGAAACTCAAGTTATATGAGGTACATCTTTTGCTAAGGAATGGAAACAAGGGTGTTGAGGGGATATTCATATCCTCAGTGGTCAAATGCAGACTCCCTCTAACAGAATGTCAGAAAAGGGGGAAAATAATACCTGACTGAAAAGTACTACTGAAGAGGGAAGGCAATATAGAAATCTTCATTTGTTGGAAACAAATGGAGGCAAAGCTGAGCTCATATGAAAAGCAGCTCTAAGATATAAACTATGTCCTTTTCTTTATACTGGCCACATATCTTTCATAAGCTATTATGTTTGATAAGAAAGGGTCTTGAATGAAGGGTGAGTTACATGTTTACATTCACAGACAAAATGAATGGGTAATAATTTGTGATGAGAACAAAACTACAATTTTTACTAAAACCTTTTATGTAACCCTTGTTTGAATCTCTCTTGGAAAAGTGTGGGTTTATTTGTACACTCTGGGACCTTGTGTTGTGCCATTATCTAAAATAGTTGCCTGTATCCAGACAGGTGCTGAAAGAATTGGCACTGGGTCAGTTCTTAAAAGTTCATTTACGATCTGTAAGAAATTTTTTTTTCTAGTGCATTTATAGTCATTGTTTTAGTTAATACTCAGGTAAATAGGACATTAATTGAGTTTTCAGGTTCTGTAATTGTATACTGGAACATACTGATATCTCCAAAAGCAGATAAAGTGATGTGTGAAAATAAGCAGATAGTAAGACATACATCAATATATATTGTGTTTATACGCAGTGTATTTATAGAACCAAATAGGACATGATAGGGCTCTAACAAACTCACAACATAATTTAAATTACTGTGGATCATCCATTAAAATTTATCTCCTATCGGGTAGGCTCTGGAGCCCTGATTAAGTTTTTACTTAATAACTGGGGAGCAGGGGTGGGGAGGCAGAAATGTTGCTTCTATGCAATGTAAACTCGTTGGATTTAGTTTTGCTTTTATTACTTACAATATTCCAGGTTTGGTTCAGGAGGCCAGAGGGGCTGGAAGGAAGTGGTGAAGCCAGATGAGCCTGAAGTTCTTGGGAGTATATCTTCCTGCAACATGGACTCCATCTGAATGTATGGAGGAAAATGGTGCCTGGAATTGAAGGTAAATGTTACAACCATATTGACCTGTCCCATGCAGGGACTGGACCCTTACTTCATCTTCAGTAGTCAGTAGTCTTCAACATGAACTATAACTCTGTGTGGGCAAGAAGGGTCACGGCTCTGTCATACATAACAAAAGGTGGAAAAGCCCCATCAGTAACCCTGCAATCCAGAAGCATCAATGGTTCTAGCTGGATTTTGAGGTTGTAAACCATTTTCAGGTCTTGGCAGGTGATGAGAAAGAAGCATATCTCACCTGAGACAAATAATAATCTCTGTCTGTTCCTTAGGTCCTTTGGCTTCTGTGAGGAAACTGGGATGGCTCATTTTGGAACAAACCTGTGATAAATACATTTTTTGCTAGTTTTTACTCAGATCCTGTATATAGTCAGGTGAGATAAAAACAGTTGCATTCTGTGTGCTGATTTCTGTGATAGTAAAGTGATTGAAAATCATCAGCGCACTGCACTCTTCCCAGACATGCTGCATTCTCCCCTTCAGATTTCCCACATCACTAAAATCCAAGTGTGCTCCAGGTAAATCGATAGAGATGTTGCATGGTCTTTAGCACAGACTGTGTTGGCTCTGTGGGCATCTGTGTGTGTACAGGTGAGGAAAGGAATTTCTGTCTGGATATCTGCAGAAAAGCTGGGTATTCTTCAAGCTCCCCTTCCAACCCAAAATATTCTATGACTATCCCTGGGTAAGTTTCAAGTTGGCAACCACCAGGAAAACTAACAGAATGGTGCCAGCTGAAATTCTTGGGTAATGTTGAAAACAGGGATTTAGTAGGAAGAAGTGCCTCAGCAGTGCTGAGAAGACTGAAGGCTATTTGAGTATCATTCAGTCTGCCTATCTAGTGGGAGACAAGAAATCGTATGGGGGTGGAACCCATATGATTTTGGCATCTGTATGCAAAAATCATCAGAGCAAAAACTGTTTCACAAGTAACTATATTGTTTACATAATTCAGAGAGGTTCAGTGGAAGGCTGTTATTCCAGTAGTATTTATGTCAGGTCCCGAACAACCACAATGAGGATGGGAATGAGATGTTGAGGGACTCTTGCATGGCATAACTGCTTTTGCTACCCATACTTTGTGTTTAGGATACTGAATACAGTTCCAGCCTAAACAAGGTATCAGAAAGACACCACTATATCAAAGAGGTAAATGAAAGAGATTTGGGAAAGAAGCAAGAATATAAATCTAAGTCTACCAGTAAAATCTAATTCAAATTTTGGAACAAGGTAGTCTGCTTTTTTGCCAACAGTTTTTCACACAGAACAGCTGAATCCACTTTTACTAGTGAAAATAGTTGGATATTGGTATGTATGTATTTCACTCAGAAAATCCCACATGTCAACAAATCACAGAAAAGTCATATTAGTATTGATGTGAAATCAAATGTTCATGCTTGGATCAATACCTTATAAGAGTATTACGATGTTTTGGGAATATGAAATGCAAATTAGCAGTGATTGAAATAACATTTTCATCTTATATTTTAAATAACATGTATTCTGCATTTTGCACATTGTTACATCATAGGCACATTCCCCCACATCCCTACAAAGGTTTTGAATGTGTATCTAATAGTATATCATGATGAATTTTGCCATTGGGCAGCTGTGATTTGCCTGTAAGGCTGTGAAAACTGTAGAGAAAATGATGAGGCCAAGAGGAATTTGCTTGAAGAAGGCCTTGTTAGCTACTGAATGAAGTTCTTTGTATTTGAACCAATGAGAAATTTTGGCAATTATTATAGTCATAGGATGAGCAAAACCTTTTGCTCCTCCTCATTTTATGTAATATGCATCTTTTATACTACACTGAGACACAAGACATGTCTCTTATCATTACTTCTCTATTTGTGCCAACCCAAAAAGTCATTCAATCATGATGATAAATAGTCTTTTAAATTCACAACTATTTGCAATTTTGACACTTTCCTTTTAATTTGTTATTCTTATTTAAGATTGCTATTCTATACAGAATCATGGGACAATGTGCATTAAAGTATTTTTACTCAGATTTTTCCTTTGATCTTAATGATTGCAGAATATTTTGTGATCAAGATAACTTCCATATTTGAATGAGATACTACCTGTGTGTTTCATATTATTTAGTATGCTGAGCTTCTGCACTAACTATGTTTATACTGAACACAAAGTTGCTTTGCATTTCTTCTGCAGAGTAAGATCACTGACAATTTGGAGGAAATACCTTCCATTATTACATATCTCATCTTTTTCAGTGCTCTAGCAAGATGACAGAAGAAGGTGCAAGAAGGTGGTGTTTGGAAACAAGGTACCAATAATGAGAATACATACCTTTAGCTGTCAAGAGCTATGGTGCTGGTGAAATGAGAAAAAAGACAGCAAAAGTAATTTTGAAGAAAAAGTAAAGGCAGAACAGAAAGTATGCAGGAGAGAGCTGTGTGCTCAGACATCTCCTGGAAATCACATACACAGAGAAAAAGAAACAAGGAGGCAGCAGAGGGCAGAAGTAAGACCAAGTTGCTAAAGGGATGAAAACCAGTGAAAGACGTTATGAGGAAGCTGCATTCAAAATTGGTCTGAGGAGGAAGTACTAGTGGAAAAAATAATTCTCTCTCATATATGAGCTCAGAGGTCAAATGCTTCCTTCACCCTGTACACAGTGAAGAAGCTGGGGGATTTGCTGTAGAAAAAGGATGTTGTGCTGAAGTTCATGGTGAAAAAGTCCATACATCTCACGGCATGAACTCTAAACAGATTTCTTCTTTCCACTGTAGAAATAGCTACAATTTGATAAATGCAGTTTGGTTGTGTACATGTGATACCTGTCTCAGTTGCACATTTAAGACATGTTCCTGCATTGACAGAGCACCATCAGCATCTTCTAAAGTTCCCTAACATCTCTCTGGGTTGTTGCTTACACTTGCATCATCTGCTTCCTCCCAGTTCTTTGGGGACTGTCAGGAATGAATCAGAGCCTCACAAAATCCATCTTTCCCAGACACCATCAGGAAAAGTGATGTCATCCTCTGCCATTCTCCTGCTCCATGGTACTGCAGCAGTGTGCTGTACCTGGCTGTTATATAGACCACAAATGGGTTTTTATTTTTTTTTCATACTTTTGCTTAAACAAGAGCTGCTGTGCACAACTGAGAATCATGCTTGAAAGTGTGAAGTTATATGTAAAAGTTCTTCTATGTTTTTTCATAAAAGCTGTTCCACAAGAGTAAGTTGCACTGTATTGCTTTTGTATCTTATCAGCTGCTTCTGACTTGTCTTATGATAATGCAACATTTATAATGTAAATAACTGCACATATGAGCCTCAGAAAATCAACAGCTAAATATTTTAACATCCTGTTTAAAATGAACCAAAAAATTTAAGAAAGGTAATGTACCTTTGTCTGGAACCTACTTTACAAAGCAGGATAAAAAATACTTCTTTTGTTTGTAAGGCTCAAGTGACTTTTTTAAGGCTAGAGTTAACCACCTGAAATATTTTGCTTTCCAGAACAGAAGCCTTTTTCTCCTAGCTTTAAAAAAAACCCCAAACATCCAAACATTTAAAGCTATTTTTCTAGTAAGGAGTAATTAATATTTATAAATTTATATTGCTGTTTTAAAACAAACTTGGATTTGAATATGTTTATGTCTAATAAGCAGCCAAGTATCAGTAAGCTCTGCTCAAACCTTAGTGTTTAAAATTAATTTTTGAATAGGAGAGAAAACTGCTAAGTTAGATGTTGCTGGAGAAGAGCCATGATTTCTTGGATTCATCAATGTACTCTTTGGTAAAAAGCACCCAAAATAAATAAATTTAATTTGTATTCCTTCAAAAAAGGCACAACCTATCTAAGCATCCATTTACTTTCATTGTCTTCCCTGTAATAAGCTTTTGTTACTTTGCACACCCTCAGATTTAAAGACATGTGAGAAAAAACCTTTTGCAATCTCAGTGCTGGAAGTTAGGCTCTTTGGGATGTGCTCTGGTGTCTGGTGAGGAGACAGAAGCAGTTTTGACACAGATCAAGAGGAATGCATAACTGTACTTTTGCCTTCTGCCCAAGTGGAACCCTGTTGGTTTGGGTGTTTCTAATCTAAACTGAGCAGTCGTTGTCCCGAAGGTACAGCATGTTTTGTCCCCAGTTTTGCAGACCTTCCATATCGACTTCTATAGGAATTGCATGGATGGGATCTCTACAGTGGGGTGCCTTTCTCCAGTGACACGATTTCCTTCTCTATTATGTTGCTGTAATCCAAACAAATGTAATGAATTCTCAAGGGTGATGATACAGACAAGATTTCACCATTGCTGACAACTGCTGGAAAGCTGTGACTCAATACTTCTTTGCCCATGAGCTATGAAATGGCTATTTCCATAATATCATTGCACTAACTGTTCCTCCTCTAAGTTACTACAATGACAATGAATCCCTATAACCCAGGGATGGCCAGTAATGAAGAATAAATAGCTTTTTGATAGAGGGACAGACGAGGTTACTAACGGCAGCTTCAACGGTTGGAATTGGGCATCATTGATAATACTGCCTAAATTTAATTACTTCGTCTTGTGACACACAGTATCCCCCTTGTCTTAGCTTAATGGTTTTGACTTGCTATTGTGAGGAGAATCGTTTTTGTCTGGAAAGGGAAGAAAGGTGATTTTGAAGTTATAAAAGAATGTGAATTACCTTTCTGATATTTTTGGCAGAATACAAATATAGTAGAACATATACTCTTTCTGTTATTTGAAGCATTCACAACACAATCATTGTACTTCTGAGCTTACTTTCAAAGGAGATTGCCCAAGAGTTGCACTAAATAGTCCAATAGCTAAGCCAGAAAAGAAGTCTATTGTTATTTATGTTAGATGATCAATATGATCATGTGTAGTTTTAAATCATGAACTCCTAGCCACACTGTGAAACCATGAGATCAGAAAGCCCAGGCTAGTACATTAAAGATATTTGACACCCAGCAGAGGAAACCAGTGTGTTCTATTTTAACCACAGAAGAAAATAATTATACCTAACAAGAAAAAGAAAGTAATGTTATAAACCTAATGAATTTATGCAGAGGATTTTTATCCCAAAAGACATTTTTCCTAAATATTTTTCATACTTTTATTCTAAATTGGACCGCTATAAGTTTCAGGTAAATACATTTTTTAACTTCATTTTCTATTTTCTTTTACTAGACTTACTTCATTTTCAGAAAGACATGTGTCAAATTTATCTTATGTTAGTTTTAACATCAGGATATCATCTGAAGATTAAGGTAAGAGATACATTTATGAATAGGTGGTGTCTGGTTTTGTTTTCAATTCTCCCTACTTATTGTTGTTATCATTATAGCATCTGTAAGGCTGCAAAATGTGACATTTTAAAGATATGTTTGCTAGTGGCTTTTTCAATTTCTGCGTAACTTAAATGTTTCCTACTTCATTCAACTATCCTTACAATTTACATTAGTCAACACTCCATCAATAAAACCATCAAAATGATCTACTACATTGTAGACAAAAGTTATTGTGTCAAGTTGACACTAATCAGTTAATTCCAGTAAACCTTCAGATAAACAAAAGCTTGTTGTCTATTACTGATGTGTGTGATTAGCCCCCTGTATGTCCTATAGCTATGCACATCTATAGAGATGTATCTGGCAGACACTTGGCCTGAGGGCTCTATATGTAAACCAGGACAGGATCTATAGTTAATGATGTTGACCCTGACTCCCTCAACAGAGATTGGATTCAGTCCTCATAACATCCCGACAGCTGATATGTATACTGTGCTAATAATATTATCAATTACTTATGCTACTGTGATTCCCAGTGTGTAAAGCTCATAAAAGGTTCTTTCACGTGTCTTTTTTTCTACATCCCTGCTATCCTACTGATCGCGTGCTAGTTGGGTATTTTTCATTCTGAAGCCCATTTATTTCATAGCTATTGCCAAGATAGCAAAGATGTCATGTCCTACATTCTGGGTAACATGGTAATTATTATTTCAATTTTCTCTTTTCACATCTTTTCACAGAAAAGATGGACTGGGTATCTATTTACAGTTTGGAAAGTCTGTAAAAGCAGCTAGTGATCTAAGAGGTCTCTCAATGTATGTGTTCAACTGGAGAAACTTCAAAAGTCTTGTATTTGCTTATAGTCAGACCTGTGTATCATTGCTCTCAGCTGGAGCAGTCAAAACTCAGTGATCTGAAGTATGTAAATACTTGTAAAAGTTCAGTCATAGCAGTGCAAGTGCTGGTGCCATCTCTGTCACTGCAGAGAACTTCTGCCTTGCCCAGCACGTCAAATTGGCAGTGATGATCTGTGTACAGTGAAGATCAGAGATTTTGGTCATTTTTAACCCTGAACAACCCCCTGGTTATACTGTAAACATTATCATGTTGCTCTTATTTAAGATACGTTTTGCAATAAAACTAGATTTTTTTTTTTTTAATTTTGTGCCAGAGCACGCAAGCTGAGTACATAAGGTTCTACACACTACTATGAATTTTGTACACTGTGTGTTCCATGCACAGAAAAGCCTCCAGATTGTGCTTTCTGAGGCAGGACCTACCCTTCTCTATGTTTGCAAAGCATTAAGTGCCTTGACTGTGCTTGCAGGGAGAGCAGGTAACTACAGGATGAAGGCAGGTTTTATGCCGTGACAAAGCCTTTTTCTATCCTGCTCTGCCTGCACACACGGAGGCCACTCTTCTGGCTCTGTCCCCACGGGGTGCCATGCTCTGCACAGGGTGGAAGCTGCCAGCAGGCCAGTTCTGCCTTCCAGCAGGCGGGTAGCAAGGCTGAGCTGTGCTCCCATGCACTGAGCAGCTCTGGTTGAAATGATGACAGGGACCACTGTTAAAAATTAAATTCTGCCTTATTTTTTGTGCAGTTCTTGTGAGTCACATTCGCGAATAGTAGTGAGGGATTTAATGATCGTGTATTTTTTATCTTATTTCACTTCGGTCGATGCCAATTTTTTTCTGTTACTGTCGACTTAGAGCTCTAAGTAATTTAGTAATTGATTCTAAGCACAGCAGTTCACCAATGGCAGCCCTCTGTTCAGGGGAATATCTTTGCTAATTTTATCCATCAGAATGAGATTACCATGCTAATCTCTCCCAGCCCTGGTACCTTGGTCTGTTGGGACACACTGATGCAAATGATGTTATTAAACACAAACCCTTCACCCAAGACAGGAGAAAAATGAAAGCAGGAGAAATGAGCAAATCAGAATCTGTTACAAGGATTTCCAAGGCTGAGCTGGCGTTGAATGTGTGTGTGTGTCCTCTTTGTCACCCCTGAACCCTCTTGGGTCTAACAGTCCTGTTTTTGAAACAATCTATGGTTGCTTGTTTGTTTATTTATTTATTTTTATTTTCTCCTCAAAAAGATATGGCTACCCTCACATATTCTTGTCTTGTAAGCTGTAGCAGCTATGACTGTTATAAGAGAAGGGCTTTTTTTCACTGCAATAGTCTACCTGCAGCCAATATCAATTAGTAAGGTCTATCAGCATTTCAAATCTCTTTTCTCTTAGATTAGAAAGGATGCACTGCATGTGACTGCTCTGAGTGACAGTGCTTTAATCCCCTCTATCTTAATCATGGGTGCTTTCAAGAGGACCACTGTGTTCTTGGCCATTCAGGAGAAAATAAACCTTCAGTTAAGGTTTTTCATTGGCTACTTTTTCTGTCTTGTTTTGGAATATGTCCATCAGCTGGTAACTCCATCCTGTAAAGGATGGAGATCTCTGGCATGAGTCCTGCAAAGCACTAAAGCATATGCTTAACTTGCAGGGGCCACGCAGAGCTCCGGCTGCAGCTCCCTCTGCACCACATAATGGAACCTGCTGATTACTGGGCCTCATCTAGCTCTGCTTGATTTCAGATCCACTTTCAATCAATGAGAAGCCTTTTAAAATCAGGGCCAAATTTGACCCTGAAAAGCAGTTTTGGCCCATCTGTAATTTAGATCAGTTCCATTTCCAAGTGCAGACTGTTGAGCAAATGTTACTGAAAAAACAGTGTAGAGAGATCAGCATCTCTTCCCACAACACATTTCTCTAATACTTGGTGTTCTTTGATACATGAATACTTACTTGTTATTTTTCTTTAGGAAAGAAAACAGAACATTTCTCCAAGTCATGACTCAAAAAATCCAGAGAATACAAGGATCTTATATGGTCTTCTTAAGCTTCTCAACGTTATGCTTAGGTAATTAAAAAAAAACAATTTTCAGAACTTCTCTCTTGCCCTAACACATCATCTCATTACAAGAATCCCTCTGAATGACAGAAAGTAATTTGTTTAATTGCATTAACATTTTTATTATTAAACCACAACAGAACCATGTATAATACATTAACTTTTGTTCTGCCTTTTCATTATTTAATTCTATTTTCTTTTTAGTTTGGTTTTTTTTTCCTTCTGTAAACAGCTTTAAAACAGCTTTATAACAGTCAAAAATGAAGCTAGGCTTTCATAAAAGAAAAAAAATACAAGATATATATAGCTGCAAAAGAGATTAAGTAGTCTAAATTACTATACTGAATGCAATTTCTGGTTTATATTTGAACAGAGAAAAGGAAAATATCTCTAAATACTCCATGAAAGGTTAAAAATGCTAACCATGGTTGCATTCACAGCAGTTACATTCTCAAGGGTGATTATCTGAAAGTTTAAATTCTCAAGGGTAAATTAGGAGAAGCACTTGTGGGCAGAGTGTGTTACCGTCTACTTTTATCAAGACAATATTTTTGATAGACATATATATTGTGTTGGCAGTTTAGAGAGTTCACCAAACACCTCAGTTCCTGAGAAAAGCTCAGATCTGGAAATTTACTTAGAATTGTTGTTTTTGGTGCAGCAGAGTCAGAGGTCTGTGGTGCTGCAACACAGCTGCCCTGGGGGCCAGATGCTGCGATGCTGCTCCCCGTGCTCCTCCCTGCACCACTGGAGCGACATTCAGAGCATCACTGCACAGCAACATCAGCAGCAAGGTCAGCAAGAGGTGCTCTGCCTGCCACTGAAACATCCATCTTCCTCATGAACCCCACGAAGAGAGCATCGTCTGGAGACAAACATTGTCCAATATCTGACTTAGTCCCTTGTTATTTATGGGTGAGAGTTAAATCTTTTTTGAGGTTGAAGATATTCTCTCCTACAAATAAAGTTCTGTTTCCAATATTCGATAGGTGTTTCTGAAGTGAATACCTCAGAAGAGAAAATACAGAACGTTTTGCAGACGGCCAGAGCACTGACTTCAGGCTGCTGTTCATTGACACTGAAGAACTGAAATAAATACTTGCTTATTCAGCTAATTGATATAGTATTTTCTATACTTGTAAACTAGGTACACAGAACTCCCCTCCCACTTTAGGAACCTCTTAGCAGTAGTATAGAAAAAAAGAGTTAGGCTATGCTTTTTTTTGCTCAGCAGAAAATACAGTGGTTCACAGTCAGAAAAAGGACAAGATCCAAGGCTACCACACAGCAAACGGGCTCAGGTATTTTCCAAGTGAAAAACAGCTAGGCTGCATTTACCGAAGTGCTAGCATTTGGCATGTAAGATGTAATGTTCTTGAATGTGGCTACTTGCATGGTCATGCCTATATCTGCATGCCTGGCATTTTCCTCCTGCTCCTTGCCAGGGCATTCTCAGGGAATGGGAACTTCCTGGACCCTGCCAGGGAATGGGGGCTGGCACCACTTGGGCTATCACTTGAACACCTTCTCAGGGTTCCCTCACCTCTCCACCTCACATTAATTTGTCTGTGTCCTGAGAAATGGCAGAATTCAGGTATCTTCAGCCACCTCGAGTCCCCACTGGCAAGTAAGCAACAGTCAGGAGCAGAAAGGGGAATTTATTCTGCTATGGTAGACATTTGGTGGATATGCATGAAAACAGTGACCAAGAAAACCCAGTGTGTTCACAAAGTTCATGTGAATGTCAGAGCAGGTCCTGACTGCTGTGTGGTTTTTCACCTGGGCATTGTTCAACTATAGTAGCTGGGAGTCCCTGTTGTGGGGCTCCCCTGATACTGTCCCTTCTCTTTGCTCATGGTCCTTACCTGGGTGTACTGTTGGGCTCCCTTGGATGGCAAACTGGTCCTCAGAGTAGACTCTGGTGTCTTGCTGGCCTTTTTCCTCCTGTTCTCGTCTCTGAAGGGCATAATTTTTCTCTGGTCACTTGCCCAGGAAAGTGCTCTCCCTTATGAAGAAGTGTGATTTTTCTTAATGGCTGATTTGTAAAGCAAATGCAGCCAAAACTCTCCCCATTCTTCCTTGTAGCCAGTCTGGGCTTCACTCCGTCCTTTAATAGGCCACCAGTGTATAGCATTAGACAAATCTCTTGCTTGATGTGTATAATATCTGTTTGTTTGTGTATGCACTGCACAGAGAGCTCATATGCCTGTAAAAATGTCAAGGGAAGATATGAGAATAAATGTGCCTGACTTTGCATCATCTGAATAATTGGCCTGCAGAGTATCCTACTGCTTCCAATGCCATATATTGCTACGTAACTCACAGAGAACTAAATATTAAGTCTAGTGGGGGGCTGTTACCCCTGTATCATCCATTCATTCATAAAAAGATGAAAGGGACATCGAAGAAAGACAAGATTTTTTTTTCATGTGTCAATAAAACCAAGATATTGAAATTCCTGCTGTACAGAAAAAAAACCCAGTGCTGAAATAGGTACATATATAGTGATAGCTGGTGCAGAGGCTGTCAGCTATCTCCTGAGGGACCAGAATGCCTGGTTGACCAGGCTGGGGTTTGGTGTCGAACTTGGGAGCTGGGGCTCTCCCTGCCCCTTCCATCATGTCCTGGCAGAATCTTTAGGCCTGAGGTGATGCAGTTTTACTGGTAAAGCCTTCATGCAAAGGGCTCCTGGTACAGTGCAGCTCCCAACAGAGCCACAGTCAAGTCTTATGTGCTGCTCTCACTGTAAGAGCTGTAATGAGTTCCCATGGCTTGACCAAACATTTCCCACAAAGGGCAAGTGGTAAACCCAAACACACACAAGCCCAAACCAAAGCCCTTGCAATAGTGGGCTCTGATTTTCTCTCCCCCACCGGGGAAGAGACATGGAAGAGCCCATGGAAATATGTCAGTTGATTTCTTACACTGCATGAACATAACTGCACTTGAGACTTACCTTGAAACTCTGTGTGCATTCGTTGATAACCCCATTATGAAATTCAAGAGACCTAATGCAATTGTGTCTAGGAAGATTTACTTGTTAAAAGGAAAACAACTTTCACATAAATAATTTACTACAACAGAAAAATAATCCTCTGTGCTATCATCCTTGCATTGAAGCTAATCGAAGGGAGTTATTTTTAAATTGCTTGGAAGTGTACTGCTCTCATTTCATTGTCAATAAATATGCTTTGTTTCAGCACAATGCTTCACTAAATGCATCTGAATTTTCAAGGGGGAGCAGAATGGATCAGAATTTTTTCAAAAATGCAGAAAGAAAAAATTCCTACAGTAAAATTGTAAGATGGAAAATTCACAACTCCTTAAAACACCTGAAGATGAGGCTTGGCTCCTGTATTGATTCAGATCTGATTTGCCATTGAAGTTTTGACATTGACCTCAGCAGGAAAAAAATCTTTAATCCTCTGCTAGAATGGATTTGTCTAAATCCTGAAAAGAAAGATCAGAATTCAACCTCAATAAGTAACATTCAGAATTATAATTGATTTATGAAAGGTTTTGTTTGATTTCTTGATCCGACCACAACCAATCACTAAGTTTCTTTTTTTATTTCTTTTGATTTCAGGGGTCAGCAATAAAACTGAGTATCCACATCTGACACTAAGACAAAATCTATATACAGTTAAAATTAAAAGCTAGAAATAATCACATTTTTTGTCTAAATAAAATTTCTGGGCAGACAAGTGGACAAGTCTTCTTTATTGTTTTTCTCCATAATTTTTGAGAAAAGTTACCAAGTGAATAGTTCTGATTTCCAAAACCCCTGATTTTTTTTTCATTAGAAGATATATAACAGCATGGAGAATTTGCGGGTGTGTATTTTGATTGAAGCATCTCTAATGACAACAATTTGTATTATTGGAAAATGGTCCTAGAAAATACTTACCATTAGCCTGAAATCTCTCTGAAATACTGATTTAATTTTATTTAGTAGGTGTGTAGTTCCAAGTATTCAACAATAAATGCTTGTCCTAGCATAAATATTTTTGGGAGATTCATGCATATTCAGTGGTGGTAAAAGGGCACTAAACCCAGGCTTGTGTAAGAACTGCAGTATGTATCAGCATAAGAAGAATTCTTGCTTCCCGTTTTTACTCTCCCTCCTCTTTATGTAAGCCCTCCAAGAGGTCTTTTATACAGCTGTGCTCTCCCTGAGCATGGTTTAACCATTATAAAATATATTTCAACTCTCATAACTGTTAAATATAGACAGACTAATTCAGTTTTAATCAAGGTCCCAGAAAGGCATCAGAGAAATCATGTCACCTCTGGTACCTGAATGTCCCTGCTTCAAAGGAAGTCACCTTCAAGGAGACAACATCTCAGTGTCTCTTATTGTCCCATTGTGTCATGGCTTGGATCTTCATGCTGTTAAAAACCAACCTGCTAATTTCCATGCACAATCTAATAAATGCAAAGGAGTCAGTGTGGAACAGTCTCATTCACAGCTGGTTATTTTGTGTTTCTGCAATTAGTGTAGTACACACAATTACTGCTGTCGATACTCTTCGGCTGAACCTACCTAACAACCCACACACTCTGCCAGAGCTGCATCCCTTCTTCCCCCAGCTTACCTCTCCCTCTTCCCTCTGCACTACCATGAGCTTCTTCCTTTCTTTCTAAGAAGGCATAGTGTCTGACTAAACCTTTTTCCAGTGTTGGACATTGGCAAGGTTTTTTTTTTACATGGATTCTCCAGTGTGAATTCAAGCTAAAGCCTTTCTCTAAGAGGTGAGGATAGTTTGGGTTGTTTACCTGCCCATTTTCATGCAATGTGTGGAAACATAATTACTTCTGAGTCTATTATTGATGAAACTTGGTTGAAATCAGGCAAGGGTCTCAGAAGTTATTCTAGAAAGGATAAAGAAAGACCCAGATGGATGTGCCAGCAACATTACTGAAATGAACTTCATTTCTTCAGGAAGCCAGGCAGAAAAGTTGTTCTTGCGCAGTGTCTAATTTTGTATAGACAGAGATACCAGAACACTAATGCATAAAAATTGCAAATAACACTAAGGCTCTGCTGTCATATGGAAGAAATTCCAGTGTGCTGTTTGAGACCATTCTCCCTCGACATTATCGTGCCTCCTCAGCATGCATAAGGACAGCATTATTAGTATGTGCATGAGCTGTCAGGGCAAAACATCTGGTGTAAGGCAACCAGACTTCCACAGCTTCTGCAATCTGTTTCTAAAACACTATTAATAACCCCATGAAAAATCAGTCCAGTGTATGGGTGGTGTTCCTATGCCAGGAGGATGCTGTGCTGCAAGCCAGGGTTCCCAGCACTGTGCAGGACTGTAGGCTCTTTCTCTCCATAGGTACTTTTGACCCATGTTTTCTGCAAAATATGGCCAATGGTGTCAAAGTTTGCTGTAGAGATTCCACTGAAACAAAAATACATTGGATGTTCTAAAAATTCATGACCTTGTAGCATTAAGAATTATTTTTTACTTAATCTGTGTAAGTGAGAACCTAGTGATGACAGCACTGGCTGCTGGCAGCTCCTGATTACCCCACCACACCTGGTGGGTAATGGCCATACCTTTGTTCAGGCTGCACATGACAGAATACATTGGTGTCAGGTTGTTGGAGTCAGGCAGGAGTCTCTTCCCAGCTGCTTCAGACTCTTCTGGCTCCCTTACAAGGAAATTTGGTTTTTCAGAGCACCCAAATTGAAGCATCACTCCCAGATTCTCAGGACAGGCTCTCATTTTGTGGATGAGCAGTAGGACTGCATCACAGGCTTGAAGAGGCTGCCTGCAGGTCTGGTCCCATTACATCCATGACCGTTTTCATTCACCTAGGTTTCACCCACACCTAATGGACCATCCATTACACAGAAATTGGGAGTTTTACATTTTCATTTCTTGGCAGATACAGGCCCCTAACCATCTTATTTGCTGTCACTTCTGTACTCAAGTCAGCAGATGACACATCTCCTACAGCAAAAAGAAAAACAAGGGAGCATCTGTCTTCAGGACGATAACCAGGAGCAGGGAGAACTTGCAGTGTTATTGTTGCATCAGTGCATTCCCTCTTGTCTAGGAGAATTACTCTCTGTAGCTGAGAGGTAATTTAACTCTCAGGCTCATTCACCTCTTGGCCTCTGTGTTGTTGTTCTGAATATAATGGCTGTGGGTGCGGGAGGGAATGAGGTATGATAGGAGTGTGTGGCCATTAGGGGGAAGGATGGAGTCCCCAAAGCACTTCACCCTGCTGTAGTGACACCCAGAGTGACTTCTTGTCCACTACTGGCCTGCTTGTATTAGAATTGGCAGGGAAGGGGTGAAAGGACATGGATCCTGTTCCCAATTCTCTGAGTCATCTGGTTCCCTGAAAGGTATTTTGAAACGCAAACTGCAGTTAGTTCTCTCATCTTTGCTGTAGCAGCATTATTATTTAAAACACAAAGACAGCTGAACTATTTAAATCCATAAGTTAAAAATATGTGTGAAGTCCCAGTGTCCCACAACCTGACTCCAAAATTACTGAAAAAATACCGACTTGGTTAAATAGTGGCAGTGAACTAAAATGAGGTACCCACGGTCTGATAGGGCCCTGCTGCTCTGACCATTGCTGGCAGTTTCTCCGTTGTTCTAGCCAAGGAATCAATATAATGGGCTGTTCAGCTTTGAGTTTTTATTATACTCAGTATTTGTGGGGTTTTTTGAGGCTTTTTTACCTCCTTTGGAGTTATCAAGAACCAGTGGATTCACAATGTTTATGTTGTCAGTGGGTGGGAAGAGCAGGTTGGTTCTTTGGAGTATCTCATCTGACCATGCTGTACCCCCCAAAGATGGGGTGAGCGAGCCCTGAAGGGAGCTCCTGACCACGGTCTTTTTACTACAGAGAAGAGTCACAAATCTGCACATCCAAACTGTGGTATGCCTTGCCCTGGTTTTGGCATGTCCAAGTACACGAAGAGTGGTCTGAAATTTGTGGACAAATCACAGATAATATGGAGGCAGACTGGATTTGGACAGTTCATTTAAAGTGCTAAATATACCTTGCAAAAAGCTTCAGCTTGGGCACCCGGGTTTAGAAATTTTGACTTCAGTCTCAGTTGTCATTTGCAAAATAGGAATAATGATAGTGTCTAAGGGTTTTTTTTAGATATGGCAAAGAAATCCATGGATATTTTTTTAAGCACTGAGGCACTGACATGAAAGCTATATAAAAGCAGTCACAAAGAAACAGATGTCTTCAGTTCAGATTTTGAACAATATGTGGTAAATAATGCCTGGGGATTAAGATATATAAAGCATCAAAACTTTAATTAGTATTTATTTTCTTTCATTGCATAAGGCAATAAACCTTTGGAGAAAACCTGCATGATTAAGTAAAAAAAAAAAAAAAAAGCACTGTCTCTCTCAATTTAAGATTTTGTTTACAGTTGCACAGACAGTTTTATGTAAGTATTTATGTGTTTGCCTTTGTTACCTCACCATTCCTGCAACTGTAATTTCCTGAGTAGAATATATATGTACCCTCCCTTTAACTGCTGCTTTCTCATAATTTATTTAAGAAAACATTTGAATTGCTTTAGATGTCTTGTGAAGTTAATTAAATAAATTTAGGGATAATTAAGTGTCATAAAGCACGATATAAACTTGTTGATGTCAAGCAGAATGTTTAAAAATTATGACAAGGATAGGTAAATTTGACATATGTCAGTATTTTTTCCATAACTTTTTGTACTAGATAACCACCCCTATTTTCTTTTCCAACCTTCACTCTCCATATAATTCAGGTTTATTTTATTCTCTAGATTGATTACATTAAATATATTGTTATTTTTTAGACCAAAAAATTATCTTCTAATCACCTGTCTCAAAATACCTCTGTCAAACACCGTTTTGTATTAACATTTTTAACAATATAAATTATTGACTTGGGCTAATTAAAATATATCATTAAGACTGTATTTTTCCTATATTAAAAAATTGATTGTGTTTTACATCTTCCTTGCTTTTGTTAGAACAGCCCCACTACAAGTTGCTGTATACCAGCCTGTTGTCTATGTCTCTGCACATTGACCTTTGTTGTAAGATCTGCTATAGACATCACAAACTCTCACATCAATTTACTACAATTGGATGTGGCATCTTCCAGCTAATTTGATTTAGGAAGAAATGCACCTGGCTCTGTTTTTCCCTATAGAATGTTGAGGGAGTTCAGGGCCCTCCCAGATGCCATCTATCTGAGTAGCCCATGTGTTTTTCAAGGTCTAAGCAGTTTGTCTTCATCTTCCAAAATGTAAGCCACTACAATAGAAGAGTAGTTAAATTATTTAATGCAAAAATTAACTTAACATTAGGTGCAAAACATGTACACGCATGAACATACATAAATATGCATGTGTATATATGTATAAAGTGTGCGTTTTAAAAGATATGTAAAAATATACAATGTACATATACACATATTCATATATATACACATATGTATGCATATAAAATGAAAATATGTCCCTATGTCACAAAAATTGTTAATATTTTGACTTTTTTACAAATCTGCCTTTTTTGGTTTTTAACATCAGGTCGTTACTGGGACTATTTGCAAGAAGGAAAGAATATTTCAGGACTTGTGAAACCTTCCAGACACTGATCTGGATCACGTGGATGAAGTAGGTCATGAAGATCAATCCTGTTGCAGTGACAGAAACATACAGAGGATGAACCACAGACTTCTGCATTCCCTTTCATCCCTTATGTCTAAAAGTGAAACCATGATTTAATGCACACACATGAGCCTTCTTACTACATAAGAACCTTGGGCAATCGAACAAATAAATAACTGGATATAGAGTTGCAAAAGGCTGCGGTGATTAAAACGAGTCCGGACAGTTCAATGGACAAGTTTGATGTGATCCTATGAGAGCAGGAGTTGTCCTGAGCAGAGCCAGCAGAGGATGGTCTGCACTGAGTAATACTTCAGGAGTTTCCATTGCGTGATTTTTTTGCTGGGAGGGTGGGTAGATGGGGGAAGAGGGTTGCTTACTGAGATATTATTTTCAGCATTAACTACTTCAGTTGATAAAATATATATAATAATAATAATAGTGTAAGCACAACATACTATACTTTATTGCAATTGGAAAACTTAATTAAAATGAAGTTATTTGAAAACTCCTCCTTTTGGCTCTACAGAGCTACGATGGTTGTATTTATTGACAAGCAGCTTGGCAATCATCACCAGATTCTGTGTTCTTCAGGAATCCAGAAGCTTTCCCTGACACTGCCTGTAGCCTGATCCTTGGATGCAGATTAAAAGTCATGCTGGATAGGTTCTGGGTCTGTGCTTCAATGTGGGAGTGAAGTGAGGAAGGGATCAAAATATGGCTTTTGCACAGATTGGAGTCTAAGACACATGGGGTTTAAATCAGCCCACATAAGAGAGAATCATGAATAGAACAAAGACAGCTGTTAAAAGCATAGATATCTGCTCTTAACAACAACAGTTGATATATTCTATGAATTATCACTACGGAAACAAAATGAATTAAGGTGATTGTGATGGCAGTAATTTGCAAATCTTAAAAAAACCAAAAAGTCAACAGTATGTTACACGGTTTTCTGGTACTTTGATCACAAAAGCTAAAAATCTCCATGTGAAAATAAAAGGAAATAATTTCTTAATAACGGAGAACTAGATTCTGAAACACTTTGACTGCTCTATCTGCTCTTTCTTTTCCCATCTACAGACTTGGGAGTACAGACTGTATATCCAGATGAACTCTTTGTATTGCACGTTTCCAGTTTTGATAAAATAAGTGAATCATATGAAACAGCTAAAAGAACTGTTTATTTATTTGGAATCTACATTGGTTATGCCTTTACAACAAAATCTTTAAATAATTTCTGGAAGTGTTTAGGGTACTTGCACTTTCAAACCATTTAGGGGACTATGAAGTAAAAAAAATAAAATTGGACTGAGTTTTGTTAAGAAAACTTGCAATGAAGCCTAGGTCTAGAATACAGCCATCATTTATTTTGTAAATATATTTCTTTCTTTTCTCACAGAATAATCTTTGGCAATGGTTCCTCTTTTCAAACAGTTTGTCAGTAATTTCCATTTACTGCAGTGACACCTAATGGCAGGAGAAGCAGAGCTGACCCCCCCAGCTGCCTTGTTTGCTGTGCAACAAAGGGAGGGGAGTCTCCTTTTAAACTGGTGGGGAATGTGTGGATTCTTTCCTCCCTCCTCAAAGAGCAAACAGACTCTTCTGCAATCTGGAAAGCATTCAGCTGCAGGAACAAAAGCATCTAAGCTAAAACCACAGCCCTTGGAAAGCCACAAATCTAGCTTTGCAATTTTTTATACTCTTTGCTGAAATGCTGAACTTTCACTAAAAGTAGGGAAAGATAGGCTGAATATTAAAATAACTATTACTAAAATTATATGTAGTAGATCTTTGTGGCATATGGTCATGACTCTACATCTGGAAGTTTCAGGCTCAAGGGGGCTAATGTTTGCGATGGATATTTTAAATTCATCTGTGCTAAAAGCTGCCAGAAAGTGAGTTATTCAGGTCAGAATAAAAGTTGGCAAGATATATGCCAAAGATGTTCAGAATTTACTTCTGTGTAACAAGCTTATAAAATACCTTTTTATGCAGCTAAGACCAGCTGGACGAAAGTTAATCAGCCAAATGCAATTATAGGAGGTGTAAGTCTTATTAATGCATTAGGAATTCTCATGGTACTACTGGACCATTCCAGATGTGCTGATGCATAATGAGTACAGTGTAACCTTGATCAAGAAGCCAATCTGTCTGGTCTCCTCAACTCTTCTAATAATGTATATAATATTTACTTGCGATGGCTCAGCAGGGACTAATAGAAGTAATAGGTTCTCATTCAAATGTAGACTTCATTTTCTAATAAAGGTAGCTTGGTATAAGCCTGAAATTACAAAATTTCACTTCATCTTTAGTAGAAAATGACATTTGTTTAAACATGAAGCTGACCAAAGACAGGTCTTATTTAATATTCTGGCTAGGACAGGTGTGTTTTGATCCTATAAAAGCCAAATTAAGTGATCAGTTTTGTGTTGGACTAGTGGCAGGTATTTTTTACTGAAATACTGGACAGACTGCTTTGGGGAGTGGGGTCCTCCAGACTGCTCCAAAGTGAGATGGCAACGAGGAGGGCTGGGAAGGAAGACCAGATTGTAAATCTTAGGAGAAAATTTGGAACCCATGAAGACAAGAGGTTTGTTTGGAGTTTTGTTACATCATATTGTGGCAGGATTCTTCTCTGTTGGTTTTGAGGGATCTTGAGAAAAATCTACCAGCTATGTCTTACTGTGACATTGCGGAAGCTACATCTCACTAAGGCACTTCTTCCTCTGGACAGGAAGACAAAAAACATTTTTAAAAATTAAAAAAAAAAAAAAAAAAAAAAAAAAAAAAAAAAAAAGAAAAGAAAAGAAAAGAAAAGGAGGTTTGAATCTGACCTGCCTACTCAAGCTAGCTATAAAAAATGTCCCAACTCTGTTTTTACCTTCTGATTATGAACGTGGCATTCATAGGGAAAATTTCTTACCTGCAAACGTGTTATTAACTGGGTAGCCACAGAGACACCAGCCCTTACCCTCAGCCATTTGCACAACTCCTCAACCATCAGTAATTTTTTCCAATTACAAGGGCTGCCAGCAACCTCCACACTAGCTGTTGTTCTGGTAGTATTCTGGCATCTAAAAAGACCACAACAAATCCATGTCTTTCCCATTTGTATTGACATTCCCCAAAGGAGGCATGGTACTTCTTAGGGACCTATTGTCCTCTTTGTACATACAGTCAGGTCCCATTAATCTCATTAATGAGACCTACATTCCCAAAGTGGAAGGAAAAAATTCAGCTGGAAGGAAAAACAGATTTCCCTGGGAGGCAAGAAGGGAGCTAAGGAGACCATTAAGTCCTCCATCCCTCTGCTCCCCTCCCTGCAGTTCCCCCAGAAATGCCATGGGGAGCACCCATGGGACTACCTGCATAGCAGAGTGGGACCACCCACCCATCCCCATCAGCTCAGCCCATGACTGATTACACGTGTGGGAGGGAAGGGAAGGAATGGGGAGGAACAGGAAAGAAAACAAGTGCAGTGTCTATCTTCCTGCAGAGATCAATGTCTGGTGACATTTAGTAGGTGTTTCTTATGGTCCTTGGAAAACACACAGGCAGGAAGAATGACCGTGATGCATTCACTTGTGTGTGCGGCATTTTCATCTCAGGAGAAGAAACATAATCAGCCATTTAACCTTTCATATTTTTTTAATAAATTTCACTGAATCAAATCTGGAAACACTGTTGCAGGCTTAAAAACCCCTCATTTTGCTAAATTGCCAGGGAATAAAACTTAACAAACAGTCCTTGCTGGAAGAATTAGGTTCTTAAATGTAGGAAGTGGTACAGCCCAGACTGAGTAATTACTGTGTCTTACTGAAGGTCACTTCTCCTGCCCTCCTGGTGCCATCTGAACAATGGACCTTCTCCCATCTCCTGTCTGGAGATGAGGTACCCCTCGCCCCTCCTTTCCCAAGGGCACCTAGCTCACTGATCTAAAGATCAGGCAGCTGCCTCTGGGGCATCAGAGTCCTAGAAGATGGCCCTGATGTAAAGCACTGTGGCTGCTGTGGGTTTTATCTGAGTGATTACTACTGAGAAATGCCATTGTGGATGTATATAAACCAGAAAGTTTTCTCAGACCTGCAGTGGCAGATGCATCTGCTTCTAAGCCTGCAAGGCTTACGACTAAAAGAGAAGCGAGATGCATTCAAGATGACATCCAGGAGTGAGTAAATCAAGCTTTTGACCCAGAGCCAGGGTCTGATGGGGCTTGCAAAGGGGCTTCCCCCATATGAGGACCCTGGAGCCATGACTCAGGCTGGTCTGTATTACCCACATGCAAGTACTGGGCAGCCTGTGCTTCTGGGCAGAGGGGAGTCCTGCACAAAGCAAACTCCTCAGCCAGGTGAGGATGTCACAGGTGCAGCTGGGAGATGGTCATGTTTCTTGTCCCCCATGCACTGTGGTGCCCCTGCCACCAACCCTGGACGGATGCTAATATAAATGGGAAATAGGGTAGGAGGAAAGTAAGGTGGAGTGTAGGGATAGATGTGCAGAGTGGAGCCATGGGAATACATTCACCCTTGATGCTCTGAGTCATCCAAAAGGGCTGGTGCCAAGGAACTGCTCTGCTGCAACTGAAAAATTGAATTTTGCCTGTGCTTACTGGGAAGACTTGAGTCAGCCCTGCATCTGCTACTGTATTAAAATAAAACATTTCCCAGATTACGTGTCATTATTGCCGTTATTGTCTATGTCAAATGAGTCCAATGTTTTTTCAGAATTTGAGATCTGATGATAGAGCATTCAACAATCTGGGTCCCATGTCAGAGATTGAATTTAATTGCTTATCATCCATCAAACATGTTGTGAACTGTGGCTGTAGCCCCCCAGATGCATGGCAGGACAGTGTGGGTAGAGAGGGGCAAGAGAGGCAGAGGGAGGATGCCTGCCCAGGCAGGCAGCACTGTGTCTGTCAGCAGTACACATCAGCTACTGGCACTTAAACATGCACTGAAAGGCAAGGATATTCTTGAGGGATAACTTGAACACAGGTGGCCTTAATGATACGCTTTGTTCAGTCCTTCAGCAGAGTTTCCTCCTAGGCAGCAAAGGGCCATCCAAACGCTGATCATTGTATGCGTTAAAACTCCTCTTATGGTTAGCTCTGCTGGTTAGTTTCATGTCTTCTTTCCCACAACAAAGTGTTTTCCTGAGAGCATGGCTGTATCAGGCGAGAATGAAAGCTGGCTGTAGACAGGCAAAGTCCCTCGAACTGGGAAGAACAAGACCCCTTATGCAGCACACAGGGTGCAATTTGCTTAACTGGCAGCCTCGTACTACAGGCATAACACCACAATCAAGGTCTACCATGCTCCTGTGACAGGTTTTGGCTGCCTGCTGCCAGCCCACCAGCCTTGAAGGACCACTCACAGGTGAAATGCATGGAGTGATGCTGCTCCTATCAAACTCTCAGCCTTTGCACATCAACAGGATCATTTCATTGCTGCTCATTAATCATATACCCAAACTATACAATATACTTAGAACTGCGCAGGACAGGTCATTCATGTTTTTTGCAGAAGCATTTCAAATTCAGCCAATGGAAAATGTTTAATATTATCAGTCCCATATATTACAGAGCTCACATGGACTGAGCTTTTGGAACCTTTGTGGATATATATTTGTGGATATTTTCTTAGGCAAGTAGGGAAAAAAATGGATGCACAAAGTCTGAAATAAAAGTTCAGCATAGAGTGATACAACATGACATTAAGGAAAGTCCTTTTAACCAGTGAAAGAATGGATTTCTCCTAACTATCCCTAAGCTGAGCTGCCTTTGCATGCCACCGAGACATCACTGGAGCCTGCACTCCTGCTTCTGAATACAGATCCATAGCTATACACATATATACACATATATACACATATATACACATATGTCATCTATACACACATAGCCTTTGATGTCAGCCACTGGCCAGTGAAAAAGCTTTGAAGCCTTTGAAGTCACTTTTTTGTTGAGCAGACTTACTGTATTTTGTTAACATATGATAATGAAACCAAAAACCATGAGAACAAAATTTTTGGAAATTTCCTGCTAACGTCCCATCCTGGTGAATATGTAGAGCACAGAGGTTGCTGGTGAGGTGACAGCTCGTGTAGACCCTGATGGGCTCGTTTGTCACTCAGTGCTGGAGACATTTTGTGTACTGAGTGGTAAGGCACTAAGAGGCATTTTTGGATTCTGGGTGCTGGAAGAGTTAATAATCTGTGCCGGGCAGAGGACACAGCTGCCTCACTACTATTTCAGTGTTTAAGCTAAGGAGATCAAGGAGGAAAGCCACTACTTTAGAGCGATGTTAAATCTACTCAACCAGAAGTGTGGGTTGGCATTATGGAGATGAAAGGAGATCCAGAACTGCAAAATTTGGATTTATGTCTGAAAAATAAGATGGTCTTCAGTGTACAAAATTTAACTGGAAATCTAATTAGTAAAGATTTTTTTTTAAATTGGTGTGAGATGTCCTCATCTCAATTTCCAGTAAGGTACAAGATACTAAGACATGAGCCTTCCCATGTTGTTAGGTCTGTTTTGCTTCCAGCAACTGAATAAACCCAGATGTCTGTATGTAGATACATATTTTTATTTAAAAAAAACTGAACCAAACCAAAGCAAAGAAACAAAAAAAAAGCTCCACAAAAAACCTAAATCTAAAACTTTCCGTAAGATTTTACTATTTGTTTAGTTCTAGAAATCTGCAAAAGCTAGCTTCAGTCCAAGTTTTATTTTTTCAAAATCATATCTGAAATTCTGAGGAAGGGGCACAAATGTTGATGTTACTTTGATTTCAGTGTGATTTGGGACTCTTTTTTTCAGAAAGAAGGGAATCTGCTGCACACCCTGATGAAGAACTGTAATGCTGAATATAAAGTAATTTACAAATTGGAAAGACTGTCTGCAAAATGGTTAAAGCTGGTCAAATTGCTCGGCCAAGACATGCTAGGAGGAAAAAGAGAAGTCAGATTTAGGAAATAATTTACAGCTCCCTCATTTCCAAGCTGCTCTGGCACCAGGAAAGCCAAAGTGTTTACAGAGCTGCTCTAAGTACCCAGAGCTGCTGCAGGGCTCAGGCTCTGGGGAGAGGGGAGCAGCATCCCGGGCACCAGCTGGTCTCTGTGTGTGCCCTGTGCCTCAGGCACAAGCTAGCTGAGGGTCTTTTTCTAACCTCTGAGAGAAATAAGCCTAACACAGGGAAAACCTGAGCTGCCTCGAAAAACCTGCTTTCCATCCTTTTTGTTTATGCTACATATTTAATCCAGGAGGTAAAGAAATGTTTGTTCATGTCTAGTTCCTCAGAAACCCTTCGCTCTCCTCAGGCAATGCTGGCTGTTACGTAGCGAGCAGCTGAATGATTGGCAATGCATGGTCTGACGTGTGAGTGTTGGTAATACTTTTTGGAATGTACTGCTTTGCCAATAAATTATCTCCAAATAGACACTCTCCCCATCTTTTTCTCCATATTTTGAAAAGAATCACTCTAGGTTTAAAAATCACCCTATCTTCTGAAATTTCAAGCAACATTTCTTCTTTCCAGGACTCTAAGTTTATCACAGAAAATCATATCTGTTACCCAAGTGTTACATGTGTTATCCTAGGACCCTTAGTTTTGTTTGAATGAAATCCTTTAATAAAGGATACATTTTTGAAAAATCCCACTAATCAAATTACTTATCACATATCACAAGGGGCAAGGTCTTAAGGGGAAAGGAATTGTTTCTTTTAACAGTAAAAGTATAAGCTTCTACCTTGTTTCTTTGGGAAGTGTACTTTTGGTCACCCTTTTCTAATTAGACTTTTTGGAAATAGATATTATGGTGCAAATCTGTGCAGGAATCAATTTGGTCCGTTTCAGTAAAAGTGTCTGTTACAATTGCAACCAATTCCCAAAAACCTCTTAAAACCCCAGCTATATCAATCTCTTCTACTGGCTACTGCTTTTTTTTTTTTTCCTTTTTTTTTTCTTTTTCTTTTTCTTTTTTTTTTCCTTTTCTTTTCTTTTTTATTTTTCTTTTTTCTTTTTTTCTTTTTTTTTCCCTTTTTTTCTTTTTTTTTCCTTTTTTTCTTTTTTTTTTTCTTTTTTTTTTCTTTTTTTTTTCCCTAGGAACCAACTCTTCCTGGATTCCTGACTCTTCCTTGTAGGTTCATGTTTGGGAGACCCTGAAGAATACCCTGTGCTGGCACAGCCCAGGTCTCTTCCTAAGGCATCTCAGTATCAGGAACTGACAAAATGCTTTAAGTCATTCCTTAGGTCAATGTTCTTCATGGCCCAATATGTCACAGTCAAGTTGTGATCAGTTCCACCTGCAATTTGACCACATGCCATTATAGATCTTTTTCTTTCCTCCATTTTTTCTTTTAAATTTGCCATTAGTTCAGAACTTGAAGGAGACTTTTTTCAAGAAGCTAGAAATCTTAAACAAGAGCAAAAAACCTACTGCCTTCCCCCCCAAAAAAAAACAACAAAAAAAAACACCACAAAAAGAAAACTCAAACAAAAAGCAAGAACGGTGCATCTACACTGGAAAATTGAAAGAAGACCTTTAAGGTCCTAATTCTGTTATCAAGCAAAAAATGCAAAGCAGCTGGAGACTGACCTGAATCTGGACACTGGGAAAAAGGGCAGAGGGGGAAGGGAAGAGTGGCAGCAGAAAGGGGAGGCAGAAATGTCCCTTAGAAGCAGCAGGGCACGGATCAAACCTGTAATGTTTGATGGCAATTGAAATTGTGCACAACATGAAAACCATAAACAACCTAATAATTTAAATACCTATAAATCATATTACAATTGCCTGAACTTAGTAATGACTCTTCTTAGTTAAATATATTTACTATAATATTCTTTTGCATTATAGAAAAAGTTTAATTCTGTGTGGTTCTAAACAACAATGTATATTCCCACCAGTAATTCAAATACAGAACAAGTAATGTTGCAAACACACTATATGTCACATATTTAAGGCTATTTTGCAAATATTACTTCTGAATACTCATTTCAAGGAAAAAAATGGACTTTTTCATCCATGTCCAAGCAAAAAACACGGTCTGTGTCATAAGGCTCATACATGTGATGTGTAAAAGAAAAACATAAACAGCAATAATGCTCCAAGAGTTGAACTGCTGTGGGGTGTCTGCAATCAGTGAGTGCTGATGTTGCCGTGTGATCCCCGTGTCAGGTGCAGATCGCCGGGAGCCGCCTCTCACATTCCTCACAGCCCTGAGCTGCCTTACAAAGCTGGAGCCCGAGGTTGTTAAGTTCAGTAAGAGCAGGAATGAGCCATTGATGCTGCTTGAAACAAGGGAAAACAATAGGTCTTTAAGACAGCTCCCATTGCTGAATGTAAATTGTTTTTTAATAAAATGTAGACAAAACCAGATGATGTCAGAAGAATTCCTCCCCTGTGCCACCCTGGAGATTGTTCAGCAAACAGCAAGAGAAGCATGCATTTTGGGAAGCCTTCCTGGACTTCTCATACCCGTTGCAACTGTACACTGGAGCCCATAGGCCCTTTCTTGCATACCAAAATCCTTATTTACAGCACAACTACATATATAAAAATGCAGCATATTAGGCCTGGGGGGTGGGACTCACAGGCAGCAAGTACAGCTATTTTCATTCTGCCTGTAACTGCACTTTGTGGGACACTCTACCCTTCATTTGCTGTCTTTACTCTTTCCTCCCTCTCATCAGCCCTTGTTTTCCCCAGATCTTGTGGTGGGGAATCTTTTTGTAGATTAACAGAAATCACACAAAATACAAACCCATCTGTGCAATGATGTGCATATGTGCACACAAGACAACCATGTGTGTGCACATGTTTACTTATACATAAGACTCCATATACACATGTAGAGGGTGTGTAAAGCTGATGTGTACACATACAGTCATTTTTTGGGATGAGATGCCTTGCATTGGTAAATTGTGTTAATGAGAAACAGATTTTCAAACCAATAAATAATGGTCTTTTAGACAATCTATACATTAGCAGTTCATTTTTAATCATTTTCTAGAACGTTTTCCCCCAGAAGTTACAGTCATCTGATTTCATGTGTTGTATCTGTATTAAAAATAGCACAATTCCTTGAAATTCCTTCTGTATTTTCTTCAAACACAAGGGAGAAAGCACACTCCCTAATATATTTTATGGGCACACTCTCTTTGCAATATTTCCTTTGCAAAGGTCCTGCTCATATTTGTATCTTATTACTTTTCTTATACTGGATTTATTGATAGTTTCTAACAAAAATATGATTTCAGTATATTTACGGAACAAAACTCAATATAACAGACCCAAATTCAATTTTTTTCATCAAAATGGAGAACAATAAAGAATCTAAAGTCTTCAGTTCAGACACATAGCATCAAAAACACCTATATTGTTAAAAGAAGTAACTCAATAACAGGGAAGTGATAGATATTACTTAAAGAACAGCATTAACTTTGTTACCTTATCTGTGTTTCTAATAATCCAGACTATGACTTTGAGACTTACAAGTATTTTGCTCCTGAAATATGTGTAATTTCAGTCATATTCTGTAAATGGGGAAAATTAATGCCTATGCATTAAGAAGCATTTATTGCACATTGTTACTGCTAGTAACATTGCTCTATCTATTTAGTTGCATCCATATGAGGGGGCTTTTGTTGGAGTTCTGCCATACTTCTTTCATAAATGCTTTTCATTTATAGGGGGGTTTTGTGGTTCATGGTTCTTGGGTTTTTCTTTTGCTAAAAGTTCATATTGTGCATTTCAAATGGATTACTTTCAAAGAAATACTGTGGAGCTAGTTTGGGGGTGGGGGTAGGGTTGTGTTTTGTTTGTTTTTCTATTGACCACTAGCTAAAGGTTTGATTAATAACTTTGGTTAACAATAGATTTTTAGTTAAATAGATGAATGAATTCATTATTTACCTGTTCTTATTCTCATGTGTATTGCCTAGTGATGATTATAGCTGTTTTAGAAATGATCCTTATTTATGGTATGTTGCATCATCCAGAGATGTAGTAATGATTTTAGATTTTCCACCTAAATTACAGGGCACTTTCCACTGAAAATGGTAAACAATATTACAAACTTAAAAAAAAGAAGTAATCTGATTTCAGGGAAGAGGGAACCCAGTGAAAGATGTGTGCTTTTATAAGGATGGACAATGGAAAGCAAAATAATAACTCCTAAGTTTGATTGTTCAAATATATTCTGCAATACAGAGAGCTGCATGCAGGCTGGAGCAGGCATGGGGCAGGAAGGTTAAGTAGAAGAGAAGGCACAATACTTCAGATTGGCAGTAGACTGCAGCAAGAATAATCTAATCAAAACTAAATTCAATTATCTAGTCCCAGGGCAGGCTCCTGGGACTGCTGCACTGAATGCTAGCAGAGCTCCTCCTAGACATTTTTCCCCAGTCAAACTCACATGATGAATGCAGATGAAATTTGAAATATGAAAATCTGAAATAATTTATGGAAGTTGTCAGAAATTTGGCCTGCTTGTGGTGTAATTTCCTCTGAGACGAGGCAGGCTGGCTCATTGCTTCTAGTCTCAGAGCAGTTGCTGGTCTTCCAGTGGATGGATCAACCCCTTTAAAATGCTCTCCCAGACAAATTACAGCTCATTACAGACAGCCTTGCACCATGCCATTATGTCAGAGGAAATCTTTTTTCATTTGCACAAATTCGCTTGGAATTCTCATATTTATTTGAGCATCCATTATCGAATCTGAACATTGAATTATCCACAATTATTTTCTGGGTAGGCGGATGTTTGTGTATATGGAATAGATAGTGACTGGGTAGATATACAAATATTACAGCATTACTGAAAATCCTCCTTATTTCAAACAGCTGCATTTATGTAGTAAGTAGAATACATATACACACACATATGTATATATATATATATATATATATATATATATATGCTGTTTCCTCAAGATGGTCTTTTAGGAGATGCATTTACTTTCTCAAAGGAGGCATCTACAAAAACCAGCTCACTTCCCAGTGACTCAGAGCCTGCTCTTTGCAGCAATCACAATTAGAACCTTTGACTGGCCACATGTAATTCACGTATGGTCTGGCCACATGTGAGACATCTACAGTTATTACGTACTTTAAATTATATTCTGCAACAAACATACTGTCTCTATCCCAGTTGTGCTCACATCTAGCACACCTCCCCTCTCTCCTGCGTGCTAATATTGTGAGTAAGCACTGGGATGCAAGAAAATGGAAGGGGCAGTGATGGGACATATTCTGAAGTCTTCACTCCTTTGCTCTCAGGCAAATTTTGACTCAGGACTGTAAGTTAAATTATGTGCTCAATACTAATATTTTCTAGTTGCCTAACCTTGTTACTAGGCTGCTGATATCACAACTTTATGATTTTTTAACATTAGAAATAGTCATTGGTAAAAGGATTTTACAAGTGGTTAACCATGTGTGAAACTGTGCCTTTGGATTAGCTCATCAGTGAGACCAGAATAATTTGCAATTGTTCCTGTGGATAGGAGTTGCTACAGAGAAGTAGGTCAAAGTACCATTGAGACCATTTTTGGCTTTTTGATCACTGTCAGTGTTAAATATCTAAAATTCCTGGTGCTTCTGAAAATCTCTGTCCAACAAGAAAGAGAGTATTACTATATTATTTTCAGTGAGTTTGAAGGATTTAATTTAAAATATTATGAGTTTTATCTCTGTTTTAAAAAAAATCTATTGCAAATACTCTCAGCTCCCCACATAAAAGTTTGGTCATATAAAAGTTTTTAATTGTCTTTTGTATCTCGTTATATAAATATCCTTTAATTTACTTCTGATCTATCCCAGCACTGGAGCTTTCATCCTGTTACTATTTGCGTCATGTGAACTTCTCACAAAAATCGTGTTCCAACCTTCACAGACCAAGAGCTATAGGAAAACAGAGGACAGGTCTGGTTTATTCATGGTGTTCACCTAAATACTCTTTCATTACTCAGTCAGGTTATTAAGCACCAAGTCTCACAGGACTGGTACTTTTATTTTCTTGAGATAGAGTTAGATTTGAGAACTCTTACAAAACACTGCAGCAAAGCAAGCAGAGCTCAGTTTAATGAGTTTCAAGTGCCCACACACATTCACTCAGAGCCTACTCTGCTCAGCTCTCCAGTGTCTTGCTCTCAGAGTCCCTCCTCAGGTTTTGGCAGAAGCCTGCCCAGTGCTCAGGAAGAAGGTGCTCCAGCATGGGCACAATTGCCTGTAGGTCCTTTCACTCCAGGTACTTGCAGCTACAGCCTTTGGGAGAGGTATGGGGCACTGCCTGTCAGTCTGGAAGTGTTCAAGACCAGGCTGAATTTGAGCAACCTGCTCTAGGGAGGTGATGTTGCATGGCAGGGGAACTGGAACACGGTAATATTTAAGTCCCCTTCAAACCCAAACCATTTATTCTATGATTCTGTGATTCTGTGACTGTGAATGTTTTTGGTGGAGCACCTTTTTGCTTTTTGTTATCTGTAGAATATGGAGAAGGGCACATGTTAACATGTTCATTCTTCTTTCCCTCAGTATTGTAAATCATTGTGGTGATGCATTATTGAAGATGTGCATTTGTCATTTTGACCCATTACTTTCTCATTACTTCCCCAGAAGATAATTAGAGGAATTTTCCTGTTTCTCAGACAGAAAGGATTTTTTCTAGTCACTGGATTATTTAAAGAACTCCTTGAAAGATATCTTTCACAACATTAGTTAAATGTATGCTGGTCAGAAAACTTTCCACCCTAGAATATTTGATATGTTTTGCGGTATATCCAGCTTTCTGCTACATATGTTTCCCTTGTTACTTCATCAAATCATCTCTTTATATGAGAAGACTTCTCCTCATCTGGCTTTTTGCTCTCTATTCAGTCTCTCAGTGGAAGTTGGACATGGCTGGACTGTTTGTTGGATGGACAGTACTCAGGACAGACAGTTCAGTGGTCTCAGGTGAGTTACCTCTGTCTGTCTTGGGACAGCACCTGGGCAGAAAGGGCCCCATCCCTGCTGGGAGATCCTCCAGATACTGTCATAAACACATGATGATAAGGCATTGTGCTGTCTACAAGGACATTACTGTGAGTAGATAGTTGTTAGTGACTTGCAGGTACTTGCCGAGACTGGGAGGCCACCTCGATTCCAGCAAACTACCCCAACCTTGGACACCCTTAAAATATTTATGGCTGGTCCTAAGAGGTGTGAGTCTTTGTAAAGAGGAATTGGCAGTGTGTCAGGATGGTAGCAGAGCAAGGATAAATCCTAATTGATCGTGAGGCTCATGAACATTAGCCAAATGTGGTCATTTGTGCAATTAATGCAATGATGCTGAGAACAGCAATATCTAGTAGTTTATTGTAATTGTCTGAACAGAATTTTGAACTAAGAAGGAGTAATTTTGCTACAATGAAAGTTATTTATGTTAAAGATACATAATAATATTAGGATTTCAAAAACTAGAGCCACAAACCCATTAAACTGAGAAAGCTTTGAGCTATTTTATGTCTTGTATTTGCATTTTACTTATAATAAATATAAATTGTGAATATTCCCTTTAAAAATGTCAAAAGGAAAAATAATTACCTAGGAATCACAAACTTTGTTGATTAGGATTTCTGTTTCTTTTTGTGCTACAAATTTTAAAACATTAATGAAGTTACTTCCCGAACCCCCTCTATACCACTTGGTAGTGTTGTCAGGTTGAAAAAATAAAAAAGTCACAGAAACATATAACTTATTTAAGTCAACACATTCTTTCATCTGGATAGCTGTTGGACTGTTGGAATAGGCTGTAGCCTCCCAGCTTCTCTTTGCTGCAGGAAACTTTGTAATAGCACTTAAATAAATAAAGAGGCTGGGTAGGAGATTATTGCTTTCATTGTGCTATTGTATGTGTGTATTATAGAGTCGCCCCGTAGATTGACACAATTAGTTGAATGCAGGACAAGACAAATGTTGTATATGACAGTGGGGTAGTATTGAAAGATGACCCCATATCTGGAGGGCTGAGAGTTATGGATCCATTGATGGCTGTTACCAGTGTTTTGAAGCGTGGCTGTTAAATTTTGCCTGCTGGCTTCTGGCTGCTGGCCTGCCAGCCCGCCTGCCTGGGCAACCGCGGGGCTGAATGGAGCTGCAGGCAGCTTCGGCACTTTGTTCTTCTGTCACAAAAACTGACCACTGACAGGAGGAGCCTCTGCCAGACCCAATGGGGATGCAGCACCAGGGATCTTTGGAGCTCGTTTCACTCCCTGTGCTGCTGTTTTGGAGCAATCTAAAGGGCTAAAACACTTTCAAATGCTTGAGCGTTGCAGTAATGGATGAGAAAAGAGACTCTGTCCACAAAGAAGATATCCTAAACAAAAAGAGATTTCTAATAAAATATAAGGCATTTCCTCCACAAAGAAAATAAGACCATAGTAAGATACTTAATGGTGACAGTTCAGCATCTCTGACTGCCAGCCATTTTTCTTTTTAGATGCACACATGTGCAATCAAAACGTATGCTATAGATAGCTAACTCAAATATCCAGCCTAGAGGATGCTGGCAGAAATTCTTGTCTGCTTTGTTTGAATATAGCTGTAAGTATTTTATATTCTTCAGTCTTTGATGACCATTTCATCTGTAAACAGAAACGCCAGTATATTTCCCTGTTAAAAAACAAGACTCCCAAAATTTAAGGATTTTAAGTAAATACTTCATGCATTTATCAGGAGAATTATTCAGAAGACCTCAGATATTTTTTGTTTAAATTCCTGAGTAAATAAGAGTACTGCAATCCTACTCTCTGGGCTGTTTGTTACTGCATGTGTTTGCCCAAGCAAGTGCCCTAACAGGCGAACCCAGAGGACAGTCTGAAATCTAATGACAGCAAGACAGTGGGTGATATGTTCCTTGCAATCTCATAAAACGGGTAAGGGTTCAATTTTTTTTCTGCTAAAGAAAAATATGATTTTGAGTTCAGACTGTGTGAAGCAGGGAATTTACCTAAACAAGACCTTTCAAACACATTCATCAGAAAAACAAATCTAGCTGCAAGCCCATAAGAGGTGGTCACATTCTAGAAAGCTCATGAGCACAAGCATCTACTAAGAAAAGAGAATTATCTCTTTGACTCCATATAGCAAAATCTAGGTACGTGGTTGGCCTTCTTGGTGAAGCCATTTTTACCTCAAGTCCCAAAATGCTGGTTATTAAACATGTCTCTCACAGGATTTATCTGTGTAAGCCGCTGACCTGTTGAATTCTGATGGAAGAAATTCTGTTTGGAGGAAACTAGAAGCTTCTATCAGGCTTTTCTAAGCTAACACCTGTTTGCAGTACTAGTAAAAACAAGCAAGTACAGTCTGAATGCAATTTATCACTCAACCCTGCACTTCATCAGAGGAGTATTCTGGCTGTGCACATACATGGATAACTGTCTTATAAAGCAGTCTCTGATGACATAAGCTGAAAAAGACCTCATATCGCTGCGGAGTTTTCTTATTACTGATGAGGTAGGAAACATTTTTTGAATGAGAAGACCACAGGAGCCTATACTTCCTCAGTTTGTATCCAATCCCTGTGAAAGGAGGAAACTTATGAAGAGTTCCCATCAAATTACTGAATCAGGAAGAAGACGGGCTTTTGAACCTCTTCTAAACACCTCATAAAGTACTGTCAGTCTCCAGGCCTTTGCATTATCCAGTGCCTCTGTTGTGGTCCCATGGAAGCTGTACTGGCAGAAATCCCCCTGGCTGGTCACTGCCATCAACTTTCTGGGATTTCACAACCTCTTTCTCTTCCACTTTGCATATTTGGGAGAGAAAGAGAGTGCCCAGGACAAAGACATCATAGGTGAGGCAATGAATTTAACCAAGTCATGGATTCCATGAAGAATTGAGAGTTAAAGTTGTCAGGAGAGTAATCCCATTACTGACAGACCCATTCTCTAGTGTTAGAGTGCCTGTGCAGCAATTTTTGTGGCAACACGGGGAAAGGAGAGGTGTCACAGAGCAGGGTGGGACACTTGGGTATTCTTTCTGCAAGGAGCCAGCAAATGTTGGTATTCCTCGCAGGAGGCAAGAGACAGTTTAGTATTAGCACTAAACTAGATAGAGGGGAGACAGGGATTTGGCTGGTGGCAGGAAATCAGACTAGCAATTATCAGACTTGGATTCTGATCTTCATTTCATTCTACTGAGTCCTGGCTTCCGAGACAAACTATGCACTGTTTGTTACCTCATGGCATGCTTTTTCCTTAAAAAAAAAAAAAAAAAAAGTAGATAAACAATTCTCACCCTGACAGTGTTACCAAACCGTGAAACTCAACGTGCATTATGATCTCCAGGAAGTCACCAGTAACTGAATACAAAATAACAGCATTTTTTTAATGCCCTGCTCATTCATAAATACTTGTAATATGCTCTGAGATCCTTGGATGTAGAGTAGGATAGAATTTGCTGGAATGTTGCTGTTAATAATAAAATCAAGATAATTTAGAGATAAAAGGAAATTGATAAATGTAATAGAGTTTGTATGTAGGAAGAAACAACCAGCAGTTTCTCTTTTCATTGTTCCAAATGTCTTTGTTTGGTTTTCAGAGACAAATTGAACTGTATTAATAATTTCATTTAACTCACTGATTTCTTTTGTCCTGTTTTATTTTTTCCCAAAGCACTATTGCTTTTGCAAGACAACAATAATCATGACTCACCCTTCATACACGTTTCCTAATAAAGTTGTTCTCTTATTTGTCCTTAACTTCCCAGCATTGAGGAAAGGTAAAAACTTAGTGGAGTTTTCTATCCAAATGTTTTGTCCTTTACCTTTGCTGCTAACTACTAGTGTGAGTACTCCCAAGCCAAGGCAGCTGATGACAAGGATTCAGTTCACATCTCTAAGGGTTCCTACTTTGTGTCTCTCTTAAATCTGCTCATTCTGCAGGTGTAAATAGCTCCTTGGAAATCAGTAGGATTTCATAAGGTGAACAAGATTTTCGCTTTGCTGACTACAGTAAGAGTTTTATCTGATTCGGGATTGAGGTGTTGGTCCCAACGGTGAATGATCAAAGCCAAAGTGGTAAGAGATGAAGTGAAAAAATGAATAGTGATCCTTTTCCCCTTACAACCTGTTCTCATTGCTGTATTGAATTCTGCCTCTGTACAAATAATTCAAACCATCTCTTTTCATGATGTATTTTCAACCGCTATTAAAGGGGAAAAGACTGTTTCTAGAACTTTGTTATTACTGAGAAATACATTATAGTGTAGAGGATTTTTTATTCATCACATGAACCCTAAATGCAAGAATATTAAAATATTCTTGTCCTTGCAACCAGACCACATTTGCCTGTTGTGGTGAAAGGCACAGACAAGGTTTAGAAGATCACTCCTTAAAAGGATACATTTTTACATAGGAATTTTACCCACCACCAATGTACACAATACTTGGGCATACAGAATGTGTGTTATTGTATGCATATACTCAAGGTACTACTTTGCACATTTTAATCAGTGAATTGATTACTTTAGTGGGACCTCAATGCATCTCTTCCATGTAGACAATTATGGTCAATAGGATATGTTTTGCATCTCAGTCTTTATGAAACCAGACCTTTTCCATCTAGTATTTACATGGCACTAGGTTTAGTTTACCTCAAAGGAACCATCAAAAAAAAATTTAAACCTGAGGAGAGTTTATACACAAACCTAATATGCCATCATAACAGGACATTTGTCACTCTCTCCTTGCTTGTCACAATCCAGGACCCAATTTTTTGCCCTGCCTGCCAGAATGGTTTTCCACCACCACCACCACCATCTTACTAGGGCAACAGTGGATGACCACCACCACAATGTTCACCTTCTCTGGGAACAGGGCTTGACTTATATTTCTCCCTGCCAATAAAAGAGTGGCCAGCTCAGCTGTGAAGCCTTGGGGACCTCAAAACTCCATGGAATATGACATCAAATCTGTAGGCCTTCTTCCACCTTTCCATTTGGGACTTTGAACACAACAGACATTTTAATATCCTTTATTTTATCTACTTTTTAATTACTATTGCAGCACCCACAGCTGTCAGCTTGCTTTTCTCCTGCTCACATAGGTGCGTGTTGGGGGTATATGGGGCATGTTGCAGGTGTGCCATCATACCAGCCAGGGATTTTGTTGCAATGGGCACCATCTCCGTCACCAAAGCCCTGGCCTGGGGCATGTTGAGGTAAAGGCCAGACCCCTATCCCCTCACTTGTGGGCCCATAACCTTGAACCCGTGGGCCAAGCCAGGCCAGGTCCCAGGCTGCACTAGCAGGCAACTGCGTGGGCTGGGGCTGGCAGGGCTCCACGGGGGTGTGAGGGTGTGTGCATGCCTCTGTGTGTGTGTGTGTGTGCGCGTGGCAGGAATGCCCCTTTTGCCCGTGTGTGTGTATGGGGGTGTGTGTGTGTGTGTGTGTGGAATGCCCCTTTCACGTGTGGTGTGTGTGTGTGTGTGTGTGTGTGTGTGTGTGCGTGCGCGTGTGTGTCAGGAATGCCCCTTTCACCCGCCCCACCTCCCCGGCAGCGAGCTCCTGCCTCAGGCGGCTGGTGGCTCAGTGCATTGGCTGATTAGGTAACAACAGAGCACCTTCCCTCCCTGTTTCCTCTCAATGCGCTTGGGCCACGGCTTTTGAAGGAGCCCGGCCCTGCCACTATCCAACCATTATAACGGGATGTATGGGGCTTTATCCAGAAAAAGCTCAGCCTTGCCCCAGGCTTCATCAATCATTTAGACCGGTTCAAATCCCCTTCATCGTGTTCCGCCTCATTAAACCTGTCGAGGGGGACTGAAGAGAGTTTGTATAGGTCCAGAATGCCTGTACACTCCTCTCTATCACAGATAGCGCGGGGAAAGAAAAAAAAATGTCGAAGAAAAAGGCAAAAAGGCAAAGAATCAATTAAAAGGGGTGTCTCTGCCCTGTCCGCTGCTTTCGCACATGAGCCGGGCCGGACGTCCCATCCTGACGGCAGCTTGTGGAGCCCCTTCATACTCCGCCTGGGCTGCTGGCCCCGAGGGGCACCCAGCAGCCCCCCGGGGCCATTAAACTGCCCGCAGGTGTAAAGGCCGGGGCGATGCGATCTGCCCTGGCCGCTCTGCTTGTCTGCAGTCACGGGAGGAGAACAGCCCCGTGCACATCCCTGCAGGCAGGGAGAGAATGGGCCGGCTGCCACTGGGTCCCGTGCCAGCCTTTTTAAAATAAACTAATTATTTTCTCCCCTGGGAGAGAAAGAGAAATGAGCTCCAGCAAAACGGTGCTGATTGTTATTTATCCTTATATTTTTTTTTATTCTGACGACGTCAATCGCCAAACTTGTCGGCGCCTTGCCCCTCTTGTTCCCGCTCCCCGGGTGGCGATGCGCTGCCGGCCGGGATGCTCCGCTCCGTCGGGGCTGCGCTTCAGTCCGCGCCCGGAGCCGCGCTCGGAAACTAGGCTGCAAATTGCTGACATCTGCATTTAAAACAAAGAGGGACATCTGCATTATCGCCGATCCCTTCTGATATTAATAGTCATAAAACCCGGAGTGATTACCGAAAAGGAACGTGTCAAATTGCCAAGATTTGGGTGGGGTTGGATCTAAAAAAAAAAGGAAGACAAAAAAGAAAGAACTAACCAAACAAAATAATAATAATATATATATAAAAAGGCAGCGCACCGAATCCAAGTCTGTATTTTAACTTTTTTAATAACGATTTTTCCTGTGCTGTAAGCTTGCACCGAATCCTGGAGGAATTGCTAAATCAGATTAAGGTTATATTTTGCAACAGACTGGATGGAGCAATAAAGGAGAAAGCGCGGAAATGGGACTTCACCCATCAATTAGATCTCTATTAGCAGCCAATGCAGGCTTCACCACAGGAAATGTCACGTCCTGGCAGAAGCAGAGCCTTTCACTTTCCCCTGAAATTAAACAATTCTTCATGCTCGCAGACCTCGGGCGAGCCGAGCCTTTGTTCGCCCGGGTGCAGAGGGTGCGCGTCCCGCCAGCACCTGCTCGCTGCCTGCGCCGGGAGCCGCGGCCGGGCCACCGCCTGCACAGGTTGCCCCAACACCTGCGCTGCTCGCCCTCCTGCCCAGCACCCAGGAAACCGCCGCCTTAAAAGGCTCTATTAATATTAAAGGGGTTATTCCAGTCATAAACGGACCATTACCAACACAATGGGCAGTATTTTGAATAGCAGGTCGGCTCATCTGCCTCCATAGATCATAACTGCCAAAACCGTCCCCTTCTCCCCCCGTGGCTCCTCATTCGCCACTCCTTGGGGTTTTATGAAGCCAAAGACTCTTCCCCATCAGTCTCATCAATGGCACCGTCGCAGGGTGTGGGGCCGTGTTGAGCCAAGGCAGACAGAGCGAGTCGCTCTCCGGGATGGAGAAAGAGGCTTCTTTACACCGTGTGAAGCCGAGTGCCATGGGGAGCTCGACTGCCGGGCAGGGAGTGCCTGGTACTTCTCTTCCCTCTTCCCCCTCCGGCACTGCAACCAGACGAGCCACCGGCTCCGGGAAGCATACTGCGGGGAGGGAGGCAGGGAAGGGGACGGGGCCCTTCCCGCACACGTCCCCCACCCCCCTTCCCCCCCCCC
>JANPWX010000067.1:3717785-3725409 GCA_024734555.1 Trochalopteron elliotii | reverse complement strand
GGGGGGGGATAAAGGGAGCTCTGTTGCCCCGGTCCTTGTTGTTCTTGCTGCTGCTCCATTCAGGCACCGAATTCAAATGGATATTTTACAGCTCAGTCCAGCTGAACAGCAGCTCAATGCCTGAAAGCTGCCGAGCTGCCTCCGCGGACATGCTCTGGGCCCGATATTATAATTTTCATAATGCGCTTTTATGTAGCTTCAGCCTCCTCCGGTGAGGAGCCCGCAGAGCTGCTGAAAGGGGCTTTGAGAGACTGGGGAGCGGGGCTGCAGCGAGCTGCGAGCCCCCCGCCGGCGTGAGTGGCACCGCCTGCCCCGGCCGAGGGCTCCTGCCTCCAACCCCCAGTCCCCGGCCCGCGGCTTCGCGGCGCTTCCCCGCCCGGCCGACCCCAGCGCCGTGCAGTGCCAAGCGGCTCAGGGCTGCTCCGGCTTCACATCTCCGGAGTGCTGTGCACCAGCCGTCCCCGCCAACCAGCACAGGGGCACCGGGACAAAGCTCTGTTTCATCCCGGGTCCCCGTCGGCCGCCAGCGACGTCCTCCCCCGGCTCGAGTGTCTGCTACACCGGCCCCACCAGGGAAAAAGACAAGGAAAGAGGGATTCTCCCCCTTAGATAGGCAGGAGGGAGGGCTGCTAAACCGTAGAGAAACAGGAGAGTTATTTCCACCTCTACAAGCCAGGTCGACTGAAAAAGGTGCAGCTGTATATTTATCATCCTGGGTAAGACACAGGCTGCTAAGAGGGTCGCCGGCTGAATCGTTAACCGGCTGGAGCCAGTGCCTGGGAATGAGATTCGAAAGATTATTGATTTCCCTTCGGGGCCAAACGAGTCAGCTCCGCCAATGCCCGCCCGCCCCCGCCCCGCTCAGCAGGTGCGTGAGCGGCGCTCGTCGTGTGAAAACATCCGAGGTCTCCCCTCGGAGAAGTTCTGCCATCCCCTTCCCTTCCGGCTCGGGAGGCACCCAGTGGCAGCAGCTGAAGAGATAGTCACTGACAGAGGAAAGGCCCTAAGTAGATATTTCTAGGGTCCGTTTTAGATTCAAGAGCGTCCTTAAATATTTGCCTGACAAACTGAAGAAGGGAAAATTTTAAAGAACGAAGCAAAAAAAAAAAAATGGGGGGGGGGGGGGGGGGGGGAGTCGAAACAAAAGCCAACAAAACATCACACCAAAACCCTGAGAAAGCAGAATCCGCGGAGAGCGAGGCCTGCTGTGACGGGGACGGCTCAGGCCCCGGCCCAGCCTCTGCGTGCCCGCAGCCGGGGGCGGGCAGGACAGCGGCACCACGGCCCTCGGAGCTTCGCTTAGGAATACAGCAAATAACGAGGCAAGGGAGAAATCCGATTATCTGTTTCTAGCGTGGCTTTTGACGTTTCGCACGGAGTGAAAGGCTTCCTAAGGAGCAAATTACTTGTTTTATCTCGCTACTTATGACTGTAACTTGAATATGAGCGACTTGCCCCCAAAATCTCGTGTAGCTACTGCTGCGTGTCACTTGCTAAGCCCCTGCTGTGGAGTTATAAACACATAGAGTCATTTTTAAAGCAGGGCAAGTCCGGAGACATGTGGTCTTTGTCCTTCATGCGTCCCAAAAATTTCCGCAGCCGCTCCACACGTGCGGGAGGCTGCCTGGGGCCCTGCCGCCGTGCCTGCACAGTGCCCAGCCCAGCCCTGGCCTCGCACACGGCCTGGCTGGGCCCCGCGGTTCTCCGCCGCAGACGAGGCTCCGGCTCTTTCCTCCGGCCCTGAAGAAGAGCTGGAAGGAGGGCAGAGAAACAAATATGTCTTCACTTGAGTAAAAGAAAAAAAAACAAAAAAGAAAAAAAAAAACAGAAAAAGCAAAAAAAACAGAAAAAAAAAAACCAAAAAAACAACACATCAACAGGTTTTTTTTATCTCGTTCAGGTGGAATTTCACCCGAGATACGCCTCAGGGAGGGGAACTGTTCGCAGCCCCGAAATCTGCATGGCGTGAGTGGCTGTTTCTCACCCACGGACCGTGGGAAGCCACCAGTGGCCACAAGCTGCTTTAACCCTTTCCTGCCCCCTTTGCAGAGGGGGAAATGCTCTTGAGCAGCTGGACCACCTCCTCCCTCACGACTGTTTTCCCCCCAGGGGACAGCGAGAGGCCGTGGACTCAGTCTGCGCTCTGCAGAAGGGTCCGGATGCTTCGTGAAGGCGGCTGTGCCCGTCGCAACGTGGATGCTGCCGTTTCTGGATCATTTTGGTTGTGAACCTACTGCGCTCATGTTACAAATGCAATTAATAGTAAAAGCAGCCTTTATCTGGAGAGCAGCAAGCAGCTGCACACCGCAGGTCATTATCCATTAGCGGGTAGTGTTCAGCACTTAGGAGGGCTGTCGTGTTCAAGGCAAGGGGAGGAAAAGCAAAAGCCTTATCTTCCGTCCTAGCCTTTCCACCACTTTCCTCTGCCCGGGAGGGAGGCCAGCTAGCGGCAGACTGTCCCGTGGACAGGGCAGGCTGGGCGCCGGCAGAGTGTGGGGACGTGGTGGGCTTTCCCCCCGGGGCAAACCCCCACGATTCAGCGGAGGAGTTCAAGTCTTCTAAATGTATATCCTTCTCTCCTGCCCTTCTCCCAGAAGAGTCCTCCAGTTTGCTTCGTAGCAATCGGCAGGGGTCGGCAAGTGCCGAGCCACCCCTGGCCCCAGCCGTGGCAAAGCGGCTTCATGCCTCAGTTCCCCCGTCCTGCAGGCCCAGGTCAAAGCTCCCACCTCAATTTCTGAAACATGTCTAGACCTGTGCTGCTGATGCGAAAGGTGTTTCCACACCTCCACATCACATGAGGTGCCCGTTCCAACCCCGCTTGGATGCGTGTAGCATTTAATGCGCTGGACTTCATCCCACAAAACATTCCTCTCGGGAATGTTAGAGAGCGGACAGAAACCCGGGAGGCAGAAACCTCGGCCGCACAGCAAGGCTCTACCTGCTGTGGCAGTTGGCAGAATCCAGCGAGGTCTCCGCCCAAGACTTTTAGGGCTTCTCACCCATTAAATAAAAGTTCAAGAACACACTGAGGACATCCAGCAGGTCTTGCTAAAACCTCACTCTGGCCACTCGCTCATGGCAGCACAGAGCAAAATACTTCCTCTGCAGTGCAGTGAACCATCTACCATCTGCTTAAACCTCAGGCTAAGATGAAATATCTTATCGATTTAGTCTCTAAAAGAAATAGAGGAAGGAAGTGGAAAGAAAGAAAGAAAGAAAGAAAGAAAGAAAGAAAGAAAGAAAGAAAGAAAGAAAGAAAGAAAGAAAGAAAGAAAGAAAGAAAGAAAGAAAGAAAGAAAGAAAGAAAGAAAGAAAGGAAGAAAGAAAGAAAGAAAGAAAGAAAGAAAGAGAGACAACCCCAAACCACTCTGTTCTGTATTCTGGAAAAAGGAGGAAAAAAGAGCACCTCTTCGTAGCTCAGTGGGGAAAAAGGTCAAGCTACTATTGACAAGTATGTAAAGACATCTTCTAACCATGGGAAAACATGTATAAATTGTTTCGACTCACTGCATTCAAAACCAATGGAAGCGAATTACAAAACTGCACTTCTTGCATTGTTGGACTGAAAGGATATCTATTTATCATCTTATAAGACAGCTCGAACGATCTTTATCTGCTTTGCCCACTTTCTGACCCAAATTCAGGGTTTTTATGGAAAATTGCAGTCAGTTTGATTGATGAAATCCAAAGATGTCTAAAATGGCACCAAAGATCTCCAACTGTGCAGACTCCAACCGAGGGCTTCAATGTTGGCATTGTTCCTACGAAAAAAGTTGAGAAAACGAGCAAAAGTTAGGGAATTTCTGTTTAAAAACTTCAAATTTCAATGAGGATCCCGAACCTATTATCCCTATTCATGGGGTGAACTGTGTGAACATAAAAGTATTTCCCACACATTGCAAAACAACAACAACAAAACCCCCTTATTTTTAAGCCGCCCTATAAACCTTCTTTGTAAAACGCTGAATAACTCTGTGCAGAAAATAAACCTAGCCGTTCTCGTTTAGAAATCATGTAAGTTTAAATCCTATAAACAGAAAGCTCACGAGGAATGTTTAAAGAGAGAGGAGAAAAAAACATGTATTTCATCCGTGCATCCGAAATTAAAGAGAGCTTAAAATCTTAAAATTCGGAGACGTGCTGGAAGATGATTTTGAAACCCGGTGTGTGACTTCAGAGGGTTTAACTCAGGGTTTAGAGGGAGCAGTTCTGCAGGAAATGTTCTTTCCCAGCTTTCCTCGTAGAAGGTAGGTAAACTGCTGCCTGCCAGGATTTAACTGGCACCACATGGAGCTGCGAGGTGAGGTCCTCGCAGGTGGGTGAGCGCTCGCTGTCCCCTGGACCAGCCCAGATCCACTCGGGACATGGCTGTGGAGCAAAGCCCCGGCGCTGTTCGGCCGTGGATCTGTTTGTTAGCGGCTCCCCGTCTCGTTTAGGGCTACGCATTATTGTGGAATACTGTCACCTGCCTAATTGTGCTAAATGGCCATCTCCTATTATTAATAATAGCTGGAACGTGGCTCCTAGACACGTTACCAAGACTGGGAAGCTGATGAATGAAACCCCTACTAGGGAAAATCTTGGTAGCTGTCTTCTGTCGCATTACCCAAGGGGGCCGACTATAAATCTTCCTTCATTTTAACCACGTTTACCCTCATACTCCTCCAGGCTAGGGATGCTGTGTTAAGATTGCACTGATGTGCCAATGCTTTGGACCAGCTGCTCCTAAATACAGACAAGTCCTTGTCAATTAAGCCATTGAGGAGCAGGGCCTGGGAGCTCTGGGGCATTTTAGCAGGCAGCAGTGTGCAGCCCCAACAATTAGCATCCATTTTGAAGGGACCTCCAGGGCACAAATGCACAGGCAGGGAAGAATCAAAACACCAGGCAACTTCAATTCTGAAAACCGGTCACATAATGATACTGAACAGACCGGCCTAGGAGAAGTGAGACAATCTTTCTTGGGAAGGACGTTTAGCCTCTCCCCCAGCCAAGCCGTAGGGCCGAGGCACGCCGCGAACCGCGGAGTCAGAGGAGATAAATGAACACATTCATTTGCCTGTGTGAGCCGAAGTTTCCTTTGGCGGTTCTTCTTTGTAATTCGGTGTCACCTCAAGCAGCTGGTGGCATCCAATGCTCCCATGATCCTGGCCTTTGGCCCAGGCGGAGCTGGACAAGGCAGCCCGCTCCAAGGAGAAGAGCTGCGATGTCTCAGGTCAGAGAGGCCAAGCTACCAGTAGGACAGGCAGAGCACTAGGAGTTCAGCTAAACAAAACCCCGAGGGGAGTAGGGAGCCTGGGGGATCATTAGCGAAGGTGTTTGCTTAAGTCATTAGGAAGCTGGTAGCTAGGGGAAAAAAGGCTTGCTCCACAAGGCACCTCCCCAGAATGGCAGGGCTGGAAATGCAGAGGATATCACAGCACAAGACTATGTGACCCTACCAAGTTCAACAACAGAGCAAACAGCACATGCCATTAGGGACGGCAGTCAACCGGGAGGTAACAAAGAGGGGAGGGCACCGGCAAAAACGTTCATGTATTAAATATGGAAAAGTATGGGGACAAGGGCAAGGGTCAATAAAAGTCAACAAGAGAGCAGGCGTAATGTTAGAAAGAATTTAATATCAAAAATACATAAATCTGCATGGGAGGCAGTCCCAGAATAGGCAGAAAGGAAGGCAGCCTTGGAGTCAACATTCACTTGGTAATAGAGCCAGAATGGATAGCGTCAGGTTGTTAACATTTAACACAAAAGTTAGCGGGGAATAAAGGACGCGAGGCCGGCTCCTTTAATTGTGGCCCCACCGGGAGATTTCCATATGTCACACTAAATGGATAACACCAGCTTCACTCCGCAAGGCTTCTGCCGCAGAGTCCCCCTCTCTCTCCCTTTACTTTCATTCCTTATTCTTTTTCCTCCGTCCATCTCCGCACGCCCCGCGGAGCTTCCAACAGGGGCCGAAACAAAAATCTGGCTCTGAGTTGGTGCGGGGAAGGATGAGAGAGAGGAAAGGAGCGGAGGCTTTCGGACAGCCCATGCCCTCCCGGGGCTTCCCTGTCGACCCTGACCGGGCGTCACGGCTCGCCAATAGCTGCCGCGACATGAAATTTAACTCCTGCTCTTTTTTTGTTAGGAAAGCATCCTCAAGTGAAAGTATGGTCCGAGGAAACAGGACCACTGTCCCGGTTCAGGAGGGTTCGGTTCAGCCCTGTGCGGAGAACCGGCCGGGCCTCCGCTGCCGCCCCCGCGCGGGGACCAGACCCGGCCTGCCCGGGGAAGCGCAAGGACCACGGGACGGAGTGAGCGGGTTTTCACGGACCAAACTGAAAAAAAAAAAAAAAAAAAAAAAAAAAAAAAAAAAAAAAAGGGCCCCCGCGCCCCTGATCAATACGGCAGTGTTTCCGCGCTAGTTCAGGAGGTCAGGCGGGCGTAGACACAGCATGGAGAGTTATTTATGTCAAGTCGGGTTATTGTAAACGAAATCCAGCAAATTGCACATAAGCTCCTCGGGGCCGCCAGTGGGCTCGTGGGCAGAGGTCAGTGTCAGTCAGTCTGTCCATCCCTCTGGAGACAGTAATTGTCCGGGGGCTGACACCGCGTCGGGGGCGATAGGCGGCTCCATCCATCTCCATCCAGTTATCCCGGCGCCGAGGCAGGGGCTGCCCGCTGGTCCGCGGGTGCGTGGCACCGAGCCACGGCCGGCCCCGCTCCCGGAAATGCCACGGGGAGAATGCCACGGCTCCCATGGACCGTGTCGTGCCGTTCTGGTGCGGCGTCCCGCCATCCCCGCGCATCCCGCACCGGGTACCGCGCCTCGCCAGCCTCCAGCATCCAGCTCCATCAGTACCCCATACTCCCTTTATTAATAGGGAAATTCTTCCTTTCTGACAATTTAATAGTCTAAAGTAATCTTCTGCGTGACATTGCCCATCCGTCTTCTCAAAAGAGAAAACAAAGGGGATGTTTTTTTCTTTGGGGCTCTCCAGATCCCTTTCTATTTTGAGAGGGGCTCCCCACAATGGGGTCTTTATGAACCATAATGGTTATGTTTATGAAGCCAGCGATACCAGTGTATGAAGACAATTTTATGCCTAATTAGAAAATGATGTAAGCAAGGGGGACACAAAGAGGGCTTGTCTGCCGTGGCTGGGTCTCCGGCCATCACTCCAGGGCGAATATATCGCCTCTTCTGTGCTTTACGTCCACTATTTTTATAACATCTCGTCCATTAGCTCCTCAAACTGTTTATGATATCGTGGACAGTTAGTAAAACAGCTCAATTTAGCGGTGGATTAAAGCAATTTTGAAACTTGTTCCGAAGGGAATCACACGAGAGGCGAAGAGCAGCCCTCCCTTCTCCCATCCAAGGGGACTTCACCTCTGGGAAGACTCCAATAACTGCAACCCCAGCCCCACTCGATTAAGGGATAATTTTTAATATATATGCAATAAATGTTCACTTTGTTAGATTGAATGACAGACAATAATATCGGCAAATCTTCATATCCATCCATTACCGGCAAACGAGCCGCACAAAGAACATATTTGCTTTTGATTAATTTATTTGCAGACTCTGTTTGATGAAGCAATAACTATTTGGTTAAACTTGACATTCGGTCTTCGG
>JANPWX010000067.1:3697785-3712785 GCA_024734555.1 Trochalopteron elliotii | reverse complement strand
AGTCTGTCAGAAGGCTCTTGGATGGATTTTCAGAAATGAGAATGGTAAAAGAGTATCTGTGCTTCTACAGATACTAAAAAATCTTGTTCTATCACGATAGATAACAAGGCCAGCTAGTACTGTGTGAAGGTGCAGTATTTAGAACAAACAAACCATTATCCATTTTAACATTTAAAACACATTTAAAAGGATTCTATCATCATATTAAGTACTCATTAGTTAAGCCCACTCTAGAGGCACAAGAGTATCTGTTCATTTTTGCCTGTTGCTTTTCCTCTATGAAGGTTTTACTGAGCTTCATGTAACTTCCTGATGCCACCCTCCAGGCACTTCCATTATGTGTATAGTGATCAGTGTCAGTGTCTCCGGAACACTCTTTGTGCTGTTCCTACAGCCTAATTTCTCAACAGGGAAGCCCCCCCCCCCCCCCCCCCCCCCCCAGTTTTGCTGTTGTGATGATGCAGGCTGTGCTCAGTGACTCCCAGTTACAGATACTGTAAGGAGACACCCAGGTTATCTGTAAATGATCACATTTCACTCCTGCTAATTTAGTTTTCTCAGAGAGCTTTAAAACTTCTCATTCAAATTCCTTTTTTTAAGAGGTATCTTTAATGGCACTGTACTGAGCTGTGCAGACTGATACACCCTTAGGCAGGAGAGCAATCCTCAAGACCTTTCCCTGGTCTGTAAGCACCATGTTTCAGAGGAAGAGGGAGAGAAACACTTTAGCAGCCTCCCCTCTGTGACCCAGAACATATGTTGCCCTCCACAAAATCTGCTGAAGTACCTAAAGTATACAGATAACTGCATTTTCTCCGCTGGTATATAAATCTGTTTACCAGCATTTCAGGACTTCCCCTCTGTTTATGTGTACCTTCTGGGTAATCACTACTGACACTTACAAACTAGGTATGTCCCCACCCTAATTTCCCAAGAAGCAGGGTCTGGTGGTGCAGCTGTGTAATGTGCTGGGTCAGCATCCCCACCACATTCCCCCAATTTCACCTCAGGCTCTTTTCAGCGGCTCCACCAGAAGCAGTCAAAGCTGATGATCTAGTCATTGGTCTTCTGTAGCAGCTTTCTGCACAGAGACAGACAATATTGAATAGACTATATATTCCCTTATTTCCAGACCAATATTCACTTAAACCTTAAACAAACAAACTCTTTTGTATTCAATCATTATCAATACACCAAAAATAAATGGAAAAGGTGAACCATGCATATTTTTAATTAAAATATGTGTCTCTCCTACCTTCCCCATCCACAGCATTTGTCTCAGCCACTTCCAGCAATATGCTATAGACAGATATTTTGGCTGGAACTATGTAAATATTTGGAATATACAACTGAAATATCCTACATTTCTTTCCAAATTTGCCATATTATATTAAGTCTGCTACTGCTGGGACAGACTACAAATGTATCAAGCTTAATATAATTCTCTTTGGACCCTAAATCTTGCTATACAATGCAGAAGGTTTTTTTATTGAAAACAAACATCTGAAATGGCTCATTAGGACAGCTAGCCCAGAACCCTGCCTTGCCAGGTTCATTGCTTACAGTCAAGACCAGAGGTATAATGCAATTATGTGTCTGTGTATTATGCAGCATCTCAGGAAAATATATCTGATCATAAGCCTGTTTTTCTCTGGTAAAAAGAGCTTGTGGACAGCTTGATGGCAGGATATGGCTGGTCTTTGTGTGTGGTGATAGGCAGACTGATTGCAAGAATTAAAGACAAAACACTGCAATTGCCTGTGATTTTATTTAGTTTTGAGAAACATTTTGAGCAGTTTTTACATCTAGGGGGTCTGTATATTTGCCCAGATCTATTAAATTTTTACAGTGCTCATTGGCGGGCTTTTGGCCCATTCCAAGGGATGGACGTTATTTTGGGGGAAAATATGTACCTGGGATTGCTCCTAGTAAGTAGTCCTGGCAGGGTATATAGGCAGGGTTAGTATATTTTATCCATATGCCCAGAAAAAAGACCCAGGCCAAATTTATTTACTTGTGTTGACAGCTATTTTCTCATAGTATCTTTTATAAATAGCTGAAAAATGAAGTAATTTCTTATCTGATTGTTTAATTTTGAGGGGATATTGAAAGGCTATTAGGTAAAAGTGTTGGACCAAGTAATTTCCTGCTATACAGTTAAACATTCAGGAGGAACTAATTCCATTCTGACAGAATCAGAGTTTAGAATATGAGTAAGTTTTCATTTGGTTATAGCTTTTGTAAAAAAAATCTTGCAACAGTAATGTCTTTAATTAGTACAGCAGTTATTAACTTATCAAGAGCAATTTTGATCTTGAACAAGAATTTCCTTGCTGGGAATTTTCCTTTGAAACCTACAAGAACTGCATAGAATTGATAGCATTGATTTTCCCAGTTAAAATGTTCCATCAACAAAGCCACTCTGAGCCTGATGCATGGCACAGACATGGAAAAAAAGGATCAGAATACAGCATTTCGGTTATCTCTACAGTTTCTTACTGCTAGTAATGGTCAAGAGCCATGTTTGCTCAGGATAAGTCTGAAGGTGCCTGTGTACCAGTGCCTCAATGACAACTCTCACAGGATAGGCAATCAGTACTGCTAAATTTAAAAGGGCTAGGCAGTATGACTGACTCCAAATGACCAAACAACATTTGTCCACATTGGCTTTTGTCTCCTTTACAGATTATCTTTGAAGAAAATTTATGGAAGTAATCTAAAGCAGAACAAGGACCAAAGGAGGAACTGGTAGTGTGGTCAGTCTATTACAACTACTCAAAGTCACTCTCTGAATCTTTTCTATCAAACAGTTTAAATGCCCTCTGCATCATCCTGACTACCCTGGATTTCTGGTGCAATAAGAAATGATGCTGTGGATTCATCACATGAATCTTTAAAAATTCACATTCATACTTTCTATGCTGGTCCAGGTGCACACAGTATCCTCAGCATCAGATCATCTAGGAACTCCATGGGATGGATTGCAGAGAGAGGCCAGGAGTCCAAACTTCCTAAAATAGATAGGAAAAGTATCTTTGCAGATAGATCTTCAAATAAAGACTGCCATCACATTTTGTAAGGATAGCCTTTAGCAGCCTTATAGCAGTTATTAGACTACGGCACAGGGTTTCTCTCATTTTTCACCTAGTGATTTATGATTGAACCTCCCCACACATGGGTTCTTGTGGTAGTTTAAACTGTAACTCAAACTCTATTTTATCTAGAAAAATATTTGTCTTTTCTAATTGCTTTTACTTTTAGGTTGATAAACACACTGAATTGTGTGGAGACTTTTTTACCTGGACAAATATCTACAAGGAACAAGTAGGAAACCACTAATTTGATTTTCACTCCTGGTTTTAAACCAGTAGATAGTCTAATTAAAGATTAAACTCAAGAAAGCTGTTTGGTATTAGCCTTATGAATTTTATTCTTAATAAAATAAAGCTCTACCTTGATTCCAGGTGTTAATGCCTTTACTCAAATTGATCTCAGCTAATAGCATTACTGGAAAAGCTTTCAGCAGCTGATAGAAATTGAAACACTGTCTCTATTCATGTATAACTAATACATATGATAGACACAATTTAAAGTATTTCTTAAACTAGTTGGCTTGATACTCAGTATTCAAATAGGAAAGAAAAACTATTCACACTGATCTCCAGAGCAGAGCAAAATCAGATGACTCGTGACTGAGCAAGCTAGGTTCATGAAAACAATCTTTGAATATTATGGGTTGAATATAAAGAATGCATAGAACAGATCAAATCCAGAATGCAATACTGTATTTCTATTCACTGGATATCAATGTGCCCCTTTTATTGGTCTTGCAGAATCTGAGGAAGTCGTGATTAGATGGCCTGAGTGTTCCATTTTCAAAAGAATAGATAAATAGCATGAAAGTTCTCTTATGACTTTAAGAAAAAATTCCCCCCACACTATTTCTGGTTCCTAGTAAACTTTGCTGTTCTTTGAGAAATACCATTCCTACAAGATATCATGCAATTCTACATCTGCAGATGCCAGTAATACTGGGATGCCAACACCACTGAAGAAGTCCTTCAATATATAAAATACGTCTCCTATCTATCCTTCTTGTAATAAATATTATTCACTATTCATTTCTAGTGACCTTTTTAGCAGTGTTAGATTGTTTTGTGCCTTAAACAAGAAGAATCTTAGTGTGAATATCTCCAGTGAAATTTTACGAGATAATTATACAATAAATGATGAACGTACTATTTGCAGTCATCATTGTTCTGTGTTCCACTACTTCTGTAACCACTACCTCTAAAGGCCTCAAATGAGACTATTGAGACTTCATTGAATGCTGCACTTGCTCAGATTAAAAGAAACCTTGGTGTTTTCTTTTTTGTTCCTGGGCTTTTGCAGTCTGAGACCCTGACTGAAGTAGATAGGGTCATATCAACCAAGGCAAATGCACTTCTTAGTGCTTACTGAAAAAGTACTAATGTACTGGTCTACTTAGTTTTCAAAAATAATGAGTAGACATAATCCAGTTTCTGGATAATTAGATGTCTGGATTATCATAAATGACCTTACTTGAAAGGCATGGCAGGAGTTTAATTTTTCAGTACCCATAGAATATAATCTATCAGATCATAATGCTTTAATCTCCATTAAACTGAACCCTGAGAAAGCTGCAGAAACAGGAAATTTACCCATGTTCATCACCCATTTACTATGTAAGAGTTCTTATTAACTCCAGATTAACAAAATCTATTTCAAAACCAAGGTTACCACTGATTTGCTGTTACAGAAGTTCATTCACTGGAGTTTAGCGAGAGGAAGACTTGAACTGCATCTGATATGATGTTGTTATCACAACAGAATCAATTGTGAGGTTTTCCAGCACTGACAGGGACATAATGAAAACAGATCTGTCTTCTGGCCCTGCTATCCCTTGCTGAGCAAGATGTGGTATCCTCAGAAGAGATGTGAAAACCCATTATTCTTTTGGCATAAAGTAATATATTTGACCACTAACCATGCCTTTCCCTTTACCTGCTTTTGGTCCTCCATTCTTATTTTTCTTAGTTTTGTAGCATTTCATCTCTTCTCTAGGCCATGCACTAGTACACAGGATATCACCCTGACATGAAGATATAAAAGACATTTGTGTCCTCACAATAGCCATGTATTTGACCAAGTAAAGAGGACAACTATCTATTTATTTTCTTATGCTGATTTTTTTCATTTAATATTCTAATTAAAGGCAAAACTACTTTAGGAATAGAAATATACTAACCTGATGATTCACTCATAATTTGAACATTAATCAAAAGTCACAGTTAAATCTCCAAATTCTTATTTATATTCTTTTTTGACTCACCCATGTTTTACTTCTGAATTATTATTTTCCAGTTCTATTGCTCCATGGCAAATCCTCTGATAAGCATATGTGAAGCCAAGACAAATAAATATTTGATTGACACAAGTTTTATTTTGCTGCATGAGCTGATGCTCACAGGTGAAAACAATTAAATTTTATGGTTTATGCCTGAGGCACCTCTGGTATAAAACTGTTGTAAAATTCCCATCATATTTAAAAGTTAGAAGCATACACTGCCACTATGGCATAGTAAGGTCATTAGACTAGCAGATGTTATCAATATTCACATTTTTTTTCTGGAGAAACATCTTTAGTTGTTTCTTTTGAGCTGAGGTCTTCATAAAAACAGATACACTAGAAAACATTCTGGACGAAGCAGGTTCTGTGAGCAGTCAGACCTTTTATGGTTACCATGTTTTGAACTCTAGAGTTCTGAGCATCTTAAGCATCCTTCTGAGCTCTAACCACCCTTATCTGAGCCCTGGGCAACTCCACCATGTTAACTGAATGAATGTTTGATGTCCTGGCCAAAAGTGTCACATGTTTGTTGTGAATTTCAAGAGGACAAGCTCTGTGACCTGCTCTCTGTCCACATTTCAGGCTGTTAGCTCACCAGTACCTCAGGTTCAAAGCATCCATGTGGTACTGAGGATCTGCTGATCTCGGGATTATAGCTGAGGAATGAGGTTCTGACTTTCTTGGTGCCCAAAAGAGATCCAAAAGGAAGCCAACGACTGGAAACTCAGTGAAGTTTGAGAGACTGATGTTTGGAAATTCAGATGAAAGTCAAGGTTTTACCTTGTGCTTGGAGACACCATTGATAGATTTTTCTCATGCCTTGTGACTTGATTGTTAGACACTTTTAAGAGAATTTTGTCTCCAGCTTGAAAGCAGGGAGCAAATTTTTAGGGACATTTTAATTGTTTGACAATGGAATCCATCCAATGGCATCTCATTTTAGTCACAGAACCTCAGAAATGCTTTTTTACAGACATCTTGCAAAATCGTTTTCTCTCAGAAATTGCAGATTTGCAACATTTCTGAGATTATTAAAACAAAATCACAAAGGAATAAATATACATGATGGAGAAACACTTTTGCTATGAGAAATTAATAATTATTTAGAGTTTTAGTGTGGCAGCACTAGCACCAGCAGTTCTCAAAGGATGCACTAAACCAGTGAAATCCTCTTCATTTTTTGGGTTTGTTCATAGTGTCCTTTAAAACAAAACAGTAAAAACAATCATGTCTGATGGTGTTTCATGACTCCCATTGAATGGATACAATTAACTTAAACACTCTATGGATGATTCAGAGACTTTCTTCTCAGCGTCCCAGAAGGAATCATCTGGTTTTTCAAGCTGTATAAATTTACTAAACTTAAGAGCATTTAGATGTTTTAATTTCACTGTTTTCATTGTAAGGATCTTACAGATTCTTCTTGTTTCTACTCTAAATACATGATTAACAATTTATACTTTTTTATTTTTATATCAACTTCAACCTAATTGCATGCCTATCCAGCTGTTACCTAACAGAGAGCAATTCTCTTCTACTGTCCTCTCACAAAATCTGCTACAACTCTGAAGAATACAAATATTTATAGTTTCAGTTCCTTATTTTTTAACTTTCATCACCAGCCTACACTCCCAATTATTGAGATTTTTTTTTCCTCCTGGCCATTTTAAGAGACTAGGGAAGGGATTACAAACATTCTGCTGTAGCATATTTATTTTTTCTTTTCTTATTTTACTTTTACTTGAATTTCTCTGAATGGATGACCTCACTAGTAATTTACTTAATTTATGGATGGATATTCTTGTAAAATATAAAAAGCTTAGAGAAATACCTTTTCTTTGTTCAATTTATTTTGGACCATGTCAATTTGCAATTGTTTAGTCCAGTGCTATTTTCAACAAATAGTTATAATAGAATTTTTTTATTTCCTAACCCAAAGTTGGTGTAGCAGCTCAGCTTTTTGCTGCAATATTGATGAGGAAGTTTGTGAGCTGTAGCACTTCAGAATAGCTGCACTGTATGAATACAAATAACCTGTATTCTTGTGCCTGTATCTTAAAAATCAACACTTCTCATAATGATGGAATTCTTTAAAACATTTATTCTGTTACTAACCTTCACTGTTACTCATCACTTTAATTCCTATGAATCTTTAAGATTCTTTATCCTTAAGTATCTCTTAACAACATGTCTGCTACCCCATGACATATTTGCTGTCCTGGCAATGGTGGGTGTTACACACATCACAAATTGCTCCAGTTTCTTCATTTTTGCTGGTTAAGATTCTCATTTTGCACAACACCAAACAAATATTGATTGGAAGTGATCCCAGGGACTAGGTGGTCCAACCTCCCCTCTTGCAGTAGGACTATAGCTGAATCTTGAAAATCTTCAAGGATACAGATTCACATCCTGCTGCATGTAAATTATTCTCTCATTTATTATTGTTCATCTGTCATTTGTTAAGCACATTCCTGTCACTAAGCCTGCTAAGCTTTCTTCTTACAATTCAACCTTCTCCAAACTGATGTTTCTTTAGCTATTTTAATACTTCTATTTCTCTGCTTTTGGGGGATTTTTTTTAATTGTGCCAAAATTAGTATACAAATTAAACTTTTCCCTTTTCAGCTTCATCTCCCATTTTCTTTTTTTTCCCCCCACATTAGCAGTCTTAATCCTAGAATGCTGCTCAAAATCCTTATCATGAATAACTTGTAGTAGTTAAAAATCTTCCCGTTTCCTACCTCACTCATCATCAATTTACTTGCTGAGGATATTTTCTCATAGCTTCTGCCTCCCCAATGGGCTGACAGAGGTATTTTACTGAGAACTGTCTGGGTTTCTTTTCCTTTAAGCATCTTTCCTGGGATATTATCCATGCAGTCATTGAATTTTGTGGCATTGGGTGAACTTCCAGAATTTTTTTTTCAGCTTCTGTCAGAATTATTTTAAATGCTACATCTGCACATTGTTTCTTGCTGCAGATAAGGACTATGAAGGAATCATGTGATGAGCTTGCCAGAGTTTTTAATATTTCAAGGTTTTTAATAAAGACCCTATTCCTAATGTCATCCATGAAGATTAAAACAAAGGTGCCATGTGAGAACTATTTGTAGTGTTCTTGGACCAACTGTATTAAAATATTAAAGAACATTCAAAAAAAATCTGTTTTATCTTTCAGTTAGGAGAATCTACTTACTTTTCAGAACTGTGCAACAGATTGAAATTTCTATCAGGAAGAATAAATTATACTCACCAAAATCCCATTAAACCTCAGTGAAGAAACTAAGAGTGAGTGTACTCAGTTTTCTATAGCCATACCCTGAATTCCTTGTGTTCCTCTTCCCAAGTCACTGACTGATAATACACTGATTTTTGTATTTCAGAAGCTGTCATACATGTCAATAATCTTGCTCTGTGGTTAACTCTTCATTTTACTTGTGACCCTCTCCAGATTGCTTACAATTTCCCTTGTGTAAATGTCAAATATCTCCCTTGAACCTGAACCTCCCTGTATTTTACCTTCCTAATGAAATAATTACTACTGGCTCTATATAAACAAGGAAAAATTGCCAAAGAAGAAGTGTTAGACACATCATTTCTGCAAAAGTCACAGCATGGAATTCAATAAAAAGTTTTGAGCCTCAAAGAATATCCTTGCATTACCAGCCCCTCTGGTCAATATATAAATCAGAAGCTTTGTGACTGAGCAAGAAACTTATCCTTGACTTATCAAGCAGACCATCTGACTAATTGGTATCCTTGAGGATTTTTATATCTCAGTAAGAACATTTTCTGGGCTATGGACAGCTTGATTTCATTCAATTTCATGCCACTTCAGCACATGATTAAATCAGATTTAAATGGATGGACTTTACCTATGAGTGTTTGGAAGGACAAATCTAATTAATCTGATTGTCTTTCCATGTATTTTTTATCTTTTCTAAGTTTTAAGCTGTTATTGATTATTAGTGGCTACAAAAAACAGTTGGATAAAATATGCATATACCTTTTTTTTGGCAATGATTATAAACTTAAATTAATCTAACTAAATTATATATAATAAAATAAAAAATAGGGGGAATAATTTTATAAACTGGGACACTTGCTATGTCTGAAATTGGATATGCTGTGAATGAATAAATACCAATGAATAAAAATATTCCCACCTCCAAAATAAGAAATAAAAAATCTGTGGAACATGTCAGTGGACATGTCAGTCGACTGTGCTTAAAATTTAATATCTAATATCAAATGCCAAAAATACTTCTATATATTCCCATCATCATACCAAATCACCCATACAGTTTTCTGTGACTGAATTTCTGAATGGGATCTCATGAAGAATGCAGAAAGTTACTGATTTCTGAGTTTATCTGTACTGCAAAATGCTTCTGAAAATTCAGCACCTGGAGTATGTATTAAAAGATCAAGAACAATTTATACAATATAATAAATGAGATCACTCAAACCTATCCTGGCTAGGAAAACATACCAGATTTTGTAAAAAACTGTCCAAAATCTAAAGCTTTTCTCTGAAGCCTCCTTTAATTTTAATAAAGTCTTCTCTATTCCTGTGTACCTTTACTGCCCAGGACATTTATAACTATGGAAATGAGTGCAGATGATGCAGACAGAAATGATCAAAGGTCTAATGATGCTTGTAAATGAAACCAGAGGCAGCTTTGTGGGTGCAGAGAACAAAAAATGTGCAGCCCCTGCATTTGTTGTAGTTGTATGAGAAAAATTTTGTATGTGAATGGGGTGGGATTCCCAACATACTGGCTGGTACACTTACGTCAAAATATGTCTTTGTCTTGTGTCACCTTCAGATAAAAGCAAAAGATTTCTCGGTGGTTCATTTTTATTCAGTTTAAACAGCTTGCAATCCTAATTTTTTATCTGCAAACTTCTGCTTGCATTGAATGAGTGGCAGAATGCAGTAATAATATCTCTGCTGAAGAAAACAGAACCACAGATTATAGTGTTACTAGTTTTTAGTTATTAGTGCAGAACCATGTTAAGTGTTACTGTCATCAATCTTTATGGGGGTTTGCTCAGATCATATAACAGACAGTATTTTAGAAGGTGAGTATTTCCTTTCACATTTCTCTGCATAGATAGAGCTAATACTCTTTGCATCATAACAGAACTCCTTGGGAACTCACAGGTTTGGGGTTTTGTCCTTTGTCCTCTTTTGATTCCCTCATTGGAGCCTGTGATTAGTACGAGATAAGAAAGCCATTTACCAGCACCTCAGTACTGAGTTCAGCATTGATCAATACACTTTCAGATACTTCTCTGAGTTTGCTAGATGATGCTTATCAACCTCTTCTCCTGTTGTATTTATAATCAAGGACTACAGGTAGTCGAAAGTTTACATCTATAATTCACTATGTTCCTCCATTTGTTGATATGGTCTCTTGCTGCAGATTTCTAAAATCTTCCTGATCTGCCTTTAATTATTTTTTAAAAGAACACTTGCTCATCTTCCTTTCCGTTCTTAAATTTTCAATATTTTTCATGTCTTTAATGGGTAGGACATTGTAAATAAAATATACTGGCAAGGCTGCTGTCTGATTCAATCACGTGACAACCCTTGTGCCATACCTTGAATCCTACAAAAGACATATATAAAGTTATCATATTTCTTTGTACAATCTTAAGCTTACACTTGCAGCTTCTGTGTCCTTTATTTTAATAACATAAGGATATAACAAAATGCTGAGAGTTATGAAAATGCTGACACAGAAAGCAACTGGAAAAAATTTTGCACATCTGTTTCACACATCTTCTAAAACTTTGTGGTTTCTCTTTTTCACTGCTTTGGCACAAACTCAGTGATTAAAAGGGTAATGCTTCCAGGAAGGGTGAGTAAATGGAAACTCCAGCTGCAAAGGAGAAGAAAGAAGAACATATTTGATATCGCTACAGACCATCCAGCAAAAATCACAACGCAATCTGGGAGAGACAGAAGACTTCTGTTTTGTTTTCTGAAAAATGTAACAGGCATTTACCCAATGTCCTTTATTGTTTCTTGAGTTTTGGATAGCCAGCTTGAGATAACCACAAACAAGAACCAAATTGTTCATTATAACTTTGCATAAAAACTTATTTTATCTTTGCATTATACACTACTGATACAAATAATGGAGCTAGTTTGGCTATGAGGAACTGCAGTCCTATCAGTCTTGGAGGAATGTTCTCTTTTTTATTTGAAATAAATGAAAACTGCATATAGATGTTAGCAACAGTACCTTCTTTCAAATCAAGAAGTACAAAAGAGATAAATCATTATCTGATCCTCAAGTGCCCCTTGCTGCAAGGTGATGAACACCACCTAAACAACGCTACACCATTGTCTGTTAAAATGATTGAGAACTGATGCCACTGGAAACCACAAAAGATTGCATGCTTGTGATGATGGTACTATTAAAAAGATAATTAAAATTTCAAATATAAAACAAACTTTAATGCAAAATACCAGTTCTATAAAGTAATGATTATGGCTGTCAAAATGCATTAACAAAAAATTATTGTTTACAAAGTATTTCCATAGTGTCTGTAACGAGGTTCTCAGTAATTAATTTCAAACACCATCAGAGCCTTCTTTGGATATTCAAACTGACTTCAAATTGCCTGTGGAGTTTTGCATATGATTTTATCTGAAGACACATAGTGACTAAGAAGAAAACTGGCAATGCTGGCTCTCATTTCTAGCCATATGGTATTGCTTTTATGCCTACAAGTAAATTACTAACCTTTTTGACCTAAAGTCTTCATTGAACTTCATCTAATTAATGGTGATATTGCCAGCATTAGTAAACTTGCACTGCCTCTGCAGAGTCTCAGCCTTTCAGTCTCAGCCTTGCTAAACAAATATAAAGCATTGTACTTGTATTTTCTTCCACATAATTCTAAAATGTGTGGCTTATTTTGCAGACATACTAAGGTGCTTTATTTTTTTACCAGGAGACATCAAATGGATTAGTGGAAGTAGGTGTATACATCTGGGCATAAAAGGTCAAAATATATCCCTTTGCATACATAACTTTTTAAATTAAGAGCAAGCTGATCCCAGGTATCATTACCGTCAGTAATTCTCTGATAGGTGTTTAAATTTTTTGGGGGAAAACATGGAAGTGTTATTTACAATTTCAGCTGTGTCTGTGTTAATTGTGTTGGAGTGCCACAGTGGGGACTGTAATGCCAATGAGGTAGAGAAGCCCCCAGCAATTACAGTGATACTCTTCTAAATATCTGAACTATCAGTCACCAATGAAAGCAAACGGGTACCTTGATGGTATAGAAAAATATGGATTCTCCTATGTATGGATCCTCTCACAACTGCTGGAAACAAAATCATTAATAACACACAAATCAATTTCTGCTTCTCCTCTTAGCTCAATCAGTAATGCCATAGCAGAGGAGAATTAGGAAAAGGAGAAGCCAATAGCTGACACTTGAAAAATATATTTTCATGTCTTCTTTCAAGTTAAACTAAACAGTAGCATGGTCTGAAGTGCTCAACAGAAGACACTACATTGAACAAGAAGCAACAACAGGTGCAGAACAAAAGGGGAAAGTCAGGAAAACAAGGATTGGTATGAAGAAAAAGGGGACTAGTTTGTGGAAGAAAAAGGGTAAAGAGGGACATTTCTGATTAAATCTTCCAAAGTGTGACATTTTTTTAATCCATTAACTTTCAGAAATAAATAATGGCTTAACATTCTATTTAAACGAAATTATGGCAAAATTGTGAAAGACAACTTTTGCTGTTATGACCAAGAGACCAAACCAGAAGCTAGAAAATGAATGCTTTGCATAAAAGTGCATTCCTAAATTAAAAGTGCTATGAAATGAAAAAGCACTCTTTCTAAAGACATGGAGTTGTCATTCTAGGTTCATTTAAAAAATACAAGTAATCTTGAACACTGACCAGTTTTTTTTTCCGTTGTGACATTTCAGTTAAACATCCAGAGGTTTTCATGTTTCGTCTAAACAAATCTCCTGGATATATCAATATTTCATTTTGAAATATAGTAATCTGCTAATGGTTCAGCTTAAATTTATGGGCTATATCTGAAGTCTTTATTTTGGTTCAGCATACATGTTTGTCAAGCTTTTTTTTACATACCTGAGAATGCTCACCAGACACACTGAGTCCTAATTATCTACTGCTGTTTAGTAGAGTCTCCTGCACCTGCAGAAAAATAATCTCAAAGTAGGAGGTAGTTCTTGTGCCTACTTCTCAGCCACCTAAATGAGATGAATGGTTGGCAGAGAAGTGGGAAATCAGGTTCTGCATCTTCAATTTAAAAGTGTTAACTAGCCTAAGATTGCTTAGATTATTTATAATTGTTATGGTATTAGAATTCTTATCAGCTGACTTTTTTGCTCCTTTCTTGTCAACATACTTCATTACGCGTTCTTCCTGAGTGTCTTCCAATCAATCTTCAAGTTTAATCACCAGAAAGCAGAAATGAGGCTGATGGCGGATGTTGATTCCAACATCCTTGGTCACAGGAATAGTCTTTCTCGCTGTTGAAGACTAATTCAATTGAAAGCCTCTGGGAACTATCAGAACCGGGAGCAGACGGCTTGCTGTCCTGAAGCCCGTGCTGCCAGGAGGGGGAACCTGCTGCACATCCGTGAGAGAAACCCAGAAGCGCAGCTACATGAAGTCACAGTAGCCAAAAGTCAAAGGTGTCGCTCATGAGTCCCGCATTTTGTTTTCTTTTGCTTTGACGCCACTTCAGACGAGTTACAGACTTCCAACTGAGAACAGAAACATGTTCCCATAGCTATCCGGCACAAATAACAAAAAAAAAAATCAATACTAAAGGCAAGGGGAAGATAAATGAAGGAAGAATTAAACCTTTCCAAGACTTTGCAAATTATATATGCTACGTGTCAGAGAGTGAGCAGAAGGCTGCTTCTGCTTTGTGCCATCCTCCTGTCAGGGGTTGCTGGTATACCTGTAGTATAGCTCCCTAACTTTATGGTTTGATGATTATTGACCAGATTTCAGAAACTTGTTTCAAAAATCCTTCTTTTTAACGTAATACCGCTGACAGTCTTTAGGCCCACGCGGCTCTGAAGAGGTGCGTTTTTGGGTTCCCCCCTCCGCGCCTTTTTTTTACATTATAGGGAATCAGTGACACTAAAACAGAGACACAACCTTGCACCGTCTTTGTGTGACACCACCGAGCCACCGCAGCCCCGGGAACTACGGAGTGCCCTGCATGGGTCCTGTGACATTACGAGTCCCATTCACATCGCTGATGCACAACACCGAGCCTCGCCAGGCTGCTGTGGAAACCCAGAGCCCTGGAAATCCAGTCAGTCCTCAGTGGGCAAACACTCTCCAGACTGCGGCTGAAGCGAACTTTAATACTGCTGCTGTTGCTGTCACCGCACACAAGTGCCCCTGAACAGACCCTACAGACGGTGCTGAGCACCTGATGTCCAGGCTACCGTGAACAGCGGGGAAGGGCCCAGCGTCCTGCCCAGCGGGCTCGCCCCACAGCCGCAGTCCCGCGCCCGCCGCGATCCCGGCGGGACATCCCAGCGCTGCCTCCCAGCGCCATCCCGGGAGGCCGCCCGGCGCCGTCGGGAGCATCCCAGTC
>JANPWX010000067.1:3682909-3697385 GCA_024734555.1 Trochalopteron elliotii | reverse complement strand
GGGGGGCCCGGGCCGGCCGCGGTGCTGCTCCGGCAGCGGGGGGGTCCTGCTGGAATGGCAGCGGGGCACTGCTCGCCCGGGTGCGGGCAGGGGTGAGCAGCTTTCGCTTTCCGATTGAAAGCGTGCTGTTACGTGTGCCGCCGTTCTTGAAAATGGCTGAATAGAAAGTAATTCAGTGTGGTAGCATCTGTATTTCACAGAATCATAGAATATGCTGAGTTGAAAGGGCCCCACAAGAATCATTGAGTCCAACTCGTGGCCCTGCACAGGAACCCCCAGAAGTCACACTATGTGCCTGAGAGCATTTTCCAAACGCTTGAACTCTGTGACTCTCAAGTCACAGGCTTGGTGCTGTGATTACTTCCCTAGGAAGGCAGTTCCAGTGCCCAACCACCCTCTGCGTGAAATACCTTTTCCTGATAATCTAACCTAGCCTTGACACAGCTTCATGCCATTTCTGAAGTTATATTGTGCAAGTAAGACACAAAATCGTGTTATGAAGATGGTTGTAGGTTTCTGGTCATTTCCACAGAGTTGCACTAGGAATATAGAGGAAAAGAGGAATCTTCCAAAGCTGGTCCAAATTTGGAAAAAAATATGAACTCTTTCAGGTGGAAGGAAGCTGTTGTTTTGACTCTGATGCACATATAGCCAAAAGCATTCTGTGTTTCATTGGAGCTCTTCTGGTGCTTTGGCTATATCAGGACTGAGAAGGGCTGTAGGGAGAGCTCAACAACAGGAGAGTTGCAGGATTACTGTGAAAAGTTTTCTGCTTTTTCAAGGCCAGGAATACATAAGCCAAAATGATGCCATTTTCCTTGTAATGTAGTTATGCTAACTTTACCTGACCCTATATTTTCCCCCCTCCACAAGAATTGTAGAGATTTAGCTCTAGGTGTGTGCAGTGTATTATAAAATAAAACTTGAAGCAAAAGTCAGTCAGGTCTAGAGACTCTACATGATAGCATTCAGTGAGGCGTGTTTGAATAGAAAAGCTATTTTGTAGAAGTTCTTACCACTGTATTTGATTGTAATATACAAAGGAGCCTCTTGGTTCTGAGGAAGCTGAGCTATTTTTGATCTGGCTAGTAGCATATAAGCCAAGTATCACAGAAAAAAAAAAGCTTTCTGCTTCAAGCTATAATTTGCTTATATTTGAAGTTGGAGAAAGACTTGCAATTTAATAGGATTGGGAAGAACGTTCGTTGTATGCAAGTATAAAGATACCAACTTCTGTTGGGGCTGGTCTTTTTTTTTTCTTTTCCAATGTAGCAATTTCTGATGGCTAACAAGTTGGATACAGCAATGTGGATTTCCCGCCTGTTCACAGTTTACTGCTCAGCTTTATTTGTCCTGCCTCTTCTAGGGTATGTACTGTAATATTGTAAAATAGCATTAAAAATTTACGAATGAACTAGATTCCTTTTGCATAGAATTGTTTTTTCATGTAAGGTAAATTGCTGTTACTAAACTTACTTGGATGCTTTTTGTCAGAATAACTTACAGATTTTAGATTGGTTTAAAACACTTGTAGATGTGTTTGGAAAATGTATTGAACAAATGTAAATTAGTGGTAAATGCATGGTTTTGTGTGTAAATGGAGTATTATATTGAATTGTCTTAGGCACCTGCAGTAAAATCAGTGTTAAACAGTTTCTGAGTTATTTTTTGGGAATAGTGCTTATATACAATAATAGAAATAAATACTTCGGGTATCGTTCAGTTGTGATGCAATTCTCGAGGGCAGAAGACTGCCGAGCTTGGTTCACATGGTAACATGTCCTCTGATGATTTGCAGGTTGCATGAAGCAGCAAGCTTTTATCAGCGTGCCTTGCTGGCAAATGCTCTTACCAGTGCCCTCCGACTACACCAAAGGCTACCACACTTCCAGCTTAGCAGGGCATTTCTGGCCCAGGCTTTGCTGGAGGACAGCTGCCATTACCTGTTGTACTCCCTTATCTTTGTGAATTCCTACCCAGTTACAAGTATCCTTTTCTTGTGTCATCCTACTAACGTTTTTAAATATATTAAAAACATGATTCTTTTCATCACCTTTGCCATGATTTGAGAAACTAGCTTGAACTAGTTTGATGTGCTTGCTATTTATAGAACATACCCTATGTAAAATATGAGAGTCTTATGTTGATTGATCCATATTCAGCTCTATAATTTTAATCAGCTCTATAATTAGTGCACTGCATTCTCTGGCTACTTAGATTTTCTTTTTTTGAGGCTTAAGTGTGGTGGATTTTATGACCAGCCTCCAGTGATATTTGAAGAAGTTGGTAATTTTCATTTATTGCCAGTACAGGGTTTATACATGTCTTCTCACTGTAGCAGACATTCATCATGTAGAGAGAAAATTACTCAGTAGTAGCTTTCTCAGATAAGTTATTAAACTGATGAAGTCTGCAAAATTTGCTCCAGTGGAGTGTCAAAGATGACATGTCACAGCTGACATTTCTTTATGCCACACTATGTAACGCTTAATATCCTACTCTTAAAATCCTTCTGGCAGAGAAATATCTACACTCTTGCTCTGTAAAATTGGAATGGCTGGCTACTGCATGTTCTTGGGTAAAGAAATGAATTTCATAGCATCTTTTAACAAAAAATATGACTACATGTATTTAAGAGTTTTGAGTAGTAACCTCACATGTGCCTTCTGTGCAGAGAGAATGCATTTCAGTAGAAGAGCACTGGTGTCTAATAGTGTGTGTTATACTTTTGCATGCTTGCAGACACCCATATTTTGAAGTTAATAAAAATGCATAGCAAAGAGGTGTAAGAATCAAAAAGAAGGGCTATAAATATAGGTCTTAGACTTACCTTCATCCAGTATATGTCATTCCAGTCAAACTTCTGCAAAGAGCCATCAAGCCATGACTGGTGTAGTATAACATCATGGAGAAAGGAGGAACTTGAACAGCCTGTAATTTTCCTTATGGCTTGCTTCAGTGAGTATCTTTCCTGTTCTGCTGTTCTCTTTGCTTCATGCTGCCACATACACAAAGAAGGTTCTTGATGTAAGTATGATATGTATATATTACAGTTAGTACAGTTGGTATTCTTGGGGTTTATAAACAGGTTTAAGTTGCAGCTCTGGTTTGGTTTTGTTTGGCTGCCCTAGAGGAATTAGAGTGAAACTGTGGTATAGAATCTCAGCACAGAGAATTTGAGAAGACTTTTTTGGGTTGGTTGGGTTTTGTGGTTTGTTTTTTTTTATGTTTTCCCCTTGATATGAATGATATGTTGAAGTTGACACTTACTTTTCTTCAAATGCTTTTCATTGAAGGAAACAAAATCTGTGGAACAGTTAAGTTGAAACTTAAGATGTGCCTTTTTCAAGCTAAACCATAGCCTGTGAATTTTATTGTTCTATTCCAGTAGTAAAGTAACAAACTACAGGGTGGGACTAACAAGTAAAATACTTGCCAGTTGGGCTTGCTGCTCAATGCACTGCCTTGCACATCTGAATGTAACTCCAGGCTTTGGTGTTCCTAACTGGGATGTCTTGCTGCCATGGACACTCCTCCTAGTGGACTGAACAAGGCTTATGGCTGTCTTTGTGCAGTTGAACCTAAAATTGGTGGATGAAGAAATTGCAACATCTGATGGTTTTAATTGAACTCTGTAAATTATGGAGTTCCAAGCCCGCAGTAGTTTTCCTTAGGATATTAATCTCAAAACTGATGAAGTCTTAAAATGTTGAAATGGGTGGTAAATAGCAATATTTGCATTTTGTTTTCTCTGTGCTGATGAAGATAGGTGTAACTTTAATGTTTTCTGTAAATAATTTTTTCTTCTTTAAAGGCACGAAGTTCGAATAGTTTGCCCTTCTTGAGAAATCTCTTAGACAAACTGAATGCTAATCAACAGAATATTCTAAAATTCATTGCTTGCAATGAAATTTTCCTGATGCCAGCTACAGTTTTTATGCTCTTCAGGTAAGAATTATGATAAATATTTAAATAATTGGAAACTTGCTACACAAGACTGCATTTTGCAAATGAGTTCTCTGTGGATCTTGGTGCTCTGTTTTTATGGTTCTGGCTGACCAAGGCTTGAACTTCAAATAAAATTTAAGTGATTCTTAGGCTTTTTAAGTTGGTGCATCCTGACATCAAAAGGCATTCACTATGATGTAACTGAGCACCAAAACCCTTCCCTTTCATAGTGTGGGTGATGAGTCACGTGGGAGTTTTTCAGGCTTGAAACTTGAATTTGCCTACATTTCTATCAGTACATTGTTCAGTAAGTTTAATTTTGGTTAGTTTAGTAGAATATTAAGATTTTCAGCTTCACTGAAAGTGAACTCTTATTTTTGACAATTGTATTCCTGAAATTTAAATGGCAAAGTTTCATTAGGCAAAATGTGTGCAAGCAGGAGTAGGTTGCATTCTCTCCTGTGATGCTTCTGAGCAGTGAGCCTTCTGGGTTTTTTTTGTTTGTTTGTTTTTTTGGTTTTTTTTTGTTTGTTTTGTTTTGTTTTTGTTGTTGTTGTTGTTTTGTTTTGTTTTTGTTTTTTTTGTTGTTCCATTTGATTTTGCCTGCTGTGCAGCCTGTTGAAGTCATTTTAGGGATCTTGAACATGTTGGAATCCTACTGAAGTTGTATAGGCATAATGACCTTCCAGTCACAGAAGTTTGGGTCATTATCTTTTAATATTTGGAGGGGGATTCCAGCCTTTGTTCTGTACAAGTTATAGCATAATGAGAATGTTTGTCTTGAGTGGTCTCATAAGAAGTAAAAGGGAGACTTTACCTTCTTGGATAGGATACATAATTTGTCTTTATCTTTTGATGTATCAGCTGAACGTTTCAGTGTTTCAGTCCTCAAGGGTTGCATTCCATCTGAGACCACTTACCAGCTGACAGATAACACTCTATCCAGTATCTGAAACTTTGAAGTGCTTTGAACTTAGTATAGCTTTTTTTTTTTTTCCCTTTTGCCTCTCTGTGGAGAATGTAGTATGTGAAATATTGCTACTTGGTATGTCATCTGGTAGATACCGAAGCTTGTAAAATGTCATATGCCAAACTTTAAAATAATTTAATTGCTAAATGCAGGTATTGTGAGATTTTGTTCTTTAAATGTTGTAAGATATTAAATTGTTTGTCAATACTGTACAGGTTTCCAGATTTCCTCTTTATTCCCTCCTGTAGTCCATTTTCATATTATATTTTTTTTCTGGGTAAAGATGCTGTACTGGAAGGAGTTCTACTCACTGGAGCTTCCTTACTATCATGTCTAAATTCAAAGAGAATTTTTAAATAATGTGTTATTTAAAGTGGTTTCAGTCACTAAAACTTAGGGCATTTCTGTGTATTGCTGTGTATGGTTTGTGTGCTGTCTTTCCACCATCTCACAGCACAGCCATGTCAAACAGCAGTTTTGTGAAATACCAAAGCCTAATTCCACTGTAACTGAAATAACTGGGTATTATCTTGGCGTTAAAGTCTCATTACACATCTGTAATTGTTTGCAGTGTGTTCTGAGAAGTTTTGCAAAAGATGCTAGAATATGGTTCAGGTATTCGAAGTACTGCAATTAGATTGAACAGAGTCACTGTAACTGGGCTATGTCAGCCCGTTTCTGGGCTTGACCAACAAGTGTTTTCTTGCTATGGAACACATGTCCACCCTCATTGCTATGACTCTTTGCACACCACCAGAAATGTGGCATATAAAAATGCCACTTCATAAATATAAAATCAGTACAGGAACAGCTCTTCTTTAACTGCTTCATTGCAGTTTTATTCTACAATGTTTCTGCATTTGTAAGGGTATAGTTATGTACTTTTTCTTGTCAGATATAGATTTTTTGAACCAATGTGAGCCAAATCTAGCTTTTTTGTGAGCCCAAGTTGTTTGCTTGCTTTTCTTAGAAAAATTCCTTGTTTTGGTGGTTTGGTTTGGTTTGGTTTGTTTTTTTTGTCCCTAGTAAGCTCTACTGAACTATTCTCTTTCAGTGGACAAGGGAGTCTGCTGCAGCCGTTCATTTACTATAGGTTTCTTACATTACGTTACTCTTCTCGGCGAAATCCGTACTGTCGGTAAGTACTAAATGGATTTTGGAAGTTAGTGTTTAACTGCATAGTGCTTAGATATTCAGAAACTTTTCATTCTAAAATGAATGCAGAACTCATAATACTACATCTGCAAATTGTAGAATGTGAAATACACCTGGATGCTAAATAAAACCCTGCTGGTTAAAGGTTAGATTTATTTCATGTAAGTCATGAGAAATGTGCCACCGTTCTTGAATGGGAGCTTTCAGAACATGCTTGTGTAATTAAAACTACACTTTGGGAGAAGAAAGCCTTTCTTATCAGAGATGTCCTTATTTTTAGATTCTAGGTACATCTGAGGCTAAGCCCAAATATGAATAGGCACTTAAAAACTTGTGTAATATTGAGAGAAAAAAATATCCTGTGGATGATCTTAAACATGTTTATTACCTTCTTTAGTTAAATTCGTAAATAAGGCTAATTGTATTTGAAATAGAACCTTATTGATTTTGAAAGTTGGTCAAGCCAATATTATTGCTTTAGACTTTAAAATCATAAATACTTCTATGAGTGTTTTCTCAGGTGAGTGCTTTTTCAGAAGTTTTCTTACAATCATTGCATAGATAATAAGATTTTGTGAACACATTTTCCAGTCTACTCAATCAGAAAATGGCTTGCTAGAGTGCCAACAAAGTGGCTTTGGCTGCCATGATATGCAAAGGCAGGTGTGAGAATCATAAGCTTAATTGTCTTCTATTCCCTACTTTTTAAAGAAATCAGTTCTTCCATCCTACTACATATATTTATTTTTAACATCAACAACATCTGTGAAGTTGCTTTACTACTTTGGTACCTAAAAATAATTTAAGCTGTGCAATACTAAAATTGATGTTCAGCAGAATTAGTTTATCCAAAGTGTTCTGCTTGCATTTTTGTAGTTTTAAGGGAAATTGGTGATGAGGGTTTTATTTCTCATATCTGTGTTCTAATAATGCTTCTGCAGTGCAGGGTTCTTGCATATTGCCAAGAAGTAGCACAAACACAAAAGTCAAGAATTCTGAAGCTCTTGGAAGCAGCACTGAGTTGGTCTAAAGAATTTAGCTTAAAACATGTATGTGTGTGTGATATTGAGAAAAGTGAATGAAAAAGATATATGTAGATAATACTTCTGATAAATGCTGTAGGATTTTAAAACTCTTTAAATCTGATTTTTCAGGACTCTCTTCACCGAGCTCAGGATTGTTGTGGAACACTTAATAACGAAGCCCTCGTGCCCTGTTTTTGTTAGAAGACTATGCCTCAGCGGCATTTCCTTTATAAGCAGATTGGCACCAACTGTTGCATAGCCAAATTCAGGCACTCATGTTTTGTGAACATTATGAGCAGCTGGCACTTCTGCTGATGATTGGAAATTCCTGGTTTTACACTGATCTCACTCCAGGCTGTATAAAAATACATATATGCTTTTCTTGGAGATAATATGAAATTTAGCATATCAAAAACAAATACTAGAAACTTAAATTAACCGTGCTGTATTGTTAATTGATGAAAAAATTAGCTGCATCCTACCTAAACCATGCCCTGTCATACAAGTTTGTTGTTTTGTTTTGTTTTTTTAAATCAAGGATTGTTTGAGATTGATTGAAACTTATTATAAAGAGATCTGTGCTCACTAGGTTTATGTTAGTTGAAACTATAGCTACTTTAGGATGTCTCCAGTGGATAGCAGTTGATACACATACCTATGCAGTACACTTTGGACAGTATTCTTCTGCTTACTAAATGTATCTGTAGAACTGTTTTTTCCAGTTTAGATACTCAGTGTAGAAATACAGCCCATTTTGAAGTTAAGACAAGGGATTAAAATCTATCAAGCTGACAGAGATAACACTCCTTTCTGAAGGAGAGGCTATTTTTATTAATAATACTTAAAAAGAACTCTTCCATGTTTCTACCTTGTGACATAATCTTACATTATGCTGTTGAAAGAAATACCAAGACTGATCACAGAAGACTCTTGTCATAACCAGTTGTTTTACCAAGCCAAACTGCTGAGCTGTAGGATTTTCAGACTAAGATGCAATGCTTAAACTTCTAACCATGTCTCAAATGAACTAATCAATGTTACTGAAGTAACTTTTGCAGAGTCATTGCAGATTTGTTCTTGTGTCCACACAAGTGTGAGACTGCAGTAATTCAAGCATGTTAGCTTTTTAGAAAATTAATCTGTAGGTAGCGCTATAGAAATTGTTATTTCTGTTTCTGAGACCCTCATTGTGATGGGAAATTCGCTTAAAGAATTGCACCTGTTTAGGCAGCTTCTGAAACAAATAGGTGTAGGATTTCTTGGCATAAATCCATGTAATGACTGATCTGAAGCCAGTGTCATGACTACAGAAGTGAATATTAAATTAAGTGCATAAATTAATTACACTGATTATGCATTCACCCAGCAGCTGAAGGGTAGGTCATGGTAAAATAATGCTATCTGTCTGAACACAATTTCTTTCCAGAAATTCAAGGCAAAATATTTGCTGAATTTTCTGTAATTAGTGTTAGTATTCTAACTGCATAAAGTTAAAGGGCCTTCATTGGCCTTTTGTAAACTTCTGTAGCACTGAACTTAACTATTCTTCCATGGTCAGAGAAACCTTATGAGAAAATCTTTCAAAAAATAGTCTTGGAGCAGAGTATTTTCCTGTAACTATGGAGTTACCTTGTTTGTGATATGGATATCATTCCAACTTTCCAGTTGTATTAGTTTATAGATCAGAGCCATGTACTTATAAACTTATTTCATTTTTTTGCTCAACCTCTTGGTACTGATGAACCAGTTGGTAATTGAATATGATATTCTTTGACTACTTGTCTTGCTCTCTGAATGTGATTAGCTATTTCTAGAATACTTGCACACTGCAGAAGCAACTGCATGCAGTTAATGCTCTACAGCTGCTAAAGACTTGCAATGAGATTGATTATGTGTATATCCTGTAATTTGAGGATTTTATAAAAACTAAAATTTCTACTGCAATAAAAGGAGTGTTAAATGTAACTTGCTAGGCTCTTCAGGCTCATTTTCTCTCTTTAACACAACTTACTGATGCTTGAACCTGGAAGTTGAGCAGAAGGCTGTCCTGTGTGTATGTGTACGTGTTCTTATATTCCCACTGCTGCTTTTGAATTGGGATATAATGTGTTGTGCATTTCTAAATTATTTTATAAGGAATTTTTTGCCTTCTAAAGTACAAAAGTTTATGACCCTTTCCTTCAAAATCTAACCTAAGGATAAGCACTTGGGTATTGGGATAATGGTATTTAATCAGAAAAAAAAATCCAAACCTACTTACTACTGTTTCAATTCCTCAGCATGATTCTAGCCCCTCTCTCATGTTGCATGATGCGTTTTTTGAATGGTGACATCAGATTCTCTTCAGCTGTTTGTGCCACTGTGATTTAAAAATTAATTTGGTCATCTAAGTTGATCCCCCACACTGGGAGTAGGAAGGCAAATAGATCTGTAATTACTGTAAGCAAAATAACATGTTCTGAGCAAATTTTTGTGGTCTGACTGCTGTTATGGGTGCATTCTACTGTTCCTTAATTGTATGATGTTACTAAATTAGAGATGAGTCTAAACTGGATCCAATGTAATGCAGCTGTAACTGAAGGATGCTAAGACATCCAACTCAATAAATGCAGGAGAAGGATTAAAAGGAGTAAGTGAATGACAATGCTGGGGAGTAAAGAGTTGGAAGATTGTGCTATGAAGTAGAACTTAGATGTGGATACTGAATTTACCTCTTTCTATTAAAGCTTGAAAACGGACCAAGAGGAGGAAATTTCATAGAAGGGATTTGATTTGGTTTGGCCAGTAGCATATTCTTGGCTTTGCTTGACAAATGAGCAGCCTGTGGCCTGGTAAAACTTACTTCTCTAACATGCCGAGAAAACATGGAACAGTGTTGTAAGAATAACGTTCAAGCCAAATAAATAGGGAAGCTGACCTGTGCTCTGCATCAACTTTGATTTTTGCTGTAGCCCTTTACCTGCCTAAGTGATAACATCAAGTTTCCTCAATGCTGGCAAAAGCATTCTATCCTTGAGCCTGCTTCCTCACCACAGTTTGTGACTGTTTGTATTCTAATTATGATTAGATTAAATGTAAAATGTTGGTTGTATCCTGATAGCTTGAGGGTTTTTTTTGGTGAAGAGAGCTGTATGTTCATGCTGCTATGCTGTCAACAGCTAGCTGTCGTGCAGAGGCTGTGACAGAAGTCCGTGATTGTAGAGAAATTTTGTAACTGACCATAAAGTGCCTGCCAATCCCAAAATAAAGCAGAAGAGTTTTTGTATTACCAAAAGGTTTCCTACCTAATGTGATAACTGTTTCCACTGGTATAAATCATACTGCTCATTGCTTTTTGTCGTCTTATCTTTTGTAAGTGTTGGTGCATAGATTCTGTGGGTAGACCAGCCCCTTGCTTTGTACAAGCTTTATGTAGAAGTGATGTTCCAGTTTAACATTTGTCTGTTTTCATCTGTAGATAAAGTATCAGGAGCCAATGGATCTGTTGGAGTAGCTAATGCCAGTTAGGATTTCTTACACACAGAGTAACTCACCAATACATCCATCCTCTCCTTTACTGCCTTTTATTTAATTTTATACATATATTGTAATTTCTGTGCTGTCAGTCTTACGTTTTGTTTCCTTCTTTGATGGGTGTTTAAGTGGGGCAATATCTGTTAATGTTTTAAGGATTTAAATAAAAAATATTATAATTATGAGCCACTATTTCTTCCAGCAGTTTTGGAGTTGCTAACTATGGATGCAATAGTACTGTCCAAACAAATAAAATAACGTAGCCAATTCTTTTGTACAGTCTGTGTTAGACCCTTTTATCATTAGGCACCTGTACTGCAACATTTGCTGTATAGATGCTGTGTTTATTAAAGAGCACTTGCCTGAGTGGATATAAGAGTTCTGGCAGAGCAGGAAATAGAAAAAAGAGTTGGACAAGTACTCAGATGAAACTGATTTGTTTCTACTCTACATATGACTTGTTAGTCCTGCTCCTAAAATTACTGAAACTGTGGTCTTAAGTAGTTTAAAAGTATTGTACCTTACATTGCTCAGATAAAAAGTGCTGTACCTTACAATGCTCAGATTAAGGGTAAAGAAGATGTGCTAAAACAACATGCTCTTTTGAAGTGGTGTCAAAATTTGATTTTCACATGCAATGCTAGGTGTGGCCCTTGTATCAACATCTCTGACAAAAATAGAACAGAGTAAGATTCCAAGTGCTTAATGTCCTAGATGGTAGCAGGGTATGCTAATCTGTTTTAATTGTCTATAATTTTTAATTGTTGTCGTACACCTATCTGTGGTTAAACTATACATACACTGAAATTGGTTAGTGTATCTTTGTATTGTAATTTCTATAGTGCTATAATTTTCTTAAAGTCTGGAACAGTCAGACCTTGCTGTTTTAAATCACCTTTTAAGGATAGAACCTTAAGCAATTCTTCATTTCAAGGATGGAAAGATATCAGTATGGATAATGTAATAGAATTTAATCTCGAATGTGGATTCAAAAATCTTTTTCATAAAATCTCAGCATTACTTTTTAACTTCTCTGCAGAAGCTAGCTCTGTGATAATGGCAGATGTTGTGCAGGTAAGGGAGTTTCATTGCTTAGTTCTGTGTCATCCAGATGGTATAAACTTTTAAAATTAATTGAAAAATTCATCTTTTACTTGTATTCAAGGACTGAGGCACAAAATGCTAATGTAAGGGCTCAGAGGGGAAATATAGTTCTCCTGCATATTTGAGAAAATGTGAAGCCCTTTCAAGAAAATCTAATAAACATAATAATCACAGGCTGCTGACACTAAGGAAAAAGCACCTCATTCGCTCTTTCTTTTATGCAGCGATTTACTGGTCCCTACTGATTTTCAAATTGGATCACTGCAGTAAATTATCCATACCAGTATCTGTGAAAGAAAGCATTGGGATCCATATTTGCTCAGTGCCGTGCTTAAATCAGCAAGAATGACAAATTTGATGGTATGAAATTGGAAATACCAAGGGCTTCTCTCAGTGAATGAGCAAGTATCTCCATTTGTAATTTATTGTGACCCTTTTTCACTGTATGTGCTTTGTATGTCAAATATTTATTTTGAAACAAATTAAATAGTTTTCTGTATTGGTACCTATTGTTTTGTTGATGTTCTTGAAATCAAATTGTGTGGTTTTTTTGATTTTAAATATTACCAGTGTGTGTTGCAAACCAGGACTTATTTAAGTTCAAATCTCTGAGTGAGTTTGAATTACTGACCAACAGCTTTGTGTTAAGTGTTCCAGGTGCATGCTGGGTGTTGGTTTTTTGTCTGTGTTTAGAATAGTGCAGAATGCAGTGAGCTACTGCAGCACCTCATTTACTTTTTCTAGAGAAACAGCAAGATTAAGGTGTATGTCAAAACAAAAAAAGCGCTGATCCTTGTCTTTAATTCATTGGAACAGTTCTGCTTTATGTCTGGCATAGGTAATAATATCAAGTCCTGTGGAAAAAATCTACCTATGTGCCCAGTTTACTGCCATATTTTCAGTGCAGGTGATAGCAGAGAAAATTGTACACCTGTGTTTTGGCAAAAGTCTTATCCTTTTAATTTTAAGATAGGTTAGTTACTTTGTGACTATGATTACATCCTTCTACCTAAGTAGGTGCCACTGCTGAACTGAGAATGAGTTGTGGTTACTGCTGAATTACTTGGAAATATTGTCCTGACAAAACAGATGTCTCCATATATGATCCCTTTCAACATACTTTCTGCTGTAAAAATTTCAGTTAGGTTCTGACTACAGCACAATAAAAATAATTGTGAATCCTTTCAGTGGTAAAGTTTATCTCAAAGCCATGAATGAAAAGTTTTTTGTAATGGTAGATGGAAATCTGAGGTAGACTTTCTGAATTTTCATATGTCTAGTGGCATTTTCAGTTGTGTAACTGTATAATACAGAGAAATATTGAAGCCTCAGAAAACTGCAGGTACAGCAACAAGCATCAAGTTCAGCATGCATGTGTTTGAGCATTCAGTGGCTCTATTCACATTTCTAATTATCTCAAATTTTTGAACATCACTCTGGGGCAGAGGTAAGACATTCAGTTGCATTAATATGTATGTACTGTGAATGGATGATGTGTGTATATACTTACATCAGTAGATAAATGAATAAATAAAATGTACTACTTTGAGGGTTTTTTCCCCTTTTTGGAAATGGTAATACACTTTGCACTTCATGATGAAACAGCCTCTTCCTGTCCTCTGGCAGCCTTCTCTCTTTGCAGAGTGTTACACATTTGTAAGGGAAATAGTTGTTAAAGAAGATTCTTGCACTGCATAGGTGTTTCTAATATACTACCTTTATGCACTTCAAAAGTACTAATTGAGCTTATTTCACATTCTTGTAATTCTTTTTTTTTTTTTTTCCTTATGAGCAAAACAATCAAGCTGCTTTTATGCTGGTCCTTGCTTGGTTCATGTAAGAAATTATAGGACAAGTGGAGTAGCAAGAGACTGGAGCTAATGATGCAAGAAGCTTCCTCCAGTCCTGTGTTCTTAGGCATATCTGTATATTACTGTAGAGAATGAGTAGTTGTTTCAGTATTTTATGTATTATATACCTAGCATTGTTTTTAAGAATTTTAAGCTAGCTGTCTTGCTTTTGGATGAAGGTAAGTGCTGCTAACCTTAAGAGTTCTTTTTCCTTACTCAGAGGCTGGAAATTTTATTTGATTTTATGATTTGTCCATTTGAAATGCAATTGAATTCTTCCTCCATGTACTAATCTTAGTCCAAACCACTGACCTCTAGTGGCTGGTTTGCAACTATGAAGCTAAAAAATTTAGTAATGTAATGTGCTCCTCCTGAGTCTATTGGCTACAGGAAAGTAATTCTCCATTTAAATTTCACAGGATAATAATGCCTCTTCACAATTTATTTGTCCTTTGGCAGTCACTAGCTGCTGCTGGGGTTGAACTGGCTTGTTGAGGACTGCTGCCCCCAGTTTAACAAACTGCAGGTGAATGAACTGCATGTGAATAACTGAAAACACTTACCCATGTGCTGGAAATGAAAATACTTACTTTTAGTTTATGTAGATCTTTGACCCAATGACCATAAAATAGCTTTACAGACCTGCCTGACTTGGAGTGGTGTTATGCAATCTGCTGAAGATTCACCATTCTGTGCTTCAGAGGAGTCGTTCCCCTTGTGCACCTGCCCGCCACAAAATATTGTCTGTCTCTTTTTCTGTGAATTTAAATGGTTTGCCTGAAAAACTTGAAGGATTTTTGGGATCACTGGACACTTTATGTATTCACACTTCTTTTGTTCTATTGGTATGTAGCTGCTTTGTGTTAACTGTCTATGTGTAGGATCATAAAAGGTACAAAAATCTAAAGTCT
>JANPWX010000067.1:3610023-3677957 GCA_024734555.1 Trochalopteron elliotii | reverse complement strand
CGGGCCCCCGCACCGCCTCGGCCGGGGCTCGCAGGGAGCTGTGACGGAGCTCCGTGTTTGCCTGGGGCACAGCTCGCTGCCGGCGCTCGCTGGCGGTGGTGGCAGTCGGGGTCCCTCTGGAGGCGGTAGCACCGCTCCGGGCCGCGGGTCCGGGAGCACCGGCTGTTTTCTTAGGGTCAGCTGTAACGAGAAGGAAAACGTGCGAGTGTTTTGAGAGCGCAGTGAGAGGCCGGGTGTCCTCGGCCGCGCTGTGCCAGCCCCACCTGACGTAAAGCGGGCGCGTCATGCCCGTGCTGGGGCCGAAGTTTGCAGTAATTACATAAAATACAGCACCGTCGTTCAGGGTTTGTGTTGGTCAGAGGAGCGAGCCCTGGCTTTTCCTTTAGGCCACATATCTCATGGAATTTGAATTCTGAGCAGTTTTGTCCCTTTTCGTGTAGTGACGGTTAAATTGCAGCAAATGCTCTTTTTCTTTAACGTGTGTATGAATTAGTAGGAAAAATGCCCTCTAAATGTACTGATTAAGTTTCCCTTTTTCAGCTGCTCCAGTATCACCAAAGCTTAGGAAACAACACTGCTCATCTTGTGCCACGTATTTTAGTGTTTTATAAACGTGTAATGTTTTATAAATTGGTAATCAGTAAGTTCAGTGAACTGCGTTGAGTTCAGTATTAAGGGCTTTCGTCACGTTGCAACAACTGTCAGTAAGAGCTGTCCTTTTTTGGAGAAATTCTTCCTTCAGTAAGGTTCAGGTCAGTGCATGTGGACGTGCAGGTGTGCACATCCACTAAAAAAGGAAAGCTGTTGAGGCTTCTACAGAATGAACAGTTCTGTGAAATATCTTTTTTTGGTGAGAGCTGCATTAATCATAGTTAAGTGGTCATGCTTTGTATGACTTTATTTACTAGCACCTCCTACTTATTTTAAAAAATGTATATATTTTTTAATGAGTGCTTTCCAAAGAAGTCAGTTTCCCTGCTGCATTTATGGTTGGAGGTCTTATTTACCCTCTACCAGAGTGTTGTGGTCCCTAAACGAAACTGATTGGTAATACAGGTTGGTCTGTACTGTACCTCTGCTTTTGGCTAATGTTTTGAGATGGAAGATTGCCTACCCAGGGTGGATTCTCTGTGGATTTTTTGCATATTTATCTTGTAACTTGTCTGTTGTGAGTGCTGCAAAATTTAAGACACTTTTCTATAAAATGTTTTATACAATGTTGTGTGCTTTTCTACATGATTTCTGTAGCAGTGGTATAATTTGTACAAAGTTCAGTTTTTCTTCACTAGTGAGCTGTGATTTGTATAGGGTGTGCACAGAGTGAAATGAAAGGGCAACACTGGCTAATAATTTTGTAGTGGTCTGTATTTGTTCTTTTATCAGTATATAGTTTTTAAAACTTTGAGGCAGTATGACTAGAATGAGACTTAATGTATCAGAAAGCTGATCTTGTCAAAGAGCTTTGGTTTGGTTTTTTTTAACCCCTAAGATCATCCAGAGGTCTCTGGGAAAAATGCATACTGGAGTGTGGGAAAATCCTCCTAATGTTAGAATGAGATTTAAAAGTGGATGTTTGAAGGGAGGTGATCAAAGCATGCTCTGGTACTCTCATTTTGTAGTTCATAAACACGGGTAGAATAAGCATGGTAAGAATAAGCATGGGTCGATACTTACAAGTTAACTTTCCATAACTTATGCTGCCAGAGCAGGACCAGTTTCTCTTCTTTTTCCTTCCAAAATGGCTGTCTGAAACAGATTTTTTTTTTCTTCCCCTTGTTAGGATGGCAAGTTTCAATGAAAAGTGGGAGCCTGTCTTATATTCTACCGTGTAATCGCCTGCCTGTGCAGTTGATGAGTCAAGTGAGAGTTTATACCTCCAATGGCCAGAAGAAAGATCTTGGATCAGAAGATACAAATGGATCAGCCCGTGGAGAAACCCTGCATAAAGTTGAAACAGGTAGTACTAAGCTACAATAAAGAGTATTTGTAAAAATGTAAAAGCTTAATATATTTACTGATAATGTTTTTGGTTTTTCTTTTCAATTGGATGATATTATGATTGCAGAATTCTCGGTATTTTTGGTTGTGGGCATCTGTATAGGAAATTGAAATGCATAAGCAGGGAGGAATGCTGAAATTTATTTCTCTTTCATTCTGATAATCTAAGGGTTGAAGTTTAGAGTAATCAAATTTAAAGTGGTGACGGAAAAAAACGTGGATGTTGAAGGGGATTAAGTTATTTAAGGGATAAGAAATGGCTTGTATTATTCATTGTTCACCACTTTGGTTATTTATTTGAATTTTTTTGGCAGTATTTCTGGTGTGTTGTGTTAGAGGAATTAATGATAAAGATTGAATGAGTGCCACTATTGAGCATTGTGGCCAGGCTGTAAATGACCGGTAAAGAAGGTTGAGTTGTTTCATCTGCTGGAGTTTTCTAATCTGACAGTTGTTAGAACTGCAGCATTCCCATTAAACATTTGATACAGAGTGCATAACCTGACCCTCCCTGCTGTTCAATTGTCAATCTTGTGCTTGTTAGGTTCTTGTGAAATTCAGAACTATCTTGTTCTTGCTTCATCGTAACATCCTCTATTTTTGATGCTTATTAACTGTGGGACTGCACAGATACAGGCTTGGAAGACTGTGCTTAAGAGATAATAGATGCTTTTCCAAATGAAAGCTCTTTCTTTCTGCTTTTGTCTACAATGGAGTGGTCTTCTAAAGAAAATTTTCTTTTCCTCCTCCGGATAGCAGATATTTGTTCCTTCTTTAGTACCTTGTAAATTCCTGGGGCTTGCAACAGTCTTTAAAAGCTAGTAACTGTAGCCAGCTAAGAGGATTACATTCTGATGTTTGGAAGTACAAAAGTGACTCTTAAACATTGTTCAGTCTTGGAAGTTCTACCATATCAACCTCTAGTTGTCTGAAAAACAGTGATTGTGAATGGAAGTATTCTGTGTCCTTTTTCCTCAATGATACGCTGTGATTTTGTTCTGACTCTAAGCCAAGGCAGCAAACTTTGAAAGGTTACTTCACATACATAGATCTCTGTGCATGGATGTAATCTTAGGATTTTTGTCTTTTTGCCGCCCCTGAAGTCTTGTGGCCCAATCTTTTTGTTAAATAGTGTTTGTGATGTTTCTTTTGATGATATAAATGGTTGTGCCTGCTTTTCGAAAAGAAACTGCTACTTAGTTTTTGCAAAGAACTTTTAGCGGAAGTTTTTTATCATGAATAATAATAGATCAGCTGCTTGATATTTTAAACCAGGTAAGAAAAAAAAGAGAAAGGAACAACAAAGGGATTTTGTTTCTTTTATTTTCAAGTGAAAGGGATGACTGTTTAAGGAATGCTACTTAGTTATGGTACAACCTTATTTGCTGTGTAGTAACATCAACTTCATAAATTTTTAAGTGTTATTTTTCCAAGGAAGTATCCTTGAATTGTTATAAGCTGTAGTTCTCAGTTGCTTCTAGGGCATTAACTAATTGCCTGATTGAAACATAGTTATGTGATCCAAACTTCAAGAGAATCTGATCTATAAATAATTTAAGTACCATGTTAGGCTAGCAGTACCTCATTACTTAACACTAACCTGCTAAAGAAAGTCTTCATTTTTTTTGAATATATCACTTTCAATAAGGTCATTTTTAATTTTGTGAGTGATTATGAATATGCGGTAAACCTCCAATGCTGTAGAGTGGTAGGGCACAAAAGAGTGGATATGTTGATTTGACATGTTAGAACCATAAGGTTTTTGTTCTGAAAGCTGTGTTGAGATGTAGGAGACAAGGATGCAATATTTGTTTGAATTTTCAAGTAGTATTGTGGGTTTCTAAGTAGAAATCTCACTAAAATTACTGGAATTTATTGTTTTCCAAATATTAAGATTTATTTCACTATTGTAAATTATATTTTGTTGGTTTTTCTAATAGAATCATATCCTCAAGTTTCAAAACCAGCTAAAAGACTGTGTTTTCATTCCAGTTCCAGCTTGTTACTATGAGTTGTGGATTTTAGTTTAAATATTCTGTGTTGTAATGAGCTAACTTTTTGTAAATGAAGAAGCTTCCATCCCTTAAACTGAATCCCAGCTTGAAAGCTCTGAAACACTCTGATACATAGAAGCCATAAGCCATATAGAATTAATTATATTAACTAATCTAAAGTTTTCAATAAAACTTGTCCCAAACCACAAGTGCACTGTTAAAATATATTTTTTTAAAGTCAGGGTGTTTTATGAAATATGTTGCAAATTTGTTCTTCTGCAAGCTGCTAGGAGTTTATTGATCAATGCTATATTAAATATTTACTTTTTTTTTTGTTTTTTTGTTTCTGTCATTTGCAAGTTTTAAATGTTGGAAATCTGGCAAATACATTTTCTCATTGTCATGGTGCAATGCTATATTAAGATATATTCTAATGCTATGTCAGTCAAACTCTTTCCTAAAAAGAAAAGAAGGTGCTTCCATATTTACAATGAACTTGAATTTTATTTTACAGGACAAGACACAGCCAGTGCAGGCCAAAAGCAGTCTTCACCTAAACAGCCAATCCAAGTAAAAGGTAAAGAAATACTTAATGTATTGGAACTTTACCGCTGTTTGCTACTAGTCAAAAAAAAAAAAAAAGTGAGGAAACTGTGGCTCCTCTTCAATTGGGTAAGCAAGTAATGTGAGTAGCATTTTAAAACACACTTGTGTGCCACCTTTGTTTGGTACTGTTTGTTTGAAAATGACTCCTAAAAAATCAAACATAGTGGTATTCCTTCCAATTACTCACTCTTCTGTGTTTGTTTGTAATTTTCGTTTAAGCTGCAGAGTTCATCAGGAAAAGACTTGACACCCTTGTGTCTTCTTAGGCATGTCCATTCTCTCTCTCAGACTTAATGTGGATAAGCTGAATCTTTCCCTCTCCTTGTTCTAAGTCTTCCTCTGTTCTTTCTTATTGCTGAGTTAATCTAATCAGTGTTGCTTCTAAATATATTTTGACCACATGAACTGGCTAATCTGAGTTCTGTAAAATTCCCATTTGTGTGTAGTAATGTGGCAGGCTTGACACTGGCTGGACACCAGGTGCCCACCCAAGCTGGTCTATCACTCCCCTCCTTAGTTTGGATAGGGTAGAGAAAATTTAATGAAAGGCTTCTGAGTTAAGGACAGGGAGAGATCACTCGCCAATTACTGTCATGGGCAAAACAGAATGGACTTGGGGAAAATCAGTTCTTTTATTGCCACTCAAATCAGACTACAGTACTGAGAAATAAAAACTAAATCTTAAAACACCTTCCTCTAACCCTTCACTTCTTCCCAGGCTTAATCTTATGCTTTTCTCTACCTTCTCATCCCCAGTGTTCAGGGGGATGTCAATTTCTTTAGATTTCTTGTCTCTTAGTATATGTGTGCAAGGGAGAAAATGCAAGGTAGATAGGAGAAGTTTCTGTGAAATAATTGTGAAAACAGATACATGTTTCAGCAGGAGTTTTCCCTCTCTTAATTAACGATATGCAAGGAGAAATGTGTGTGTTAAGGATTTTGTTAGTGGAATTGTAATCTTAAAATGCTGCTCTGACTTAGAAACTTACTGATCCAAGTATTACTAAGTAGTACAAATACAGTAACATTTTTAAAGGTTCACTAATCTTAAAAAAATGTGCTTTTTAAAGTGTTTTATTTGCATAAAATTTTGTTGAGCTTGTTTTTCTTTTGGAAACACGAAATAGAGGTTTTTTCCTCCACATTTACTACATTTTTATACATTTATATTTTACTTGAAGTAGGAGTAGGATTGTTGACACACTGTGGAATATGCAATTACAGTACAATATATGATTTATTTTCATGAAATTTACCTGTATTTCTGAAAGATTAATTAGTAAGTGTTTTATAAATCCATAAATTTTTTTTAGTAAGATTCATATGATTTGAGTGTATATTTGTTTTAAATAAAAGATGGGAAGTGTTCTTGAGTAAAAATTATCAGCCTGTTCTAACTGTAGTAAATGGTGTACTGTTTTTAGGAAATATCTCAAGTTTTTTTCATTGCCTTCACTCAGGAGCTTTGTTGGATGAATGTGATTATTCAGGGAATAAAACAAATTAATAAACTAAAAAAATGTTTAAGTTCAAAGTGGATGAGAGAAGTCAGATTATTATGATAAATATTGATACCTGTACTGTTAGTGCATTGTGGAGACTCAAGCAATATATTTTGCTATTAAGCTTCAAAACAGAAATAAGATAATGTAGAACTCTGGGAAAATTTTCCTCGAAGTCTTTAAAAGCAGTATATTTCTGTAAGTATCCTGTGACTTAAGGAGTAGTTCTGGACCAGCTATAGAAATCGTATCAATCCTGTGATTTGCAAGAAGTTCGTATGTGCTGTAAAGTCTTCTCACCAGTAGAATCTGAGCTTTTTGTTTCAAGTTGTATTCTGTAATGTTAGTTACATTAGAGTATTAGTTTGTTGTGTTATATCCTTCCAGATGTAACTAGTCTTCCAATAAGCATGTTTTTAATGTATGTTAGTGTACAGTGATTTACATTTGAAAATAAGATGAAGTGTACGTACAGACAAGCAGGAATTAATAGCATAAATTTAAAATTCCATTTATAATTTTTCTGAATAAGTATGGTATTCTTTTCCTTGATGTGAAAATCTGATGCGATAAGAGTACATCTTCCAGACATAAAAAGCATTATAAATAAAGAATGTATATTTTTAATTGTTAAAAACGCCCAATGTTAATTGTACTAATTTTGAATGTAATAGTTGAGAAAAAGGATGTATACAATGTGTCTCGTTTGTCTGATGCTGTGCAAAGGTCAAAAGTCTTACATCTGCAGAAAGTGGACTTGATTATGGGAAAAAATAGAAATGGAGTAGTCTGTTGCTCTTTCAGTTGTTAGACCAAGGGTTTCCAAATAGCCATATTTGAATGCTATTTATGTAGCCCAACGCCATCTCTGACATCAGAGTTGGAGAAGTAGCTGACTGTGGCAGTTAGGTTTGAGAACACTGAACAACTTAGTAAGCAGCAGTTTTGGAGGTAAATAATTCTATTTCTATGGAAGTAAATATTCATTTCCATAATGAGGAGGATACCTTTCACTTCACTGTCAATTTTCTGTATCACTGGCAAGCATTGTTTTCCAGAGTTCCACTAAGAGATATCACAATATGACACTAGATTGAATTACTTTTTGAAGTTTCTGCTTTAGTCTTCTATGTATGACTTGTGTATCTGTTTTTTTTTTAAGTGAAAGCAGTCCTTAAAAAAAGAGAGTATGGACCAAAATACACACAGAATAACTTCATCACCGGAGTCAGAGCAATAAATGAGTTTTGTCTTAAATCCAGGTATGATGGGTTTAAATTGAGATTTAAATTCTGAATATTTGTTCATATGTGCATGAGAAGTAATTGTTATTGTAAAGTGATTTTGCACAACTTTTTCTAAATGCTTTTGTGGTGTACTTAATTGTAAGTGGCTGGACTTAGGTCTTGCTTATTTTTACAATGGACTAGGAGCTTGCCATTAATTTTCATGTTTCAGTACTTACTTCTTAAAAGTAGTTTATTTGTACTTATGACAGCATGAATCTAGTTGGGGGGTGACATCTCTGTTCCTCCCGTTATTACATAATGGTGTAGTTGGCCTCAGCACAGGAAATTTTGTCTGTTTCCTCAAGTAGCTTTGTTATCTTCAACCTTTTGCAGCTTGTGCTGGGTGTGTAAATTTTGGGATTAAATTTCTTCAATTTTCTTGTCACATGACTTCTGATTTCCATTTAGGGAGGCTGATTCATAAAGCCTCTTGTTTAGCGTGTGTGCACAGTATCAGTGACATACATATCATTCATGGGATGTTTTATTATTTAGTGTTTAGACTTCTGGATGTGAAAAACGGGAGTTTTCAATAGGCTACTAGAGATCACTTGCTTCATGTTGTTTGTCTGTTCTGTTTGAAGTAGACAGCTCCACTTTTTTTTGTACAACAAATTAGTGATATCAAAATTGTGGATCATCACCCAGACATAAAAGTCAAATTAGAACAATATGCTCCTTTTCTTACACTAAACTCTTTGTCCACTTTCCTTAGTGATTTAGACCAGCTGAGAAAAATAAAACGACGAAGTCCCCATGATGACACTGAGACTTTCACGGTATACCTGAGATCGGATGTAGAGGCAAAGTAAGAACATTTAAAAAGGATGATACAAGAGAGAGAAAAGAGTTTTAAAAGTCAGGTTTGCAATGTGAAAGGACTGTAATGTTTTCCATTTTCTATCTGAACACATTTTATATTCTGATTATTATATTTACACTGTATATATGAAATTGGATGATATGGTTTTATGCTTGAAAAAAAAGTTGCATGAATAAAAACATCAAGTTACTTTTACTTCATGCAGGTCTCTTGAAGTTTGGGGTAGTCCAGAGGCTCTTGCCAGAGAAAGAAAGCGACGTAAAGAGGCAGAAATCAAGTACAGAGAAAGTGAGTATAGAGTTTTCAAATACCTTGAAATGTAGCAAGGAGGTATGACTGTTAGAAATCCACAAGATAGTGTTACTTTATTGAAAACATATAATTTTGAAACTAGCGATTGCTGACTAGGTTTTATGGTATAATTCTTAGAGTAAAATGTTACTGTCCATGCAGATACAGTCTGTTACTATCTTGCAATTTGTCATCTTTGTGATACAGAAAGAACACACAGTTCAGTGGAGATCTATAGTCATGGTCTTTGGGTGGCGGGGGGCTTTCAATTTTTAAATGACAATTTACATTTTCAATGCTTTTGAAAAGCAAATTTTGAAAGAGTTAAAATTGATCCAAATCTTTATACCATGCTGCTACTCAATAATTTTTTCCTTTGAAAAGAATTCAGCTTGCCTTTGTGTTTCAGAAGGGGAGGAGTACCCCTTTTTTTTTTTTTTTTGTTATCCTTGCTGGTGTTATCAATAATAGGTACAGCCAATTCAGTAGTTTGTAATGTATTTGGATCTGTCTAGTCAGTTAAAATCACACAGGAGGCAATACTGCTTCAAGATACTTAGTCCAGTTGTCTACCTTAAAATGAGAGGTCATTTTTTTTGAAACAGTTGTGCTACTTGAACACCCTTCTCTCAAAGAAAGCTAGAACTGCAGACACATGTTAAGTTATCTGTAAGTGTACTGAAAATACAGTCAGGAGCCTCAAAATTTTTATTGACCTGAAGAATAATTTTTGGATATAAATAAAATGCCTGAATTTGCAAAGTGTATTTTGAACTTTTCCCTCTGTGCATTATAATTTATTGGTTGAAATAGTTAGAGTGTTTAGGATCATAACAGATTGTATTTGGCATTTTACATGAGTGTATAACAGCATGTGTTTCTGATTAGTAACATCAAGAGAGGAATTTTTTCACAGATAGCTCATCTAATTCTTGTTAGAAGTTGGCTGCTGCATAAAAAAGTAGACTTCAATTCCTGAAACTACTGGTTACTAGTACATATTCATGATGTGAATTTTGTACTGCAGATCTGTTTCGAAACCAAAGGCTGTTGTGGGAATACAAGGAGTTCTTTGGAAATACTAAGGTAAGGACATTTTCAAGTGTTTGGCTAGAAAAGTGTTATGAAATGTGTTATGACACCTTTTGAAGGAAAATTTATGTAACTGAATATTACTGGAAGATTTTTTTGCACTGTAATATACCAGATCTTTATCTGATTGTTATGCACTAGTAAATGTTATGATGACAGCATGAACGGGTTTCTGCTGTGATAGTGTAATCCACCAGTAAGAGGGTTTTTTTCAGTTGCCTCCTTATCAAAATTGCAGCTGTACTCGTGATTTCAAGTATAACCTATTACTATGTGTAATGAATATATTGTTAATTAAAAAAGCCTAAGTAAATTTCTTTAAGAAAAAAACCCCAGAAGATGTATGCTTTTGTCTGTGCACTGCTGGCCCTTCCTCTTTGCTTAAGTAGTCACACATCCTAGATCCAGGTGCTTGGGTGTGTAGAATGATTCGTTAGCAGGCTCTGGGCTTTATGGCTGCAGTGGCCTCTGCTGGAGACTTCACTGGATGTTAGTCTTTTTAATAGCCAACCATTTGTAGAAATACATAAGACCCAACTGCAGTTTGGCTGAACACCCAGTAGTAAATTAGTTGCCTTCAAGAACTTTTGCAATACAGGGTAGTGCAAAGTTTTTTATTTAACAGTTTATATTATTAACAGTTTTTTTATTATATTTATAAGTATTATTTATATTATTAACAGTTTTTTATTTAACAGGTAGGTATCTCATGAGATCAGGATTTAGGTATTAAATAATCTCTTATTTCTTTATGTAGCCACGCTCCAGTACAGCAGCTATGTTTTTCAAGGGACCAGGGAAGGTGGTAATGGTAGCTATTTGCATGTAAGTAAAAAAAAAAGAAAAAAGTGTTGTTTGTGCAAGTAAAAAGCAATTTATTTATATTATCCTGGAAATAGGAACAGTGTGTGTATGTAAGATAAAGATATGTGTGTTTGTAACTAAAGTTAATAGATTTATCTGCTTATTGTTGATAGGAGAGAGTTTCTGTGAATACATTGGTCAATACATAGAGGTCAGGTATTGAATATATCTCTGATGAGAGAAGAGCAGTTCTTTTGGAGTTGATCACACTATACAGTTTCTTAAAATAAAAACTAAAATTTTGAAGGATCTAAAGAAGCAGATATTTAAAGTTGTCCTATTTTCTTGCTCCTTGAGAGGAAGCTTTTCATACATTTTAAAGGATCTTCCATATAACCAAGAGAAAATAATTCGCTTCTCTTTATACTGTTACTTCTTTTCTAATTGAAAAGGGGATGTTTTGGAGATTTTTACCTTTCACATGTTTTACAAATTTGAATGAAACAAGTTAATGATCCTGATGTAAAGCAAATGATCACAGAGACTATCTGGCATGAAACTGGAGGAAGTGTGTTTAAGTTTCTCTCAGGAAATGGAGGCTAAAACTTACTTGCCATGAAACCTTGCAGTTTCTAAATACATTTTGTTTTATAAAAGTTACTTATTTTTAAGACACTAGTGATATAACTGAGCATAATAGAAAGAGGAAAATACTCTTTTTGGCCCAGGAAACAAAAGCATTTGGAGCAGGAAGTGACTCTTTGAGCTTTTGCAAAACTATATTCTTTTATTTGAGGAAGAAAAATACAAACCTCTTTTGATGAAAACCTCCCTCTTTACTGAGTATTCTGCTACTAACTGTTCAGAACCTTCTAGGTTTAATACATGTAAGAATTTTTAGCATGGATGTTTCTAATGGAAAAAAAGACTGGAGATGTTCTGGTCATTTCTACCTCCTTTTGTTTCTTACACTCCTGTAGAGAAGGCAGACCTTTCCTCCTGCTTTGTAGGTAGAGCATTGCTGTAAACATTGCATTCTTTTCATAAACGTCTTTTGATTATTGGGTATTTTTATTTATGAATGCCTGCCAGGAGAAGTTTGTATAAACAGTTATGGTGCTCAGTCATCTTTTCGTGGAGCTGTTTCAGCAGTTCCAGCTGCTCTTGGAACTCAAATATCTGATGGCTTTTCAGAGATGTAAATCAAGGCCACCATCAGTGCTCCTTTGTTTGTGGTCTTTTTAATGGCTTTTGGCTTTGTATCAAGAAGGATCAGTCTGTCTTAACTTTTCCAGTTAGAATTATTCTGTAGACTTTTAACAAACTTCAGCTTCCCTGGTGATGATGAAGTGTGGTTCAGTCAAAAGCGGAGTTGTTCTATGAATCTGTGTGTGAGGGTATAGACTGGCTGCACTGGAACACTGTGTGTTAATAGTTTTGGTTTGTGTTCTGTTAAGATTTCCTACTTTTGGGTCCATGCAGATAGAAATAAGGTAGCTAAATTAGTCAGTTCAGTTCAGCATAATAGAGGAAATACTTTCTGAAATGGTGGTCACTGATATAAAAATGTAATTTTGTTTCCAACCAAATCAGAGCATATTAGTTGCCTTCTCAGAATCTGCTGGTTGTGCTTCCTCTAACTTGAATATGATTTCTGGCACATGTTAAAATATGCCACTGGAGGATGTTGTTAATAGTTTCTTATAACACTTAATTTGTTTAGATACTTAAAAAATTGGCAATAAATGAAAGTCATGTTAAAAAAAGATAGAGGAGGATCTAGTCTGATTTTCTGTGCAACACGTTTGTAGTAGTTAACCTACTGATTCTGACAATGTTTGAAGTGAGAATGTAGGTTTGGACTTTGGTGTTAATAGTTACCGTTGTACAAGATAAGACAATGTTTATTCCAGTAAACTTGTAGCTGTAAAAATGTCTTCACAATTCACACTGAAAATCTTAATGGAGAAGTTCCATAGATAATTTTTACAGTGTAATCTAGTGACAGCCTTGTCTTCCTGTCTGTTGTCTCACATTTGTATCCTACTGAGAATGGCTCAGACTGAGGTTGAAGTAGGGAACCTTTGCACTGTAGTATTGAGCAAGGATGTGTTGGAGGCAAAGGATTGAAAAAATAGAAAAGGAAGTTGTTAAGACTTGTATTCTCCCACTAGTAGAAAATTAGTTGTTCTGAGTAGTGAGTGTGATGGTAATTTTCAGGAGGTATAACTTATTTGGGACTACTTAGAAGTTAATGATTTCTGAAAAATAAACTGTGTGTTTTTATCAAGTTTAGCTGAAAAGACTCCTTTCACAGTAAGTATGCAGAAAATCTCTGTGAATTATATGTCTGCACAGCTCTCTTAATTATTAAACTGAAATTTGAGTTTACGCCTTTCTGGCAGATGACTCATGATTGTACAGCACTTCTGGTTTTGCTGAAAATATTAAACATCAAATATTCTGTTATTTCTTCTCTTTGTTTTCAGAAACGGGTTGAATTTTTTCTTTAAACTACTTGCCTGGGTTTACACGGGTTCTGCCAGTATGTTTTCAGAAGCCATACATTCTTTAGCAGACACGTGTAACCAGGTAAGTATTTTTTTCCATTCTGCTCAAATTAGTACTTGTAATACTTTGTCTGGGAATAAAGACAGATACTTCCAGTAGTTGTAGTGCACTTGAATTAAAAAAAAAAAGTAGGACTCTTCTTAATTTGTATTAATGTAAAAATGAGAAGTCAGAATGTAGATTTTGAGGTTTTTTAGAAATAAGTTGAAAGAGGGGAGTTGCAGTAAGAACTGTACAGCTATTTCATGGATCATGAGTGGTACTTGAAATGAAAATGATTTTGGTTAATATTTTGGTTGAATGTTAACATGAAATGCTTCTGTCAGTTATTGTAATATGACAGACTTTGTTACTTACTCATCTCTAGGTAGAATAATGATGACAATTTGAGCATCTTGTTTTGTTTTTCTGTTCCTAGATTACCAATCAGTAGCCACATATGTGGCACGTTTACTTTGAGAAGTGGAGTGGCAGGCTCAGAATTGGACATGTAATATTAATGTGCAGGGATAAAATTAAAGTTGTTTTTTCCACTGTTTTCTCTAGTGTGCTTGAAGCATATGTTATGGGATCTTGAAGTGATATTGCAAGGCTTTTGGGGGAAAAAAATCAACCCTTAAAAAAGGATTGAAGGCAAGGCTCCTGCAGCTCAAGCAAGTGGACTCCCTGGGTAGCTTGTAATTCATAAAATGCAAGAGTCTTCTGCTCCTCCAAATTTGAGGAATCTGTGGAACCTTAGAGCAGACTGAATAGCTTGAAAAGTCTATTAACTTAGTTTTGGCAAACTTTTTGCGTTGGACCCAGTATGCTTCTCTGTCCAGAAAGACTGAATTGACAACTCACATTTTGCTTGATGGTTTCACACAACCTTTCAGCTGTTCCACATGTAAAGTGAAAACAAGGGTACTCCTAATTCAACTGATAATACTTAAATTTATGGGAACACCAGCCTTAAAGTGTGTGATTTTTCATGTGCCAAATGTGTCAATGTACAGGTGAACCTAGTTTGATAGTGGTATTATATTCATTGAAGAGCTATTTTGTTCTTTAAATATCAAAGTTAAACATTCCACTGAAATGTAGAGGGTTTGTTTTGTGTTTTCAGATAATTGAATGTGTGGTTTTGGGAAAAACACAGGAGAAACCTTGCTGCCTCAAAGCAGCTTGCTGCTGCTAAGACTAAAGTGTCTGCATTTTAATACTCGTTACTATATTTCATTATCCATAGTCTTAAACAAAATACTTGCTTTGCAAAATTCAGGTCTAGATTTATGACTTACTGCATCAACAACTTAATACCTGCCTAATTAAATATATCCCAGATAGGAAATTTAGATAGCAAGAGGTTATTTCTTCCTTCAAAATATGCTGAAAAGTTGCAGTGTAAGGTTACTGCTTTAAATGTTGTCATCACCATATTACACCACAGTCTCAGTATAATTCCTCTTCAAGAAGGATTTATTTTAATAGCTTTGTTCCCTGAGCAATTTCATTCCTTCATGCCGAAGCACAGCAACAACACTTCTGATTGCATGTAATGTTCATTTGCAGTTGTGGTTCTAAAATTATAATTAACAGTAATTATATATATACACACCATATAATTGTGTATATATTATATATGTAGGTATAACTAACAATTTTTGGGGAGTGGTAGATGACAAATTTTAAGGGTTATATTCCAGCGCTAATAAGATATCAGTAGCAAAGCATATGTGCAATTCAACAATTTACATCTGCCATAACCTTTCAAGTTCCATTGATACCTAATGTTTCTAATTTTTTTTTTAACCCCTTGTCTTAAATAGGCCTTGCTAGCTTTGGGCATCAGTCAGTCTGCAAGGACACCTGACCCTAGTCATCCGTAAGCTTTTTGAGTAAATAAAAATTTTGGTAACTATATATAGGAATAAGATCAGTTCTTGTTTGTGCATCACCTTGTTCTTTTTCATTTGCTGTTTTGGGTCATTGCTGAAACGTGCTGTTTCTGGTTTTACAACACATAAAATAAGGGTTTTCTTTCAAGCTCCGGGAGTTGCAGTTTTGGTGGCTTGGTGCCACTGGTTGTTGTTGTTGTTTTTTTTTTGTGGTGGTGGTGGGGTTTTTTTGTTTTTTTTTTACACTTTTCCTATGTTTTATTTTAATTGACGTTATTTCTCCAAGTTTTTCTGGGCTCTTCTGCCTCTTCCAGCTAATAGATCTACTTTTAAGCCACTGTTCATGTGAATCACAGGATTTTTTTAAAAATAAAAATTACTCTCCTCTTCCTTTTTTCAACAAATTGCTTTTATGCAAGTTAGTTACTTGTGTATTTGACATAAACTGCTCTTTGTCTGTATCTAGTAATTGGGATATTACTGAATAAGTTCATGAAAGTTATAAGCTGTTATCTCCATGATATTTTTTCGGTGTTGACCTGTTTTACTCCTCATATCTTTGGACAAATCATTCATTCTTTAAGCGCAAGTTCAAAAATAACGTCTAATTTATGGAATTAGTTATGCTTTTTTCATTAATACATCATTAAAATTTGAAAAATTTAAATCTTAAATTTGTGCAAATATTCATCATATCTCGTTTTTCCCTCTTGCTTCTTTCCCTTCTTCCTCACTATAGAAAAAAGAAACACTCTTTGTAGATGGAGTAAAAACCAAAAAAGGAATAAGCACAAACTTTTAATATTGCTTTAATTTGTCCACTGCACTTAAAAAAGTGCAAGTGTCGAATATCTGTGATAAGCTCAACTACTGAGAGATGTATAAATTTTATTCCCTTTAAATTAGCTTTAATATTTATGTAGACTGGCTACTCACAAAACTAGAGTCCTCATTTAGAAGTAGCATTTCACTAAAATCTAAAAGTGACATGAATGTTGTTTATTTTGGGGTTTTTTTCCAGTTGTAAAATAAAATCCTCGGTCATTGTACAGCAACTAATACAGCTGTTTAAAAACAAGTTAGAAAAATATTTATGCTTGATGTCCTTGCATGTATTAGATATCCTTTCTCAAGTAGGGCGTTTTTCCCCCTTGGATTAGATTGGATTTAGCAGCTTTGTCTTAAATAGATGCCAAGTCACATGATGATAATTTAAGACATGTAAAAATTAATGGCAAACTTCAAGATACGTTTGCAGAGATGTAGAATCTTATATTCCTAAAATAATTTTCTTTCCTTTCTTCTAGGTATGGTTTCACAAATATGCGCTATATTGCCTCCCTGATTAGTGGAGTAGGCATTTTCATGATGGGTGCAGGACTTTCTTGGTATCATGGGATCATGGGTTTACTCCACCCTCATCCTGTAGAATCTCTTCTCTGGGTAAGCTAATCTTGTTTGGTATTGTATTTAACACCGGTAACTTGTTAAAGAATAGTGGCATAGTCTGAAATTCACTTCCTGAGTCAGTTTGAATCCCAAAACAATTAAGTCAAACCAATCTTAATGAATGTGTTTTAAGAAAAAAAAAAATCTTTATCTTAAACTATAGTTTAATAGTTGATCTTGCAGCAAAATGAGCTGTTCTCCAAACCCTGCATCTTCCTTTCATATCCCCTTCTTCCTCCTTTCACAGGAAAGACATCCTCCTTTCCTGTGTTGGAATATATTTCATGATTCAATTATTGTTGGTTCCTTCTGTTTAGGGACAATTACATGGCACAGTGGGTAATGTGATTCTCGAATGCTATGTTTGGATAGCCTGTGGTGAAGAGATCTGTAGAAATATGCATATAATATAGTATCGTATCTGATTTCCTTTTTTTTTCCATTCAGGCATACTGCATTTTAGCAGGGTCATTGGTATCTGAAGGAGGTATGCAGTTTCAAGTTTCTGTTTAAGTATTTGTAATCTCTTAAGATTACCATGTCAGTAATTACAGTAATAATTGATATGTGCTTACGCAGTGAAGTTTTAAACTCTCTTGCAAATGCTTGTAAACAAACAAAAAGAAACATGTGAAAACTTTTCTTTTTAATATATGTCTATATAATAAGCAATTGAAGAAAACACATAATTTGGAAAGTAGATATGGGTTGACTTTTTGGTATTAAACTGTCAATGAATATAACTGTTCTGATCTGAATGGGAGACATGCTTGTAGAAAAGAAAGCAACTATACTTCAAAGTACCAGTAATCAGAGCTTTCTTGATCATCTGTTGCTATATTATAAGGAAAAGTTCCCTCTTTTCAAAACGGAAATAAGTCCTTTTGCCTCTAGCGATTTTCAGCAACAACTTTGTTGTTTCAGCCACCCTGCTTGTTGCTGTAAATGAAATTCGGAGGAGTGCTCGAGCCAAGGGTCTTTCATTTTATCAATATGGTATGTATCATTATAGCAGTAAGGTATGTGGTTATTTAAAACACAATCTGTTCTCTAGTATTTGCATAATGATAGGAACAATTTTCTGTTTTCCCTTTTCCTTTCCCCTTTATTGATCTGTTTTCTATTCTGCTAACAAATAACATTTTACAAATTTGGTGAAAACTGTTGATTTAAGAGTGCTACATAAATACTTGGCTATGTGCATGTATTTTCAGGATAAATGCCCTTTTTAATTTTTCTAACGTTTTTGAGAAGCTTCCATAATTTGGGCTTGTTCTGTGTATGTATAAATGCTTTCAAAAGTGTGAGCATATGCAAAAATTCAGTTTACACCTATGTAATTACATAAATTGCTCTTTTAAATTGCTGTTGTAAGTATAGTTTAAGTACCATGCATAATGTAGTAAAGCTAAGCTTTCAAAGCAATGTAACTTTTTTTTGTTGTATGTGCAGTTGTGCAGAGTCGTGATCCCAGTACCAATGTGGTGTTACTGGAGGATGCTGCAGCAGTTCTGAGTGTGGCTGTAGCTGCTACCTGTATGGGTCTGACTTCTTTAACAGGTAAAATTCTGCACAGAGGCAGGCAGAATGTGGATTTCTTCCCATGCATGATATGAACATAGAGCATTTAGTTTGTATTGGTTGACTTAAATGTGTCTGTGCTCTTCATTTCTGATACTTGTACTCTGTAAGCAGATTTTTGAGCTATTTTGTCATACAAACTAAGTTATTTTTTACTAAAGGTAAGATGATCTGTATGCCAAGTGGTTCAGTGTATGTCTTTGCTGCATAGTTAAGTTTTCCAAAAGGGGGATGATTACTTATTCATCCCTTTTTAAGTATTGATTTTTTTAAAGATAATAAATATTGGAATTAATGACTTAATTCCAAGTTTTGAAATTTCATTTCTAGTTTCCTTCATCAGCTTAAAACCAGTACTATTTCTGTAGGTCTGAACATGAATAACTATTTGAAACTTATTAATAACTACTGCATTCCAGAAATGGTTAATACTTGCAAATTTAAGTTACTGATAAAAGAACAGTGGATTTTGTGCTGCTACCTATGTTTCATTGTATGTAACTTTGTGTATAAGTTTATGTTCACTAATATAGAAACACATGCAGACAAGAGTTTACTCATTTATTAGTCCTGCAGGAAACAGGAATGGTCAAGGGGCAGGAGGGACTTAAGGCTTTGTTTTATGATAAATTGTTTAGTTCCAGCTTCATCGTGTTCCTCAGCAGGAAAAAAATTCCACTGAATTAAAAAAAAGTCAAATAAGTGACCAACTAAAAGAAACCCCCACCAACCAAAAAAATCTCACCAAAAAGCAAAACCTAGAAAACCCCTCAAAACTATGTACTCTTTTCAGTGTGAAATTGGAATTCTCTGCTCTGTTTTAAAAATACTCTGTGAAACTAATTTGATATATCTTGTTTAGGAAACCCATATTATGACAGTGTGGGGTCTCTAGGTGTTGGAACTTTGTTAGGAACTGTGTCAGCATTTCTGATCTACACTAACACTGAAGCCCTGCTGGGACGATCCATTGAACCTGAACAGCTGCAGCGCCTCACCGAGTTACTAGAAAGTGATCCTGTAGTAAGGTAAGAAACTTTACAGCTCAGTCTCTGCTGTAAACAACAAAAAGCAAGAAAATAACATTTAATGAGAAAAATCTGGTAAGATTATTTTTAGTGTGGAATCTTCTGTATTGGGATTCTAAAATCTTTATTATTCCTAACTTCTATTTCTGTGCTAAAACTTTCATTAAAAGAATACTTGTACCTCTCACATGTTCAACAGCTAAAATACCATTGCAGATACATTTTAACAGTCATATTAATTACAATAATTGACAATGACCTAATGAAAAAGCCACCAGAAACTTAAAACTATTTTCAAATTCATGAAATGCAAGCACTTAAAAGATACTGTTATGTTGCTTGAATAGCTTATTAGCGCTTAAATATTCAAATTGTATTGCTGTTAATATTCAGTGTGTGGAATTCTGTAGCAGTTGGCAGGACGTCGTGCAGTAGCATTATGATGCAATGGATTCTTCATGTTACATGTTTATGAAATTAACTCATTGCTGATTTCTCCTTCTGAGCAAGTCTGCAATTTTTAGTAAACTTACAGCTCATTGGAATTCTAAAATCTTTCTTAAAGGCTTTTCAATGAGCTATTTTAGCTTTACCCTATTAACCTTGATTTAGAAGCAAACTTCTTTTTGTTTTCTTTTAAGTCCTTGTTTAGAAATATATTTCTGTGTAAATCAGATGAAATATTGTGGTGCTTTTTTTTATTTGTAGTAATTTTTGAACTGTAGAGGGAAAAACCCCAAGCCCATTAGTTAAAATGAGAGTACTTGAGAGAAACTAAGTGCTGCATCATCACAGTTCTAAGCAAGAGGTCTGGATGACATGCCCTTCATTCCAGAAACGAAACAAGAATTCCTATATGGAGTAGAAATCTGTTAGAATTTTCACGTGTCAGTAAATTAAGTATTTATGGTGGGCCTGGATTAGTCTGAATGGTGAAAGATGTGTCAACAGTGCTGTGTTAGAGTAGGTGAGTTCACACGACTTCTGTGCATGACTTCTGTAGTTCTTTTTTCCAAAGCACACAGGTGGCTTTTGCTTGTCTTAGGCTGAAATAATAAAATTTCTCCTAGGCCAAGTACCATTTTATATTGTATTCCATTTTATGGGTGGCTCAAACTTCTCAGCAGAGCAGACTTAATTAATCATCTTCTTCCTATAGGCATTTTTTTTTTTAACAAGAAGTACCTTAATTAAAAAAAAAAAAAAACCAAAACATGAATAATAAAAGAAGTAAAGACTTGTGAGAAACTGCATGTTTTTATTTTTTTGAGGTTAGAAGTTGAAACATGTTTAGGTGCTTATCATACCCTCTGTATGCACCTTGTCTTCAGTTATCTTTTTCTTAGATCCGTTTTGTTACCAGCTTTGATTTCTTTCAGTGCCCAGTTTGTCTTTGACTGAGTTCTTACAACAAGCCTGCTGTCTCTAGCTTGGTTAATGTACATCTTCTAATAAGATACCTGGTCTTAATCTCAGTTCTCCACAAACTTCTATTACCCTTGCTTGTTACTAGGTATAATTTGGGGAAAAAGCTGAAAACAAACAAAGCAAAGGCTGAAATAAGGAAAAAAATATAGCAGCTGAAATGATGAAGCCTTTTAAAATTAAGTATTTCTTCAAAAGGCTACCTGAATATTTTCATCAACATAAGCTTTGGACTTCTACGAATGTCAGCAATGTGTAGTAATGTGTTGTACTCTTATAAATCCTTCTGATACCAATTGTAAAAGAAAAAGCTCCTGATTCCTGGCCTGCTTCTAAAGCTGTGACTAATATTTGCTTTTTTATTTCAACCTTTCAGGGTTTTCAGTTCTCAGTACAATGCTTTTTGTAGTTGCTGTTCCCTTATTCTTTCAGGCGTGGTTTGCAGTATTTATTTTCAGATGTGTTTTGTCATATCAGAAGGAGATATGTTAGGGAATCATTTAGTATTCATCCAAAAGTATTTTAGATCCAAATTGACAAAAGGATCCAGGGGCTCTGATGTCTCCTCCCTCAGCCCTTGTTAGTACTATCCCTTAAGTTACTGTTCCAGCAGTAGCTTGCCTGAACATAGTGATCCGCTGCTAATTATGAAGTATTTGATTATCAGATAATACTCACTGCTGTCCTACTGAAATAAGTCTCTGTGGTGGTGATATTTTTTCAACTAAATCTTGATACTTTAATATTCTTTTATAAGAGGATTGTTTGACTAGACCTACGTTCCCTAAAATCTTAATGACTGGAAGTAGTGTTCTTAATATAGAATTCTTCTTCCCACCTTTTTAACTATTTTTCCTTCAGTTGTCATGTGAAGTTGTCCTCACTTAAATGGATGGACTTGTTGACTGTTCTTGAATTTTGGCACAGTGTTGTTAATCTGGTTTGGTTTTTTTTTTAATTCTCATCAGTATTGCAAGATGAAAAATTAATTTTCCTTCACAGTTATTCTTAGTTCTTTTAACTCTTGAATACAAGTGTTATCTTTCCTGGGCAGATTATATGCACTAAGGTAGACTGTTTTCCTTCACATTTGTAGAATATGCATAATTTCACTGAATTTTATCAGGCTTAATGGGAAGCTCAACTATCACTTATCTTCTTGCTTAGTTCTGAGAGGCACCTGATATGTCTTCAACATTTTTGAATCATGTGGCTCCAAATTCTCTTTATTGAGCACATCTGTTATCTTAAATACCCTCTTTGGGATGAAGTAGTTTGATGTCATCTAGTTTACTCCAATTAATCCTTTCTCGATTTGATAACTTCCCACAGAATAGATGTGTGAATTGGAATGGACCTTGGAAAGTCTTTATTGCTACCAGTAAGCTGATAGTTCTTTTAATCTGCTTAAATATTTACTAAGGTGTATTTTTTGGTGTCTCTATATTTAGTTCATGTTCTATTTCTTCTTTTTAATATGCTTACCTCTCCTCCACCCTGACTATTACAAGAAGTATTCTGTAAAAATTTCCTGTGATTGTTCATCTTAAAGTTTCTGTCTCCTGATCTTTTTTGGCTGTTCATTCTAACAGGCTCCTTCCAACATACATGTCTTCTGCTTTCTGCCTGCACTACCTGTGAAGTTATTTCTGACTTGTAAACATTCAAATGCAAAGTGGCATTTCTAGTTGGGAAGAGTAAATTTGTTTGAGACAAAAGGCATGCTAAATTTATAGATTCTGTGAAATTGCACAATTTAGCAAAATAAACAGAGGTAAAATTTGGTACTTTCCATCAAGTGAGCTGCATTGCTGAATCTAAATTTTGTGTTAGAATTTACCAAATAGTCAAGAATGCATTTTTCTGTTAATAAAACTAAAAGTCTTTGAAATCTTTTATACTTGTTTTACTTTGAAAATGTCAAAAGCAAGAATTTAAAAAATATGATCCTTTTGTGATTTGTATCCCATGTTTTAGTCTCAACTTATTTTTTCTGACCTTGATGGAAAAATGTGGAAACTTACTTTGCAGTGGCAACTTTGAATTTTCTTGGCTTTGAAGATAAACTGAGTTTTTGTTAATATAATTAGGAAAAAAAAATCAAGTATTTTATTTTGTTTTTATTTCACTTTGGAAATTCATCATAGTATGTCTTGGTCCTGAGTTTGCTTCTTATCCCTTAAAAATTAAGAGCTTGTTGTTTACTACCTATATTCACACGTTAGAATTTGTCCAACAAGCTGGAACAAAACTCTGCTACAGAAACCCAGAATTTTTCAAAGGACCAAAATATAAACATTAGAGCTTTCATCTTCTAGTATTTATTAGGAGCCTTTAAATAAATATACATTTTCAGCATTTACAAATATGATAAGCTAGATAATCTGTGATTAATAGTTCTGAAGGATCAAAAATTATTTTCAAACACAATATCCGTAACTTTTTCTTATGGCAAATGTATTTTTGGAAATTCTCCAAAAGATCATGCCTTTACCAACTTTAGGAAAGGCTATGTCTATAATTGCAGCGTGTCCTTCCATTAATTAACAACTGGTTATTGTTCCTTTCCTCAGAATTGAGGGTACTTAAAGAGTGTTAAATAGTGTCATGTATATGCACAAAAACTTCTCTGCAGTGGAAAATAAGTTGGACATAAACTTTTAACACAGAATGGGGAAGTTATCACATTTTTAATTTTTTAATTGTGGAATACTTTTTTAATATACTGTTAATGTAGCTCTAAATCTGGGATGCCTCTAGTTGTCTTTTATTTCAGTGATTTATAGATGTGTTGGTGTTGCAGAAACCTGTGGAAGTGATATAACCAGTTAAACATAAATCAGTATTTAATGGAAGTGTGGGTGGGCAAAATGAGGATATTTTGTCGAAGACTGACCTTTTAAAATTACAGGATCATTTTGCAGTGACAGTATTGTTAACATGAGAAGTCAAACTAGCTAGTGGTTTGTTCTATGCTATTTTACATTTTATTTAAAAATGTGTATGTTTCAGAGCAATTCATGATGTTAAAGCCACAGACATGGGAATGAGCAAAGTGAGATTCAAGGCAGAAGTCGACTTTGATGGACGTGTTGTTACTCGGTCTTACCTGGAAAAACAAGACATCGAACAGTTGCTGCAAGTATGCATAAAAAATTGCTTTTGTAACCCTCAATATTTGATACTTTCCAGTTTCAAGTACCTCTAAACCCAAGATTTGCAGATAGATGTGATATATTTCACTTCTTCATTTGAAGGGTTGCAGGGTTATTTTATGTACATTTTTAAATGTACTTACGGATAACAGTATTATGTACTGCTGAAAAAGAGCTACTTTTGGCCTGAGAAGGAGGAATGCAAGTGTTTTTTTTTTTTTTTTTAACTCATTACCCTTGAGATTGGCTCAGGTGGTCAGAGCCTGGTGCTAATAATGCCAAGATTGTGGGTTTGCTCCCTGCACAGGCCATTCATATAAATGTTGGTGTCAACAACCCTTGTGTGTCCCTTCCAGCTCTGAATATTCTACGATTCTGTGCTTGTTGTGTTAGAAAATACAGATTTGTAAAAAAAAAAAAAATTGATGAGAACATAATTCTTCCAATGCATTTATTGAATTACAAGATCTGCAGTTAAAACTAGAAGCTTGTCACATGCACTAGGCATCTGTTTTGGCAGAGCCATTTGCCCTGGGCATGGGTGATGCAGTGTTGGGATTTACAGGTCCAGCCATTCAGACTCAGTGTGAATATGGATTGCTTGTGTCACATGATTTAGCATTTTGATGATGTTTAAAAATTAACCATCCTTCAGTAAGTGTTAGTCTCTGATTTCAGTGTAGCTCAAAGTAGCTTTTCTTAAGCCCTCTTTTCAGTATAGAAATGCAGAACTGTTCTCTGCTGTATTCTATATGGCAGAACTATGAAGTATGAGGAAAGTATTTATCTGAATAAAAGGAGAGTTTTAAGTGAGTAAAATGCTTTGATAAGACTCTTTTTTCACTGGTACCTTGCTTATGTACATTTGTTTGTGTACAAAATTTCTTTCTTTCCTACCCTTTCAAAATGAAATACAGATGTCTGCATTTTGTCTGTCCATTAAACATGACTTACAAGTTATGTTTACTTTTAAATTTTACATTGCAATTTTAAATCATTAGTCAGTATCCCAGTTTTAAAAACATGTTAATGTCAAAATAAGAATTATGTATGTGTATGTATAGTGCAATATCTGATCTATTAATCTACTGGATTTCAATTTATTACATTTTTGAGAGGAAGAGTGCTGTCAGTTTTGTACCACTGAGACACTGCAGGTTTGCCTGATTTTATATTGCCAGTTGCTTTGCTGTTGCAGTTTTTAGTACACCAGTCTTATTTTAAAGGCTTTGTTAGCTTTTATTTTTTACCTGCTATTCCCTTTGGGATTGCATACAACCTTCACTAGTTCTTCCAATACTTCGAGTGTTGTTGGGAAAGATCTTCCTGATTGATTCTAGGCTGGCAACTGTGTCTTACACAGGTCATTGTTGTTTCATGTAGTAACCTTATGTCAGCTATAAAACTGTCATTGGAGCTCCTTTCAGTAGGCTTCAGCCATCCAAAGTCAAATGCAGACAGCATGCTTGCCTTTTGACCTGTACTTTTTCAAATAAGCAGCTCATTCAACTAGCACTGCTGTCAATGTTATTCTTTCTACAGTTGTGAAATATTTGTTGAAGTGCTGTCATTTAGATTACCTTGGTTTTTTTCTTGCTAGACTTGCTGTGATTGTAGTCCTGGGTTATGTGGTTGAGATATGTTTTAAGCTTGCTCAATTACATTATTCCTCTTCAGTTTTAGAGTAGTGAGAAGGGAAAATAAGTTGCTCTCATGTACTTGTTTGCACAAGAAGAATTAGCTGTTTCATGGTTTGTTTCTGTTTACAATAACCTATTTATCCTAAACATACTGCAGCTGAGATAAACTACAGGACAAATGGCTTCCAGACAGCTTAGTATGAGACCTTTAAGGAAAGCTCATGGCTTTAAACTGAATGGTGGCAGACAAAGAAGATATAAGAAAAAAATTCTTTACTGTGGTAAAAGGTGGTGAGACAGTGGAACAGGTTGCCTAGAGAAGTTGTGGATGTCCCATCCCTTGAGGTGTTTAAGGACAGGTTGGGTGGGGCCCTGAGTGACCTGGTGTGGCAGAACATGTCCCTGCCTATGGCAGTGGCGGCACAACTGTGTGATCTTTAAGGCCCTTTCTGACCCAAACCATTGTATGATTCTATGGCAATACTGTAGTACCTGCTTTGGTGCTGCTGATGTCTGGGTTTTTGGAGGGTGGACTTTAACATCCTGTCTTCCTTAGTTCTCATTCCTTCAGTTTCATGTGCTGTTGGTCTCTTAGTCTGAGTTCCTGTCAACTGTCTTCAAGTTTCTGATATTATGGAAGAGTCATATTTACAGCAGCATTGTTGTAATCCTTGTGGACTTTCAGATGAGTTGGTTATTTGATGCCCAGAGTGGGCAGTGTAATGAAATAACAAGAATGTAGAAAATGGAGAAAGAATACACGGGGATGTTCAGCTGTACCTTGCTGTGAGGAATGCCTCAGAAACTTCTAGAAAATGAATGAAATTGTCTAAACTTACTTGGAAAGTTAAGGAGGAAATCAATTAAAGATAGAAGAAGGTTTTGTATCAAATGCAGGTGGTAATGACAGTGCCAGCTGTTTTCATCGAATGGATGCTACTCTTCCATGTCTTTGAGACACAAGAACAGATGATGTTTTGAGAGTAAATAGCAAAAGCTGAAGTGCTTTGTTTAGGTTTTTTTTTTTCCTTCCTCTTGAAATATGTCAAGACTCTCTGGAGTGTTATTCCTTTATTTTCTTTTCCTCATCTCAATCTCTTAAATTTAATTTCTTCCTAGGAAATTCAGCAAGTGAAAACCCTTGAAGAATTAGAAGCCTTTATGCTTAAGCATGGTGAGAATATCATCGACATACTGGGTGCTGAAGTAGACAGACTTGAGAAGGACTTGAAGGTAAATTTAACTGCTTATTAGTGGGTGCTTATTCTGTGATATATTTTAAACAGTATCACTGCGTCTAATTTCTGGGATTTCATTTGTAAATATGGGAGAGGGAAAGAAGTTGATATTACAAATGCAGATTTTCTTGCTATAGTAGTATTATCTTAGTTCTGATCACCAGCAAATCCTTACTTTACCACCGATCCATTTGTTATATTTTTTGTTCCATTTTATACCAACATAGAACAAATTTCATTCGATAGACCTGAGTATGTCTTTTTTACTGTACTCTCAGAATGTCAGACTATTTATAGGCTGTTGAATTCTGTTTTGGCTGTAAAAAAGTAATTTTTTTTTTTAACTGATTCTTAGAATTGTATCAAATATTTCTGGATGATGGGACTGCTGCTCAACATCTTTCACTCTTGTTGAAGCTGTACAGTGTTTATTTTACTTTACAAAGTAAAGATAAGCTGTCTTATAATTTTTTTTTCATTCTGCAATTTAAATGTCCTCTGGCTGATGCAAGAAAGGGTTGTTCCCATTTTTAATTTTGTAAGTATATTGGGACTGTCAGTCTTGCCTTCCTGGCATGAATTCAGAATTCCAAGTATACTGACCCCTAGATAAATGCAGTCCTGCCATGACTGTCTCTTCTGACCATGAGAGTAGTGACTCAAGAGCATGTCTGTCCTTGCTTGTTGTATTTCATAAATATTCTAGTTTAAGTTTCTATCCCTAGGGTAGTCCTGTTTAAGAATCAAAATATTATTTTTGATTTTAATTGTATCATCTGAATCAGTTCTTCATGTATGGTTTTTGAGGAGCAGGATTATGTTTAAATTTTTTTATAAACATAGATGCTGCTTTTTGGTATAGGCATATACATATAGCAATTGTGTTGGTATTGAATATGGTTTACTAAATATACTAGGGAGGTTCACATGCTGGATGTCTTTGAAGTCATGACTTTGTCATGGATTGTACAATTCATGTAATGGTGATAATATATTTCTATAATACCAGAAAATACATATTTCTTAGTAGAAACAGTGTTCTGAATCTTTATAAATAGCTTCAGTGGCATAGAACAAAATATTTCAGCAATCTTACCCGTTATTCAGATAAGTATCTGTTGAAACTTTATAAGAAAGTGAGATATATATATATGAGTATCTGAACAGTTTTATATAAAACTCTACTGCCTTGTTAAAATTGAGAGCTCCTCCATACTTTATAAAACATAGAACTAATTTATTCATGATGTTGAAAAGTATTTTTCAAATAAAAAGATGACTTAGCCTTCCAAAAATGCCTTATGATATGGACAATGTTTATTGAAACTCTTCCTCATTTTAATATAGTCCGTATGTTACCCAAAAAGGGGATTTGTTATCCAGTTGACATCATCATACTGGAAATACATTGCTTGTAACCATGTACAAAAATGTATTTGAATATTTTCAATACATTGTTTTTAAATTTTATTTCAGCAACGAAATCCTGACGTTCGTCATGTGGATTTGGAGATACTGTAGACTTGAACAGGAGGAATCTTCATGTTGCTACCCTCGTGGAAAGAAGTCCCATAAAGGGCTGAAAAGCTTCTGAGATTGCAGTGACCTCAGCACCATACCTTGCTTCCTTTGCCGTAGGCTTCCTGGACTGTTAGCACTGCCTCTGTTTCTGGAAGAGCGAGAGACTTGCAGACAAAAATTTCCATGGCAAAATCAGTTTCAAAAAGCTACTTGAGTTAAATTCCACAGGAGAGTCTGTCCAAGTATATTTTCTGCAATCCAGAACTTAAAACTTGAGGTTTAGTTAGGCAAATACAGCTGCCTGAAACTATACAACACACATAGTTTTTCCATTTGTGTCCCTTCGCAGTCTGTTTGCACTTCTTTAGTTTCTTTCAAGATATCATTGAAGGTTCTTGGGAGATATTAAGATTAGATAGGAAGAGTTTGTTCCAGTGGAACCTGCCAACCTTAAATTGTAATATTTCAACTGTGTGATTGTTTCACAGTTTTTCTTTTCTATGAGATAAATTGTTTCAAATGGGCACTCGCCTTATCTCAAGTACCATGACCTGGAAACATGCTTTTTGCCACCATTATGATTACAACTGCACTTCAGGAAAACGAGGCTTTTCACCTTAGAGGAGCCTGCTGTATGGGTTTAGCCAGAGTACATTAAATTACTGTGAAAAATTACTGCGTACAAATTTTGGTGCACTTCCTCTCTTTAAATTCTGTTTGTTTTTTTTTCCCCACTTTGACACTTGTTTTCTTATTTGTAAATATCTTCAGATGTAATCTGGGAGGTATTTATGGCAGTGCTTGTTAAAAGTTACCTGGCATTTTTGGCTTTTTATATTTTCATAGACTCTATGGCCAGATATGGTCTTTGCTGGAAGATGTGAGAGATGTAGCTGGAACATATAATAGTAAAAAATGATCTATTTATAATTAAACAAATTAATACATTGTATTTTTAATTTATTTGCCTTTAGATATTACCTGAATTCCAAACCTGCATTACTCTGCATTTTTTTGATAACTTGACCTTGCTTGTTTGGGAAAGTAGAGTAATTCTATCAGTGGTCCTCAACAATCCAGAAGTAAGTGATTAGTTTATAACTTTGAAATGTGAAATTCTAGAACTGCGTACAATTGTCTCAAGGCTTTCTGCAGTAGGTACTCAATTTGTACCAGATTCTTTGAGACCCAGCCTTTATTAATCAGGCCATGAGTACTGAACATGCAAGTTGAAATAGAAATGAAATAACCGTATTTAAATAGCACTGAGGAAAATTCTTTATGCACTTTAATGTAAAATAAGATTTGCTCGTGGGTTATTTGCTCGTGATAGTAATAAGACCATCCTAGTAACTCAGTTGCTGAGTAATGGCTGAATTGCTGAAACAAGAAATGCTGATATGAAACACAAGTCTTCAAAAATCAATGTAAGATTATATTATAAGCATTGCAGCAAATAATTGTGGAGACCAATATGTCCAGATCTGACAAAAAGCATTTTAGAATATTTTTTTTTCATACTAGATGTCACTCACCAGTGAACAATGAGAATTTAAAATAACATGCCTTTTTGACAACTGCAAAGCACTTTGCATGCTGGTCATTTTAAGTATAAAAACATTCCAGAGTTAAGTGACAGATGAGGCTTCACATGCAGTAACTGTGGGTGAAAGGATCTCCTTGGTACCCTTTTCCATAATCCCTATTCACTGGTGGCTTCTTTATAGCATATTACCTTATTATGGCTAATTCAAAGGAAGACTTACTTTATCTGGTTTTCTCCTACTGTAAAACTAGTTAGTATATTTAAGCCTGATGATTTAAAATGCAGTTTAAAGGTAATTTGAAAGTCTCCCATATCAAATAAATAAGGCATATTTTAGCAGATTATAAATAATTCACCTTTCTCCTTGCCCTTCTATGTAAAATTCATCTCATCTCAGTATGCACTCTCCTGGTATTAGTCTTATTCATGAAGAGCACTGGAATCTGGTAACGCATAACATGTTTTCTTCTCCCTAGAATATTTATATGGATTTTAAATTTGAATAAACACATTAATAAGCCAGTTATTTCAGAAATCAAAAACCTGAAGAGAAGTAAAACGGGGAGAATATTCTTCCTGCAGAAGTTAAGAGAAGACAGCCAATGTTATCCAAGTGGTTTGCATGCTGGAGTTACTGATGAATGAATAGTGTCAGTGAGCACTTTGCCGGGCAGAACTTTTCCTGCACGGTTAGTAAACATGATCTCAATAGCAAAGTGCTCCTGTATCATTTTCAAGAGACTGTATGAGCTTATATTCTTACAGGACATCTGCTCCAAAAGCTTATAAAAATGTTTTTTTATTAATTTGAGATGTAATTAATCTGAATTGTGATCTTAGTTTCCTTATTTGAGTCAGAAAAATAACCATCTATATCTTTTGTTTATATTCCAAGATAGAATTGAGTTCCTTGTCTCCCAGTTACTTTACTGATTATAGCATCACAATGTGTTAAGTTCAAGATGCCAGGACTTGAGTGTTTTGGGGTACATTACTGTTGACCAGTCTGAGGACCCAGTTCTGTTTTTTGAAATGACCTGGATGGTGATGTACTTCAAAAAGGCAGGCAGACTGGCTTTGGCAGAACCTTGTAAGTTTACATGTCATGCAGTTGGATGAACTACTGATTCATTGAGCCTGCCAGGTTGGAAAGGAATAGTAATTCCAAGCTGTTACATTTTAATTTATATGTTATAATTTGCAAATTTTTTTTAACAGATATGACATTTTTACTGTTTTTTTTTTTCCTTTAACTGTCTTTATAGTCAAAACCTTGAGATAATGTGGGTCCACTACTTGGTTTACTTTTGTTTTAACGTTTTTGGGGAAAATAATTAGCTAATAAATTTACATTTTCATGATAGAGTCCTCAGATTAAAGAACTGTACATGTGTGGAGGAGTGAATTTTTCTTTATCACAAATACAATTACAGAATCGGTTTTTTTACTGATTTTAAGGAAAAGAAGTGAGGATTTACCTAACAATAAAGTTATATTCTAGGATTTTTTCAATTAAGATGTGGTGTTTTAAAATGATTTATTTCTGTAGACTGGCCTTGCAGGTTCTATTTTTTTCAAATTGTGTTCAAAATACAGCTGCCCTCTCTGCTTTGTGGAAGATTTCCTACATGCTGTGCAGTGACTTACAATTCTGTAAAACTTGCAGTGTTTGAAAAACTTGTCTTAGTGTTCCAATATACTGAATGATCTTAATGATCTAATGGCTGGATATTAATACCTTTTTCTGTAGAATATTTGTTCTGTAAAAGATAAAATTTTGAAATGATTATCTTTCCCTCAGCAATGGACTTCAAGTCTAAATTGTCTCCATAATACACTGGAATTCAGTATTTGATGTGGTGTCCCTTTCTCCCTCCACTTTTAAAGCATTTATTAAGGATACAGTGGTAGTAGTAAATACCCCAGTGGGTTACTGTATTACAGGGGCTGTTTAGTGATTTGTGTTCTGGTCCAGAAGTAGTGGGGAGAACACATTTTTCTTAAGGACAAGTTTGCATCCTTTATTCCTTGTGAATCATCCTTGAACCAAAGGCTTTTTAGACTCTATTTTTTTCCTTCCTTGAATTCCCACATGGATTTTATTGCTTTAAAATGACTCTTTACTTTTGGAGGAAGAAGCTATTATGGACATCTTATGTTTTTAAAAGCAGGGCTAATTTTGTACTGTACTTCTTGTTCATTAATAGTTGAGAATAGTGTTTACTGTTTTGAAAGCTACAAACCACTGTAGCCAAAACCAAGCTTTCTGGTTTTGTCAGGTGCAGCTTTTTCAGCTGTATCTGTACACTCAGTTTTTGAGAGATTTCTACTACCCCTTCTTTGATAAAGGAGTGTACAGGAATGTTTTTAGGTATATTTTATCTAGGTTATACATTTGATTGCATCTTGTGTCCTCTTTATTTGCAATAATTTTACCTGTTTTTTTTTCTGTAGCAAAGAAAAAAAATACATTGTAGAAGAACCTCTGATAGTGATGAATGCATCAAATACAGTCTTCATGCAAAGAGTTTTTATGCCCTAGTCTATTCAAAGTGTGGCAATTTTTTAAAATTGCCTTTTTCTAAACTTGACTTAGATGTTTTCCTTGTAGAGGAAACGAGAGCACCATATTGTTTAAGATTTGAAGACAAAGTGTTTCCTTTTATGTTCATATGTTCTTGAGGCATTTTGGTGTGGTAGAACAACTGATGAATATTGACTCCTGTACAAAACCTGCCCTTCTGCGCACACCTAAAGGCTTATAGAAGTGAGTATAAAATGACATTGTGCTTTTTTCCTTCTAGCTTAAGTATTGTGCTGCTTCTGTTCTTATTGTTGGCTCTGAATAGAGAGTACCACCAACACCTCTCTTGCAGTTTACCTGCATAATGCAAATGAGAAGTTGAGATGTACCAAAAAGATTTTTTTTTCTGGAGGGTTTGCTTAGCTTAAGTTATTTTTCCTTTCTTGTTAGTGAGACACAAATCACTATGATCAAAAGTAGACTATATTACATAAAAAAAGAAATAGGAATCCAGGGTCTGAAGTACAATAGTTCAGTTTTTGAAATGGATGTTCTTTGAGGAGAATAAAATGGAAAATTTAAGTGGATGTAGGGTCTATAGAAACTGCAGTCAGTCAGGCTTTGCTGAAGCAAAAGGAACTATAAGTATGTGGTAAAAAGAATACAAGGAAGGAAAAGACCCAAGATGTTGAGCACTTGGAAATAGGAAAGGATGAAAGTAATCTAAAAAACTTGTCCACAAATAAGAAATAATAATTGGAAAAGTAAAGAACAGTAAGAAATTATATTTTATTAGACTGCACAGAACTAGGTTAGGATGAGGTTTTCTTTCTTTTACCAATATTCTGATAGTTGGGTAATTCCCCCAGCAAAAACTATTTTTTTTTTTTTCCTGTAATGAAAATCAGAGCCTCTGTCTATGTCCTGGTATAGTGTTCAGCCTTGCAGGTACAAACCTGTTTGTCCACTGAAAACTGCTAAGGGTGATATAATCTCTTTTGTTGGTGGTGAGGTATGTGTTTGGTAAGTGGAGGGTGAGTAATGTTGTTTATGGAAATGAGAGCTGGAGTGCATTAAAGAGAAAATTAATTGATTCTTTTAGACAGAAGATGACTGAAGAACCATACTGAATGTGCTGTGGAGAAAGAAGTGCTCTGTTCCAAGGTCTACAGAGTTCTTACAGTGGACTGTAGTCATTGATGAATACATTAGTCTGTATTTTTCAGTTTGCTGAGATGTCTGTGGATAAGCAAGATTTCTAATTAAATCACATTCTGAAAAGGAGATAAAACATTCAAAATGTAATGTGAGAAGGATGTATATTTTTTAATACCACAGACACTATAGTACATTATAATAGGTAGAAAATATTCTGTATTACATAGGGTGCTTGTGGACATTTCTTTTCCTGGGTAAATCAAAGCCATGAATTAAAATAAAAGGTCATGGTTACTTTTTATAAGTGTTACACTAACAGCAAGCCCAGTTAAATTTTTGTATAGCCAGCATTCATACTTCTCTTCTGGGGAGCAGTGCCTGTTAAAGTAGTGGAATACAGGTCCATAATCTAGCATAAGTTTGGCTTTTGTAATCTAAATCTAGACAGTGTTTAAAACTCTAGAGGTTGTGATCAGCTGCTTCAAATCTGAAGTCAGAAGAAAAAAAAAAGCAATGACGTATAAATGATGTAATATAAAAGGGATTTTGTAAGTTTCTCTTCAAATTAAATATACTGAAGAACTATGTGAGAAGTGTTTGAAAAATGCCTAAAGTGTTTGGAAAGCATTTTGGCTATTGCCAAGATGGTATTAAATTCGAACAGTGAACATCAGATTGAACGACAGTGGCTTGAACAACAGTGAGGATTTTTCACTCCTGGTAGAACTTTCAAAGGGCAGTCTCAAACTCAAAATCTATTTTTCCATGCAGCCTTTTAATTGGATTCACAAGCTCCCTCCCCACCCTGCATCTTGCGTTTTGGTGTATTGGCTTTTTCATTCTGTCTTGGTTACTCCATATTAGTATGGGGAAGTCATTTTGATTTGTGAGGTGTAGATATTGGAATACTTACCTGCATATGTTCTTTGTTTTGTAATTTTACTTGAATTCAGTACATTCTGTATCATGTCTGGAAGTTGTAATTACTCAGTAAAATGTTACATAGCCAGTAAGGGTTGTGTTCTGTTAATTTAAGTAATTTTATATGTATTGGAAAAGTAATGAATAACACTGGCTTTAGGCAGCTGATGATTGGCTACATTTCTGAATTCTAATTCAGAATTCTAATTCTGAATTCTAATTCTAATAGCATATAGCTATTTTTTGGATGTAAAACAAGGGTTCTGTCCTCAATCTGCCTTTGCAACGCTGGCACACCCTGTTCGATAGCATGTGCTTGCTGAGGGAGCAGCCTGCCCAGGCTGGCCAAGCTCTGTATTTGTTCTCTGAATCTCACTGGCAACTCTGCCTTTCATCCTATTCACCCCCTGCCCTCAAAGAGGGCAGTTCCTTCCCCAGTACTGAGAAAGCTCTTTCTGCCTGGCTCAGAGGCCCCACTGGCACTGTCTGCAGCTGGGACTAGATGTAAGGATCCAAATGTAAAGATGACATGAAGAAAGATAGTACTACCGACGGGTTGCATGTCTGTGCATAGTCAAGGTTATGAAGAATTCCTTGAAGAGGTTGGATTTGTGTGTTAGGCTTGCAGAGTAACCATAGTTTCACAATCCCAGCAAAGCTGTCCAAGCCTTTTCAGAAAAAGCTTGAAATTAGTCAGCTTAGAAAGGATTTAATGTACTGTCTGGTACACTTAAGTGCTACTTCTTATCACTAATATCAATAAAACTGCTTATTTATCCAGTTACGGGAAGAACTGCTGCTAATTGCGCTAAAAAAATATTATGTGGTTGGAAAAAAGAGTCAAAAATGTCAGAAATCTGGCTGATGAAGTGGAGAAACTTTGAAAAACTGGAATTTTTGTCTATGGTATCAGATACCAGAAATAAAGAGGTCAAGCAACATATTGCAGGAAAGATTTTGGCTACGCACTGTATGTCCTTATTGCTAAAGATGTTTAATTTCATAGTTAAGAGACTCCCTTTCTCAAGAGAAGTTTGACTTCATATAGTTTTGCTGTGTTTGTTTTTTCTCTAATGAACCAAATGGCACAAGATCCATCTGAGCTGAGAAGTGACAGACTCAAGGGCCTCATCTCTTGTCTATTTGACATCAAGTTCAAATACTGGGCTGTCTTTGGGCTGTTGGAATAACCAAGCAAGTGGTCTAAGCCACTTCAAAAGAGGGAGAGAGCTCTGTCTTTTCATGAAATGTAACCTGGAATCTTCAAAATCCATTCTTTATTTATATCTGTTTATGGCATTTGCTGAAAGGCCGTTCCAAAATAATGGTGTTAAATGGGGAGTAATGGGTTGAAGTGGGACCTTGCAGTCAGCTGGTTGAAGGTGATCTTAAAAGTCCTGTTCAAGAATGAGTTTTGTCTGTCTTTGCAAATATTTTGAGGGACTTATTAAAAGATCAAGAAAAGTAAACCTTCCTTTACCATTTGAATTAAACTTTTTTTGAAAGTTTAGGAAAAGGGACATAATTTCTGCTTTCACAGAAGTTGTGCCAGCTCAGCTCCCAGTAAATTATGTGTATTGACTTACCCAAGCTTTGTGATTTTATTTTTTTTTTAAATTTAGACTTCGGTTCTGGTGCTGAATTGGGGCTTAGTAAAATCTTTTCTAAATTCTCTTTCTGACACTTGAGGTGACTTAAATGTTATTCACTGCTCTAGTGTAAAACTGATTTTCAGTGTTTTAGAGAAGTATTTTTTTTACCCCCAGCAGTTTACCTACTGTTCAATTTACATTACATCAGGCTACTCTGAATACACAAAACATAAAGTTTAGGGTTTAAATGTGGGGGTTTTATTTTTCTCTAAGGCAGCCATAAAGAAAATCCGTCTTGAATTTAATGCATTCATATATGAATCTCTGGCTCTGCATGTTGTAAGTGTCTTTGGCTGAAGATTTGTACCTAACTGATGTTTCTCATGAAAGACAACTTTCTCAGCCAAAATAAAAATTAAATACTGTGGAAGAAGATCCTAATGAATTTAGACAACTCGGAAACCTTGATGCAAGAAAGACTTTCCAGTAAGACTGTGGCTTGAACCCATTCTGCTCCTTTCCCTTTATCCTTTGCACTGATTTCTTTGGTTCTGACCTTCACTGTAGAACCTGTTTCCGGGTGGTTCAAGACAAGGATTTTAGGTGGAGAAGTCTAATTCCAAAATCTGTGTTCCAGGTGCTCCATCTGCTGAGTAGTAATTGGACACTTCTGGATCATTGAGAGAGATGTGCAGTGGTACTCTGGCTAGCATTTGCTGGGTTTACGAATGTGCCAAGGTCAGCTTTTTTCATGGAAATGTCTCAGCCTGGAACTGAGACATCATCTCAGTCTTCTGATGCTGTGGATGGGGAAGATAACCCAGGTGTTTCCTTGACATTCTGTTTTGTCAAGAGACTTTGTTGATACTTGCTGCTCTGCTTCTTTGGATCATCCTTTAGCAAATAAAAAAATTCCTCTTTCCATCACTTCAATGAGTAGTTCAGGTTTTGTCTCATTGAGGTTCTCACATAATTTTGGAAGAAGAATTTCAGCTTTTTAATCACATCACTACCAGGCATTTTTGAAAGATTTAATTAGACTTTCTCTGCTGTACTATTGACCCTGTTCCTAAATGGGAACTGAATTTAATATTAACTTTTCTAATGGGAAACTACTTTGAGTCATTAGCAAACCTGTTTCTTTCCATTTTCCTACAAAGACAACCTAGGCTGAGGCAATTATAGTTGTCAGATGAGTGAGAAAGTTTAAAGCCTTTTTGAGGACAAAAGGGTTTTTTAGCTTTTTCCCAACATTGCTGTATAAGTTCATGTCAGATTTTTTTCTCTTAAATAATTAATCTGCTGGTGTGGCTTTTTTTTTTCCCTTAAATGTGATATATTTGCAATAGAAGCTGCTTTTATACTTCAAATGTTGAAGGGTCTGTGGAGGAGGGTTTTTGCATTTATAGGGCAAGGTCATGTACTGAGATCTGCCAGGTATTCCAAGGGGCTCCCTGGTGCAGTAGGGAAGGTTTATCCCTGGAGAGCTGTTTATGTATGAACTTGCTAGGAAATAACCAAGACACAGCCTCTGACTTAAATAGGCCTTAAGGAGTGGTCAGGTCACATCAGTGGTGTTGGTTTGCTCTATCAATAACTAAGATTGATGTGATGGTTGCCTGGAGCAGTATTCACACTTACCTTGTGCTAAAGCACTGGTGTATTGATGAGCATAAGTAAGGGTCAGGTTGGGAAAGTGAGCTCTTTTTGAGATAATGGAGATCTTTTTGCGATTATGTGCATGTTTCCAACAGAAACTCACTTTGCAAGTCAGTACATGTTGTACTGTTGTCCTTGCTGCCTGAGCTAGTGGCAGTCCACTGGCTCCAGTCAGTGCCTCAGCAGAGGGAAGGAGGCAGAGAAAACCCTGTGTAGCTGAGCTCTTGAGAACAAGATTTTGCAACATGAGTGATCTTATTAAAGTAAGCTTACAAACACTTTAATAACATGAGCTTCTTCAAAGCAAATGAGGTAAAAACTACTTTCATATGCATGAAGTTCAATGTCTGACTTGGACCTTAAAGTTCTCTTCTGGGACACTGCGTTACCAGTATGTTTAACAGGTATTTAGTGGAAGAGCGATAAAATGTGACAGTATTGAATTACACTCCCCACCTGTGCTGCTTGTTCCACTGCAGTTACTTCCCAGGCCTGCTTCTTCCCCATCCCAGGTACCTCTTCTGTACCCCTTCTCTCTGCCTGCCCAGCCCCAGGCACTACCTCTCATGCTTATCCCCTTCCATATGCCCTGCTATTAGATCTAATCTCTCTTTTCGAGCTTCATAAACCCAATTGCTGCATCTGGTTCCCTGCTTAGGTACTCTTCTTCCCTGCCAGCTTTCCCTGTTGGGTTCCTGCTCCTTCACCCTGTTTGGTTCACACACAGCCCATCCCTGTTCCCTCCTGCCTCCAGATCTACCCTCAGACATTTCCAGCCATTGCCCAAAAGTCTGGGAAATCAAAGTTTTTCAAAGAGAAGCTAATTATAATTTTTTGCAGATGGATTAATACAGGTTTTTTACCTCTATTTCTCAGAGTTACCTGAAATTATTTTGGTGGGGGATTAGTAAACTGTTCTGTGATCTTCACAAAAAAAAAAAAAGGCAGTAGGCTGCAGCCCCTGTAGAAAATACTTGCCCAACCCCAGATAATTTTGCAGCATTAGAGGCATCTGAAAGCACTGTTTTATAATGGCACTATTTGGTAACCATTTCAAGTGGTTGAGACCAGCCTGTAGGCAGGCCCTGGCTTCACAGCCCAGCAGTAGTGGTTTGCTGTGGTGAATGTTTGTCACTGTAATTCCTCTACAAATTATCTGGAGCCAGGATTTTCTAAAGCGTTTAAAAGAACAGGATACATTCAGCCATCACTGGATTCTGAATTAAAATGGGATTTAAATGTCGCTACTTGAAAATCCAGGTTTTAAGGTTGCAGATGGGTACTTCCTTTGAGTAGTCTTTTTATTTAACCAGCATATAAATCTATATGGTTGTACGTTCAGACGAAAATGATTTATATTATATTCATACTTGAATTCTTCATAATCTTTCACTGTGTTTTCTGGTGCTTCATACCAAACAAGCATTTAATGCAAAAGAAAATGCTCCAGCTCTTTACATAAATCTAAAACTTTTAATACACATTTATAGTGAGACCCAGGTATTATGGCTGTCACACTGACACAAGACTGCCTCTAGAGAAAGAAAGGGACAGGTTAACCAGAGACTAACTTTTATTGTGCATTTTTATGCAACAGAACAAATGAAACTGGAGGTATGTAGTAATAAAACCAATATTCAAATTAGAATTAACACCTGAAATAGTAAACTGTAGGTAACAAATGTCTTTATAATTAAAAATATTGACTGTTTAAAAAATTCTCTAAGATTTTATATTCTTTAAAAGAAATGTGTGTTGCCACATAGAAAACAATTCACACATCCTATAGAAATTGTCACAAAAACCTTACTAGTCTATATTACACTATGCACTTTTCTTTTGTACAATATCTGATAAAGGTCTATCCCTAACCTGTACTTACTCTACACAGTACAATCATCATAAGAAAGTATTCATAGAATTAACTACACCATAACAATAAAAATATCAGGATTAATGTTTTTTTTTTTAATCACAGTTTCTCCACAAATATTTGTCATAGAAAATATAGCGAAGGCATGTTGGCACAGATGGGCGTGCGGTGCTGCTACACAAAGTTTGAGAGAAGGCAGATACATAAATGACAGTAAGATTAAAGCGTATGGAAGGATAAGACAAGGATCTCTATCCTCCTGGGACTTTCTGGAGTGACATGATAGATAGCAGTTTCCTTCTGTCGCTGGGAAGGGATGTGCTGGCTTATAAAGCACACTGCCTAAATATGGATATCTGCAAGGGCTTATGTGCTATCTATTATTTCAGGTCCCATATCTAACATATTGCAGCTATTTAGATGCTTCAATGTATATGAATTTATAACACCTAATGAACAAATTAACTAGAATAAGTTATTGTGCAAGGTCTGGGATTTTTAAAATGAAATGTTTGGGTCAAGTGGCCATGATGGCAATTAAAAACAGACAACTGACAAGTTTTTATACTGTTATTTTAAAACCAAACATGAACAAAAATATGAGCTGGTGTCTGCTAATGCCTGTCTGTGACCATGATTCATGTCACTGGCCAGTGCACATAAGCAATTGAGGACAAAATTTTGTTCATAAAGAAAGGTCCAAACCTGCAAAGCCATTTCTACTGCCGCAGTGGCTTTCAGGATGAAATTATACTTTTGGTTATTTTGCACAATGAGAGTAGAGGATTGTGAGTGGTTCCAGTATGCTGGCTATGTTTTCCACACTAAAAATAAAGCTAGGCTTACTAGTTATTTCAGCAAATCTTTCAGTTATTGAGAGGTCTGTCCAGTTCAGTAATTCTGTTCTGTGACTGTTAAAAAGTGTTTATATTTTAAACATCATACAATTAAGCATCTGAAAGGAAACGATCACAATGTTTACAAAAATACAGCATGATACATATCGCTGTGGACAAATTTACAGTATAATGTTGACTCACACATTCTGACATGTTTTACCAAATAGTTCTGGCATGTGTCACCACATTAAACATAGACCAGCAAGACTTACACCATCTGAGCAATGTAACATCTTCTATTATAGTTCTTTTTAAAAAAGTGTAAGTTCAACACCGAAAAGCTACTATAGGATATCTGTACTGTGACATTTCTATACACTGAATTTCTCCTCCGGAGGCCACCATGTGGTGTGACTGCTCCAAAAAAGTCACCTCCTGCCTGTAATGAAGGAATGCTGTTCTAAACCCCTTGGTCTAGTGAGGTCCTGTGTGACTAAACTGTTAGTTGACTTTTAGAAAACAAATCAATTGTTTTGGGGCCAGTGAGTACCTTTCAACCCCCTTTCAAAAAAACCACCAAAATTAAAGTGAACCGAGAGGTATTGGATATTTGAGGGCCTAAAGGGACTGAGCAAGATCCTCTCTATGGCAGTGCATGGTGAGCCTGTGTCTCGAGGTGCCCCGTGGGTCAGGAGAGACCAGTCACAGCCACAGGCAAAGGAGAGGCAGAGGGCAGGAGGGGGCACCTGTGGGGCTGAGCTGAACTTGGAGAGACTGCCTCAGCCCTGACGCCAGGCTGGGCCTTGAGGAGTGCTGCACCCCTGAGAGCCCTTCCTGGTCTCTGAGGAAAGGTCCTGGTGCCTCCTGCCTTGCCCTGTGCATGGGGAGAAGGTTGGGAAGGGGAGGAGAAGGGTAAAAGGAGCCATTAGTAGCTATGCTTGTGGCTTGCACAAGGTGGTGAGGAAAGCTGGGGGATAGGAGAGACGCGTTCAGGAGAGTCAACGCTGATGAGGTAGCACTAAGGATGGTCAAAAGTGAAGTGAGCTTTCTTTCCAAAAAACAGTTCCCTGTACCTGCCAGTGGGGAAATGTTGCCTCAGGAAGTGCGGGTTCAGGCTGTGGAGGATGCCAACCCTGGCCTGAGTGAGCACACAAAGGTAAGGAGATGGAAACACCCTGATGTGGAAAGGAAAGGGCATCATTTCTTTGGCATTGCATATTTCTGGCGTGGATCAATTTAGAGGGACAATGGACTCCTAAACATTTAAAACTGATTTTTTTTTTTGTGGATTGACTTTTGTTTTTAAAGCTAGTATCTGCTTCCAGCGTTGTGCACTGTTGTGAATTCTGCTCCAACAGCTCTTTTCTTACAGCTCTCAGTCTGGATCCCATGTCTACTTACTACAGAACACTAAACCAGGCTCTTCTTGCCCAACCCCTCCCTGAATGCAACAGTGAGCAAAACCAGCACATTGCCTCACCTCTTTCAAGGAATGGATATAAAACACAAATTAAAGTGAAAACAAGAAAAGGCAACTTAAAGCCTCTAAAGCTACATAATATGGCTGCAGAATAGGAACAGACAAAGGAAAATCTGTCTTCTGAAATGGCAATTTGTTTTTAGCAATCTTATTTTAATGAAAACTGTCATGATCAACTCTAATCCTCTAGAAATCTTGATAAATATACTGTCTATCTGATATACAATGCAATTTTTATCTGTTAGAAGTGCCTGTTATTGTCCTGGTTCTTTAAAGGATTCTGCTGTTGATGAGTGTTGCTGTTTTACTCGGGAAGCTTAATTTCCTGACAGAGTTGGCTAAGAAAATCCCTGGATTTTCTATCTTGCGTGGTATTTTAAGGTAGCATTTATAATTATGTTTTTTTCTGTTAGCAAATGGAAAACAACTTTTTTTTTGTTGTAAGTGTGCACACTTGTACTTAAATCTTCTAGTCAGGGAAAGAAAATAGCACCTAGCTGTTCTGAGTCCAGGCCTGGGATTGTTATCAATAGGCTGAAGAGATAGTAGCTGCTGTTTCTTTTGACATTTTTATAGTTTTTGAATGACCTTTCCTCTACAACTGGATGAAATGAACTGCACATTCCCTTTGAGTGTGCTATGAAAGGTTTGGAAATAATAGGCACTGAGAAGTCCCATAAAGCAGGTCTTGAAATGGATTTCTTTCTGTTAACTGGGATATGGTAGGATGGAGAAGCTGAAATGTATGCAGTATGTGTTCAAACATGCTTTGGACTCCTACATGACAGCAGGGTTAAGTACGTGTAACAAACAGTCTCTCCTAAATTATGTGGTTGCTACTGTAGTATGATGTAGTTCTCACTGCCATCAATCTCCAGATCCATCTTGCATACCTCTGTTGAAGACCTCGTCCTGTGACCCTGGGTGGTCAGTCCCCTCGTAGTAGGAGTTTCCGTTGTGCAGGAAGGTCCCGACGGCGCGGCCCTGGCGCGCGTGTCCCACCGCGTCACTGAACACCTTGTTTATCTGCTCCTCAGAGGGCATCCACCAGTCGGGGTTGGAGGTGCAGTGCATCCTAATGAACTCTGCAGGGAAACATGCAAGGATAAAAAGCAACTTGTCTTTGCGGCATCTGGTACTGCCCAGGTGTCAAAAGCTCATGGGAAATAAGAAAGGAGGTATTGCTGCTCTACTTAAGCAGAAGTAAAGCCTTATGGGGGATGCCATGATAATGCCACTTAGACCTATTTTATTTCTGCACAAGTGTGTTTTTCCACATGCAGTGTATGTTGTTATACCTGAGCTACCTAGGTGACTTATGGGACCTGGATATAAATTCCCTTCTAGTGGAAATACAAAGAACTAATTGGAAGTGAAGGCTGTGATTCAGCATGTGCAATACGTGTGGAAGCTAATATGAGCCCGGACATATTTCACTAGAAACAAGTTGGTAGCTACACCTCAAGGTGATTGCTGTCGGATCTTTCTGACCTCCCTCTGCTGGCTCCTTCAGCACCTGCAACCTGCAGGAGCCTCCATCCTGCAGGAAAATGTCACTGCCATGATTTCAGTTTGGTGCTCCTGTCTGTTTGGGATATCTTACTTTTAAGTTCTGCTACTTTCACCTCCCTGTATTTTACACCAATTTTTTTCAGAGACTAATTTGGCCTTGGAAATAGCTAAATGAGATCAGAGGGCTGATTTGAGGAGCCTTGCAATAGTTTTCAGTGCAGGAGAAAATGAATTGTACTGCATGTATTTTAGCTATTTAAATAGCTGCTGCTGCCACATACAGCTATTTGTATGTGATGATTACATTTTTTATAATTTATTTTTCAGATTCTTTGACGTGCTATATGCTAGATTTGCAGAAGGTGCCCTGCCAATTCTGGAGTTGTAACTGCTAGACATAGCTCAAATAGGTGTATTTGAACTTTGAAACATCCAAATATGATTTTAAATGTGAAGGCATCTTACTAGAGATATTGGACATGCTGTACCTCATATAGAAACTGAGCTGCTTATTTATTCTGTAACATTAGTTATTCCCTCATGCAGCATTGTGTGTCCCAGGATATTTTTAAATTCTATTTTCTACTGTTGACAAGCCAACAGCACAATAAGTGGTGTAAGGTAACTTCATTACTGTCACCACATCTCCAGACAGGGAATGCTGTGCTTTTACATGAGTTCCCGTGCCTGCAAGGTATCTCATCTGTTGGACAATTAGGATGTGATTTTTGCATAGCTCCTCCAGCAGTATGTCTGCAAAAGTGATAGCAATCTCTGTTTTAAATTCATTTCCCTGGAAATCCACACAGGCAACAGTAATTCCTACCTAGTTATGTTCACATGTGCCCCCACAGATTCATCTTTTTCTTAGAGAAATGGTTACCATGTAAAGAAGTAATGCTATAATTTGAGCATGCCAGAATGTTTTAAAACTGGTTCCAGACACCAGTCAGTTGTAGGAATATATTAAAAATGTTTATATATATTTAAACTCTGAGCGCAGACAGAGAACCAATTTGCACTCCCTGCTACGGTGGAAAGGCATAATTAGCTGGCTTGAGAATTAGCCAGATACTTGTTACCTTGGCTTGTAAATGAGTAGGAGCTAGTGGCCAACTCTCAGCACTGGAGAAAGTTGTCATGTTCCTACCTAGACACAAAAGCCCAAAGGGAGAGCTGTCTACTCTGCTTTCTTAGCTGGTCACTACATACTGCATGTTTTGGCTTCCTCTTCAAGCTTCTGAAAATTAAAGAAACTACCCTTTCTCTTTCTCCTGAGGAATGCTCCCCACATTCTGTGTGTCCAGGACTTCAGAAAAGAGAGTGGCCACATGCAAAATTCAGTGTACAAGTGAATTTACTATTAGTCTTGGGAGGCAGGTGGGAGAAAGGGGAAGAAAACGGTATCAACACTGAGCTTGTGTGTACATTATTAGGTGACACTTAAAGTAACTTAGTAAATGCTAAAGTACTTGTATCCAGCTTTCATTTTCCAGGAGAACTTCTGGGGCCCTGAATCTCTCTCTAGACCTCTGCTGTATGGTGTGCCCTTCAATTTAGCTCTGACAGAGTTCTGGCAGAGTCTCATACAGCAGGTCAAAAGATTATTTTGTAGTACAAAAAGAGCCTGTTTGCCTAATTTGTCTGTATGTAAAATCTGAGTTCATTACCTGGTTACATCAATGTACCCTAACCACAAGTCTTACCTACTTAGACTTGTTGGATTCTTCTACCCTAAATGGGAAGAGGCCCATACATCTGATGTGCATAGCCACTTTGGACTCCAGCTGAATGAGTGTGAATGATATTTTTATCACTGCCTGACCACAATATAGCTTTTTACATTGCACTGATTAGTAAAACATTCTTGAGGTTAATTCAACCAAAATTTCATGTATCTGCTCAAAAAATACTATAAAGTTAACTATGAGTTAATTAAAGAAATAACAAGCATATGCATTTATACAATGCAGATGTTGATACTAAAAGCATACTTTTACTTCAGCTTTAAAAAGTCCTGTTTTATATGTTTTGTTATAAAGCGTGGTACCAGCCTTTTCAAACAATTTTGGGAAACCAAAGCACACAACCTTCTTTTCAGTCTGTACCCTTTCTGTGCAATATCCTCATGCTCTGACATGGTGAAATGCTTGCAAAATTCCACTGCCTTTGCAGGCTGAACATAGGGGAAAGTTGTTCCCTAATACTTTCAGGCAATGTTGCATCAGTATGCCAAAAATAAGTTAAATTCTTGACAACGTGCTTGTGTACACTTTGTAGGTGATTAACCTGCAGGTGTTCTTGACCCTAGAAAATGTTTCCAAACCTACTCTGAAATTCAGCTTCTAACCCCAATGATGCACTGTGGTCTCGTGCATCATATCCATACTAGACATCAGACTGTAAGTATTCCTTTGATTAGTTTTGTTGTGTATCAGTGTTAACAAATGACCTGAGTTTGTAATAAAAGAGCATAATCAGCATTGTCTGCTTTTGCTTCACTGCTTTTTAAAGTGTATTAATGTCATGTGCCCTTGCATTAGTCTCCTCTCTTAAATAAGAGGCCTTGTTTTTTCCCAGCAAAAACACCCAAAACACATATATTACACATACATACATACTTGTATGTATGTATGAAAAGGAAGTGGAGGGTTTCTGGGTGCTTGTCACCTGCCTGTGAAACCCCTTCTAGTTCTGCAACTGTCAGCCAAATGCTTCTACTGAGCCAGAGCCAATGTGGTGAAATGAGATCACATATGGTGGACACTGAGCGAAAAGATGCAGTACCTCTGAGACATGTTACTTTAACTGGATCCAGAGGACGTCTTTCAGGACCTGTCTCTCCTGACTGCACTGACCTTTTCCTTTTCCCAAGGCCGCATGAGTACTTAAGCTCATCGGTTGTGAAAACAAATCTGATGAGATAGCGAAGGAGCCGTCGTCCATCTTTCTTGGAAGAATTTACAGCCTCATCCCACTGTTTACTAGTGATGTAGACAGGGTAGTTGTTCAGCAACTGCTTACTCCCCTGAAAAAGTGAAATATTTCTGTTGCTTATCTTACAAGGCAAATAAGTGAAGATGTCAGTTGCAAAAAAAAGATATGTTTTTAACTATCCACGATACTGACAGTGAAACACAACCCAAAGTGAACATGTAATTGCTCTTACAGAGAATGAGTACTTCTAAAATTACATTTCCATTTTCTAGAACTCAGATTGGGTGAGGTACGATAAATATGTTTTGAGAGGTGAAGCTATTGATAATTTCCACTTTCACAAGTGGCTAAAGAAGAGTTAAGAATCAGCAACTGGGCATACTATTTAAGTGTAATGTTTCTTCTTAATATGGTAAAAAGCATAAAAAGGGTCTTTGAAGAGTGTGATCAAATGGATCACTTCATCACAGCTGATAGTTTTCTTCAGAGGTGACTCTTTTGGTCTATTTTTATAATAAATTTATTACTTCTGTAGAACACACCTGAAACTTGACAGCAATTATGTTACTGTGAAAAATGTAAAGAAAATAAATAAAGGAGCTATGAAAACTAAAAGCTTCATTATTATTAATGAATGCTGTATTAACTCAAATTATAGCTTTAAAGAAATGCCACTGTGTCAGCTGGAAAGAAGTTTTGTTTTAACCTTCATAATTTGTGTGCTTCAATATTCTAACATTAAATGAATGCTGTGGGACTAATTATGTGGATTCCTGTAATCCACACACATTATAAGCCCTCTTAAGCCAATTGTACCCAAACTGTATTTAATTCTTGTTGCCCATAAAATGCTATAGTTCAGGATTACCCAATTAATGTGAGATGGTACTGTTAATATACTTAAAATAATTGAAGTACACAACAAAAACCCAAACCACACCCTCCTAGAGACTCATTCACTATTACAGCTGCACCTCTTTATCAAAACACCTAAGTCTAGAAACCCAGTTAGTGAACTCTGTGTAGCCCTCAGGTTGGACAGGAGCTTGCAGTGAGCTGGAGAAACACAGGTCTGATGCTCAGTGAGGCACTCAGCTACATGCCACACTTGTGGGCAACCGCTGCAAAGTTCTCACTTCCAGGCCTTTGATATCTGAAAACTATTTTAAGGACTACCCTTGCTTTCTTCCATATATTTATTTTAGCATCTTGAGAGACACCTTGCAAGCATCTTTGAAGTTTTTCCTCCGGTATTTGCTTTTAATTTTTTTCCAAGTTTGATAAATATATGGAAGATTGAATTCAGTGAAGACTGTGCTGACACACCACCTCCCAGTGGGGTTAGTAGCATCAGTGGGAGCTCAGCCTGTGTGACTGCCCGCTACTTGTTTGCCTTGCTGCAAGCTACTGGCAAAGACAGCTACAGACAAACCCAAAATGCTGCAAAGGAAGCCAAAATGTAAGGGAAGAGATGGGCTTTGTCTGTCTGAGGAGCCACTCCCCCCAAACACCTCAACACTTCACTCACTTCCCTGTGGCTGTAAATTCAAGCTTGTAACCCCTAAGAGAAAAACCCTTCACCCATAGTCTAGCCCTGTTATAATTTGGGGCTTTCTCTTTGCACTTCATTATCTCCTGACATCACTGCAAACAGGTCAGAGTCAATCCCTGCCCCTCCATTCATGACACAGGCAGCTGCTTTAGTTTTTGCCCAGTACATGAACCCATGGGAAGCCAGTAATAAGTCTGAAGAGCTCTGCCATGGAAGAACATTACGATCCATCCAGTCCAGCTCCCTGTCATCTTCCAACACTGTGAAGGAGCTGGGGAAGGAAGAACAGCAGAGAGGCAGCATGGAAAGCTCTTTGGAGGTAATATACTCTTAATGCTGAAGTAATCGTGACCACTCTGGCCCAGGGGGAGCTGGCATGAGTACTCCCTTGGCTTGTGCCACTACATCACTACAAAGGACCATGTGATCCTCATGCTGGTACTTAATTTATTTTCAGCAGCTACCTTTACATCCCTTTTATATAAAATAAGTTGTTTTCCTACTTTAGATTTCTGAAATCTATTTTTTTCCTGTTAAAAAAACCCATTTAGTGAAACAATGACCATTTTTACTGATACCACTGCAAAGTATAAGCTGCAGGTAACTGTAGGTGCTGCCTTGCTTTCAAGCCCTGTCAGGCCTGGCTTATGCAATGCAAGCCCATAATGGCACAGGTAAGGCTCCAGGCTTGCTCATGTGCCTTAAGGACAGATGCTCATGTGTGGCTTTGCTATCTAGCAAGCTATCCTAGAAGCTACTCTGTGTTTATATATATAACACTGATGAAAATAGGGTGCAGAAAGACCCAACATTTAGATTTCATGAGAGCTCACATTGCTGTTAACTGAGCAGAGGGTAATAAATTTTGCGTAACTCCTCAGCCTCAATTTTATAACACTTCTCTCTCGTTCCCCCTGAAACGGTGGATATTTTTCCTCATTCTTCTCCAAGGCATGATATAGTGTTACGCTACTCTGTTAAACAATTACTGGATTCCTGCTACAGATACACTTTCATTGCTTCCTCTGAAAATAAAGCACTTCTGGGCAAAACATTCTTGGTAAATATATGATGTGGTTTGGTGTGTCCAGCAGTCATTAAACTAAAACAAACACAAAACCTCCCAGAGATTCAATAAGCAGACTCTGAAGGAAGAATCAAAATACAAACGATCTCTGCCTATATTTGTACATGATTAAATTTATTGATAAAATATTAATATCTATGTGTTTAATTGAATAAGAAATTCTGTCACACTATGACAGGCTATTCCTTGTAAGACATTACAGAACAGCCTCAGTTTTTACAGTACTTGAAAATTTTAGCAAAAAAGCATTAAAAAAAGGAAAAATGAATCCTTGGAATATACTTGAATGATAACAACTAGTGATAAATAAAAATATGTACATATCAATTTGCACAGGATAAAACTGAATGGAAGAGCAAAGTTTTACACACCCTGAACTGCTGCATGCCATATGCAGCCACTCTCAGTCACCCAGCTACAGCTGTCACCAGGCTAGCCCTAGCCTAAATTCTACCCACAAATATGGTGTTTCTGAAGAAAGAGGGGAGAAAAACTACCCAAAGCAAGGCAAGCACACACAGTAAAGTCATTCTAGATTATACTAATGATGTGTTTCCTCCATTATTATAGGGGATTACTGTACTTAAGAATGACAGTTTTTAACCTATTTTTTACTACTAAATGCCTACTGATTTATTTGCCTCCATGTTTGCAATGAATTATCAAGCATAAAGAGATGTAGCTTGTTTTCACTGTACACTACCTCGGTTGGATGGTCTGTTGGCTGTGGTACCATGAGCTGGTTGTGATGCTGAAGTACAGTCTTCAAATAATCTAAAACCGTCTGGCAGGGCACTGCATGAAAAAAATTGCAATTACTGTACATTAGCTATAAAGTACAAAATAGAACAGCAATATTAAATCAAGCAGTGTTCCTTAGAGTCTGTTTTCTATGTCTGTGAGATTTATTTCTAATAGGAAATACTTCTCATTTTGATTTGTGCAGATATTCCATTTAATAAATGTACAAGTATTGTATTCCCTATACTGAGATCTCTGAAATTACTTTTATTTTCTGCCCACTGGTTTTCAGAGGTTTTTTTCCCCGAGTTTGAAATGATAATTACTACAAATACAAATTAGGTCAGCAGTAATGATAATAAGAAAAAAAATCTGTAAATACTGTAAAAACCCCAAACCATATAAAGGAGAAAACATTTATAGGACCTAAATAATGCATTGATTAACATGTAAATATGCTCAAATGTTTTTCAAACTACAGTCTGATTAAATATATTAAAGAGATTCAATGACTCGTATACTTTAATTTCTACTCCCTCTCTCCTCCCAAATCTGTTATAAAACTAGGTGTTAGGCAATTTGCTTTATTTCTGTTTGCCCTTGTCCTCCCCCCTTTCCATTCCCATCACTCTCATCCATTTCAGTAGTGGTACCAACATCCTATTCCCTTCTGCTGAGGTGATAGGTTAATTAGGGATGATTCAATTATGGGTCTCTCTTAAGCAGATGCTGCCACATTCCTGATTAATTCTGGAGTATTTTTGAAATACAGCTCTTTTCTCCTGAGCCTGAAACACCATAGGAGAATTAAGCAGATATTAATCAAACATTACAACGGACTTGTGCAAGACTAAATAAGCATAGTTTTTAAGGTACCTTATGACTCTCACATCTTGTATGTGTTGTTTTTGTAAAGTATTCAGATTTAATCATAGCTTCAGCTCAAAACCCAGAAGAAATATTTGCATTCATTTTTTTTATTACTATTTCCTGGCATCTTATTATTTCTTTACACCTGAAAAAATGTGGTGTCTTGGGGTTTATCTTAAGCTGGCAATCTGAAAGCAAGCACTGAAACATCTGAGAATGTCTGAAGGTGGGATTTATGGGTATTTTGCCCTCTTTCCTTGGCATTCACACCACACAGCTACTATGCCCCTGTCTAGGCAAGCCAGGGTGCAGAACTAAATTAGTCTGTGCAAAAGAGACCCTTTACTGTGGGGTAAGAGGAGTCACATCCAGCAGTCTGCATGCAGAAGCCATGCAAAATGCCTGATATGATGAATAAACTCCTGTGTTATTGCACCCCACAGTGACTTCTCTATAAAGACAACCCATCATTTTATTTACTCTTGCTTCTGTTTTTTCACACAGTAAGTAATCTCACCGCAGGCTCTCCAAGGATGTGTTTACCTATGTTCTTCCAAAGGGATGGGGCTCAAGCAGCAGACAACAGGAAATTACTTAACCTTAGCAGTTGAAGTACAGCTCTAACTTTAACTCTATGCTGTTGATAAAATGCCTCCTCATTACCAGTGAGAAACATGAAAGTACTAAAAGCTGGCCGAAGCTTATGAAAACTTCTATCCTCATAAAAGCAGAAATGTCTTGAGCACAACACTGTATGATTTTTTTTATCATTGTAGTGACTGGAGGATGCTGATCACTTCTGATTTTAAAGCCATGACACAGCTCAGTTTGCTGTTGGTACAAATAACCTCAGCCTTTCAAACACCAGGTGCCATTTGCAAATCCAGACTTCTTGAGCTGCCACATTAACTGAAACCTAGAAGAAACCACAAAGAGGGCAGCATGAGGTGGATAGTCAAAGCTTTGCTTTTGCTGCTGCGTCCCTCTTATGGCTCTGCAGATATTCTCTTTGCTGAGAACTGTTTCCTCCAAGCCCTTCAGGAAACGTAACTTTGTAAGAGTCTGGGGGTCCCAGCTGGGAAGAAGAATAATCCTTTAAGTCTACTAGTTTATTTATTTTATTTATCTTTGATGTGGTCTCTACAGGGTTAACAAGATCATAGGCCCAAGGGCTGAGACTGTGCACGCTTATGCAGGTATCCACTATCAGGACATCACCAACAGGGATTTGTTCTTACAGTAAGCAATGGGAGAGATACCAACATCATCGAGATAACACTTTTTATGATTTAGTAGAAAGCCTGTGGGGAGGCAGTAATTTTCCTGTCCATTAGGGAAGAAGTTTCCACAACTTTTACTTTCTGAAAGTGCCAGCATCTCAGAACAGACACTGGAGATGACAAAGCAGCCTGGCCTGCAGAGAATGAAAGGGCAAGGTCTTCGCAGGAGCTAAAGGGCAAGGAGAAGGAGGGCCTACAGGGAACCTGGTGTGCCAGGGAAGGCTGGTCTGGCTAAGGTGTTAACCAGAACACATGTAGGATGTGGCAGGTGTTTGCTATTATTGATCCAAGTTTAAGACTTTGTTGTTATTCCAGATATCTGTATGTTGTAATAAGTGCTTATTCAGCACAGCTTGCCACAGCTTTCTCTGCAGAGTATCCTAATTTCTAATAAATAGCTGAATAGTGACTGTGGTGGTCATGCACTGGATCAATGACAAAATCCAGGCTATGATCCCTCAACCTCAGCTGCCACACAGCACAGTGACTCCCTGAACTAAATTCTCCTTGCAACAGACACCATCAGTGGGTAAAACACAGTAGAACTCAAGTAGTTATCTTCCAGTGATGCAGTTTCTACCCGCAGGAACATAAAAGTTATTTCAACTGTATTTTGTTTTCCTTCAAACTGGGGTTTATAAAATTTTTGGAAAAGAAACGGAAAATGTCTGTAACTTGTTACATACTTGGTGGTAAAGTACTTTCTCCCTCTTCTCTTAGCTAAGCCCAACATTGATGTTTCATAGGCGCTGGGCTCCTGCTAAAAGCAGAATCCCTACACCTACTTACATGTCTGTACAGCTGAAGGCCCTGGGTCTTTTGGCCATGCTGTGCATCAATACCCAGGCAGAAAGTCACCATGTCTTCCAAAAGCCTTTCTCAGGGCACATTTCCCAGGGGCTGAAACCAAGTGCAGTGTTCTCTGTGCCCTAACACACAGAGATTGGCCAGGTCTGCTGCCTCTCATCTTCCTCTCTCACAGCTACCTCTGCACCACTCGCAAGCTGCAAACAATGACTGTATGCTTTCCCTCATGGATTAAAGTATTAAAAACACGAGCTGTGAACTGAAAAATCCCTCCAAAAATTCAACTGCATCATGGCAGTTTTCCCGAATTTCCCGAGTACAAATATATTTGTATTTTTAAATCATGTTTTGTAATATAATGTTATGTGACACCCTGAATATCTACAATACTCATCAACCAAACTTTTCATCTCATCAAAACCATAATTTGGCAAGATGCTGCCTGGTACTAATGCCATTATTCTGGTTTAGCACTCTATTAATTGAAGTTGGCATCAGCTGTGCAATTAGTTTGTCTGGGCTCAGTATCAGGCCAATGAAACCACCATCATCCAGGACATCTCATGTACTTAAAAAAAAAATCTGATACTATTTCCATCTTTCAGTCTTCTGAAAAAGAGATATTACAAAATATTACAAAACATAAAGAAAAATTATGGTCAGAGTTGTCTTTTTCATATTTGGTTTAGTTGCTGAAGTGAGTTGTCCAAACCTCATGGTTTTGAAAACATGACAGTTTGGTAGCAGCTGCCTAGTGCCTTTGGTAAAAAGTTAAGGATGAAAAGCTGAAATGCCCAAGCAGCTACTGCTCTTCAGCTGTCCCAGCATTGGGAGGCAGTTGGGACAGGCAGTTGAGGCTGCAGTCCCACATGAAGCTGCTGATGAATGTGTGATAACACCCAGAGTTACAATGGAAATGGAAAATATTTCTTCTGGCTTACTATCATCATTATATTGGTGTGACTGCATCATGTTACTCTTTACAAGTACCAGAACAGAAATACTCAATGAGCAGTTCCATATCACTGATAAAATACATTCCCATCTGATAATGGTCCAATACTGTTACTAGGATATAATATTTTTCCCTTATTGTGCCAGGGAGAGGAAGTCTTCTCTAGACAATGCTCCAGATTTAATTTTAATTATTAATTTGCCACTGATCCAAACTTCTGCTTTTTATGCATCACCATTAACTTCCCCTCTAATCTGTTTGTTGTTTCTAACTGTTCTTTTGCTTTCCCTCTAAACTGGTTGGTTTTGTAACCAACATTAAACTTTTCCTCCTAAATAGTCTTTTGGGGCCTTCAGTAATGTTTCTAATCTTTCCCAATTATCACCCACTCTAGGTTTTTTTTCTTTTTAAACCTTTGCCTCTAATAATTGTTTCCAAATTTTTTATGAAGAGCCAAGAGCATCTCTATTATTGGTTTGAGCCGGGTTTTTGCTCATTATAAATGTTACTGGGACACAATCACTTACACTGGTATCTGTCAAAATGAGAACTCTCATTTATCCTCCCAAAAATGCAGCCTCCAGGGTAAAACGTTCCAGGGCTGTTTATACTGCCAAAGCACAGCACTGTGAAGACACGCTTGGGCTTGCTGTACATAAGGCACATCTCCAAGGTAAATAAAGTGTATCTCCAATGTCTCCTGCAGTATCAGACAGTCCCAGTGAGAAGGGATGGCTCACCCTTAGTTTGGCTGCATGCCTCTCTGCAGTGGCTGAGCCATAAACAGACAATAAGAAATCTGGTTATTCTGTTCATTAATAAGATTTTATGCTCTGTGGCTGCCACTGGCTAGTATTCCTCCTGGTGCTCCTTTAGAAGATGAATCCCTCAGCACTCAAGACCATTTACCTCTGACTCAGCAGTGAGGAGAAGAATTGGGCAGGGTGTACATCTGCATCCACCCTGCTCAGGCCAGCAGCTGTTAGCTTGAACTGTGCTAACTGCTCACCACTGCACTGTGTCCTCCTTCACCTGACCTTGAGCGAGGCTTCTCTCAGAGTTCATTGCAGGGCATTTCTAAATTGATGCTCGACTGTCAAAAAGATGTAACAAATGATAGGGAACGTGCTGACGAACCACAGGGCTGTGTGAATTTCTTACAACATTAATGGAGATGCCTTTGCTGCCTGAGATTTGGACAAGTGTGCACGGCTCAAATTATTTTAGCTCATATGGTCATTTATTTCAATAGTCAGCTGAAAGCCAGCAAAAGCTGCATGGATGGTCCTTGAAGGCAAGTTGTTTGGGGTGTGATGAGCTGGAAAAATAGCAAAGGGCAAGGAGATGTGGGGGTTAGGATCTGTGGAGGAACTGATCTCAGAGCTCAAGAGCCTACGAATATGGATATTTGTGACTGGATGGTAAAATAAAACCAGCACTCATTTGTAGTGAAAGGATACAGCAGAAATCAAAAGAATTGACATTGTATGTAGGAGGGTGGTAAAGATTTCCTAAACTGACCTACATGCCAGCTGAAAACAGGGAAGAGAGAAATATTCAAGCAAATATCCCGTTTACTTTAAAAATCTTTAAAAATCCCTCTCAGCTGTGTTTTCTAGGCAAATAATTTAATTTCTATAAATCTGCATCTGAAAAGCCATTGCTCTTTTAATTTTCTTTTGCAATAGATTTCTTCCAGAAAAACGAATGTTCCCCTCCCATACGCCCCTGGGATATACACCTCTGCATAAACAACAGATTAAAAGAGATAAAAAAAGGCAGCTGTGCATCTCATTTAAGTGATGCTGCCACATGCTCCCGTGGCTTTTATTTTTTTCTGTGCTCTCTCACTTTCTTTCGACTCATTAGAAGGAGCCTCTTCTTGTGATCCTGTTCAGCAGTGAAGTCTTCCTTTTGGAAGGGACATCTCTGTAAACCCCTCTATTACACATTCCCACTGCTGTTAACTAGCAGGGAAACCAAGAAGTCCCCTGTGAGAAGGGAAAGCAGTTTGTGTCACAAAAAACCAAATGTTTTCTTGCAAAGGCCAAACCAAAGTTGAGACCTGAGAGTTCATCCTTGACAGGCTGAACTGCAGCTCCCCATAAAACTTCCACCAGCTCCGTTTTCCTAAGTAGGCTGAGAAACCCGATCCCCCAAATTCCTGTGTGTTTGTATCCAGAAACGCAGAGAAAACAGATAAAGCAAGCCCTGGTGTGCTGCAATTACATGTTTCAATAAGTTTTTGTACTTAGGTTGGTTTAGCAAAGTAAGCTGTCACTCCCAGCAGCAAGCAAAGCTGTGCTACAAATTCAAAGGAGTTCTTGTGCCAAACACTGGGTGACCATGCTCAAGGCTCTCTCTTCTCACAGTAACTTCACACTTTGAAGCTGAACAGCAGAATGAGGCCACAGATCAGACCAAAAACATCCAGAACATCAAGGGAAACCAAAGAAGTGGTTAAATGTGAACATCAAGAAAAAGGGCAAAAAAAAGGACATGAAAAAGTGTTCATCATAACCCTTGATGGCTGCTTTATCTATACTGTGGCTGTGGTAGGCTCTTTGGAAACATGAGGCTCTGAAAGTATAAAGGAGACAGGATTTGTAGGGAAAAGTAATATCTTTTATTAGATCATCCAATAGTCAGGAAGAAGAGTCAAGCTTTGGGCATACAAAACCTCCTGAAAAACTTGTCTGACTTTTTCAATTACGATGACATGAACTCTACCTGCAAATTCCACTTTGCTTTGGCTACTTCCAGCCACCATGAATGCAGTCTCCATAGGTGACCAGGACTTGGCATTTGAGGTGGTTTTCCTTCCCCATCCCTCTGCTATTTGCTGGAGTATTTTTTGCTGCTGGGCTAACAAAGTAAGAATAATCATTGTATTTATCACACACTGTTTCATTTACTTACTAATTTATACCTTTCCACTGCTTTCAGACTGGTTTATCCAAAACCATGCAGCAAAGCTGGGAGCACCAGGAGGCAAACCCTAACTCCTGATTATAGATCTTTGCTTTAACCAGCTGGAAATATTTTCTCCCTTTCAGGTAAAAAGGTGTCAGAAGATCACACTGATAATAATGAAGAACTGGTTAATATCCTCATGGTTAAAATCCATGTCTTGTACGCAGCTCCACAAATATGTCTTTAAATTTGCTACTGGGAAAGTATCACAGCCACAGTAATTTCTATACAGAGGAAAGAAGCTAGGAGACATTTTTCTATTTGTGTGGATAGATTACTTTGTTTTGTTCTTAATGATCTCAAAACCTTAAAGAGCCAATGATAAGTTCGCCAAACTCCTTCCAGGAATTACCTAAACTTCAATTATTTTTCAAAAAAAGACAAGATAACACACTGAATGAAAATGTTTCTCTTCTGTTCAGTTGAATTGAAAACTGAAAATGTTTAGTTAATATTTTGCCCTGAAAAAAAATTAAAAAAAAAATTGGGGAAATTAAAAGAAAAATTGGACAAGTGGAAAGAAGTTGCATTGCTTTAAACCCCAAGTACTGATATACAATTTTTTTGCCATTTATTCTACAGCTGGAACAATTAAGATTTCACACAAATTTAAGTATTGTTTCAGTAAAATCAAATGGGTTTTTTTTTGAGAAAAAAACATCTCCCCATCCAGCAACCAAAATATACAGGATATTTTATCCATGTAATCGTTTCTCTCCAGTGGTGATCTGCCAAAGACTGATGCTAGGCTACAGGCAAAAAGATCCTACAGAACTGAAGGGCTTCTACAGCAACAGGGCAGAGTCCTGAAAACTGAAAAATCTTATTTTCTGTGTCCAAAAGCTACAGGAGGATATGTCTTCTGTAATATTTGTTAAGAAAGAAAAAAGTGTCATTGCCTTTACATCTGCTGAGAAAACACTCTTTTTCATGGTAGTCTCTTTGTGAGCCTTGCTTTGCAAAGCTAGAGGCAGAGATGTATAGCGGCAACTATTTTTAGATCGCAAACTCTCATGGATTTTAAAAGGGCTTTTGCATATGGAAAGTAAAAAAAAAAGAAATGCAAAGTATTTCAGGAGAAGGATAAAATGATTCATATTATACAGCAGAAGGGAGGGGTTGGTGCTTTTATATTCTGCTGGTAGAGCTGCTAGTGAGAAGCACAGCGACTGTGGGGAGGGCATGGTGCACACTGCCACCGCCCCACAGGGTGCCCTGCCAGCCTCACCCAGCAGCTCTGGACAAGCTCCCCAAGGATGAGAAGGGAAACCACCATGTAAAAACCATCCTGCTCTTTCAGGGGTTCGATGGAGAGAGTGTGGCAACCTTCATGCTCATCTAGCTGCTGCCTTGGCTGCCTCTCCACCATGCTCATTGCCTTCCCTGTCCCATTGGATGACCAGCATGAGGTGGATGAAACGTGTAGGGAGGAAAGTTTGTGCTCTGAGATTACTCTGATGGGATAGACGGTGGCAGACAACACCGACACTCTGCAGAGGACTTTCTGTCTCCCTCCTGAGGCATGTGACATTTTGATGGGCAAAAAACCAAAAAGGCTCAGAGAACAAGCTCCTGTTTACATACAGAGCTGGGCATTTCAAGTCACAGAAAAACTTCTGCGAGCTTTTTTGGTAGGAGACGCTCACAGAAGCAAAATTAACACTAGAGACAAAAATCATTAGACATTGCCTTTAGTTGATTTTTGATTAACTTTGCTCAGTGGTGACCGTGTAACTGCCTAAGGACCTCTTTCCTATCATGTAGCAAAATCTGAGGGAGCTTCTGTGGCTCTCAACACTCCTGTAAACGCATGGGTCACTTCAGATCTATTTGGATATGTCACCAGAAAGCAGCACAATGTGTCTGATGATGATTTTATGTTGTCAGATGAAGTCCTACCTCCTTGCACATTTTTTATGTTTGTCTGCTTCCTTTGATACACTGGTAACAAGGAGTTTCATGACTCCTGGGGGAGTGTAAAAGGACTATGATTATGCATATTGATCACTTTCAAAGGGAGATGAAGGGTAAGTATGATGACTCAGGTAAATACTTGCTGCTTAACCCAGCATTAATCCTACCAAAATACACAACAGGATTCAAATGACAAAGAACTAAAGAATATGAATATAATTAATTCCAGTCAAAATGGTCTTATGGAAAGTAGATCCTGCCAGACTAACCTGATTGCCAGACTAACCTGATTGTCATTCTTTGATAAGCATATAGATTTGCTTGAAAAATATAGCAAACAATATTGGGGTGAACAATAGAAGATCCCTAGACTCCTGAAGGGCACTTAACTTATTATCATGGATTAGTTGATTGCAAAAGTAGAAACAGTCAACACCAGCAGACTAGACCATATATATATATACTAGGAACCTGCTATTGACATCTCAAATATTTGTCATTGCAGGAATCATCATTAACAGACATGTTTCTAGAAAGGCCCAACAAGGACTAACAACACTTTCAATAGTACTCAACATTTCTAACCAGTATCACAAAGTTAATTCAAAAACAATTACAAAAATTCTGGATGATATGAAAATTGACAAATCAGCAAACAGCGGGCAAGTGGGACAGTCAGAGCAATCTGGAACACTTAGTACAGGCCCACAGACAAATACAAAGTGTGTGCTTCTAGGAAGAAATGTGCACAGAATGAGAAGCTCAGCTGCACAATCCACCAGGGAAACCATGGGTGCAAGCAAAGAATCTATCCATCTTTGATCAGGCTCACAGGAACATATTGCATGCATTTCCAGTGCCCAGATTTTAAAGAAATTAGCAGAAGGGGAGCAAGAAAACTGCAAAGAAGGATTCAAATAATTTGAGGAGTTTCAAACAGTACTGTTTGCTTTGTTTATTTAAAATGGAAATTAAGTCAGATTTCAGTCTGTAAGTACCTTCAATCAGAAGAAGTACCAAGATCTATAAAGCACTTCACTTAGTGGAGCAAAGCATAAAAAGTCAATGGCTAAAACCTGATTTCAGGTAGTCAGGCAGGGAACAAGACATATTTTCACCAGTGTAATTAAGCACTGGAACCAAGTGTCAGGTAAGAGATGCAGCCACTGCTCACCAGAGACTGAAGGCCTTCTGAGATACTACTTGAGTCAAATAAATACAAGTTATGCATTAGTCAAAGTCAAAAAATTACTGTGTTCAGTACAGTTGACTGAATGAAAGCTGTCAGTCAGATTACAGACCCTACATTTCTGGTCTTACACACCTGAAGGCAGGACTCAACGGGAGTTGAAGCACACACAATTCCCTTTGTCACGCAGTACCAGGTGATGTACTAACCACTGCTGAAACCAGCGAGAGTGCATGAGTCATGGTACCTCTATATTTTTTGGGAGGGGTGAGGGAGTTACTCTAAATTTTGGGTTTTCTTTGCACTGAACAATGCTGCTTATGGGATTTGCCAGTATCCCTATGGACCAATGCACAAAAGAAAAATATGATGTGATATAAATAATGCATAGTACATCACTGATAGCTTGGTAGAAGAATTATGAGGACCACTGCTTGCCTTTTGCTCAGATTTTGCAACTACCCCTACATGTTGGGGCAGTAGTAGGCTACTGCCTTCTTCCTTTCTGCATTGTTAGCATCTTTGAAGTATTTTCTCTCTTGCAGCTCATGCTGTGCTACACATGCTTTTCTGCCATTCAGAGATCTGTTCAATTAACTTTTCATGGATCTACCCTAAGCACTTCAAATTCATGTAAAAAAGGTGCAGTTTCCTAGTGTTTATACATGTCAAAAAGCATGTTGTATGCTTCTTTCTTTGCTAAATTCCAATTTGCCTTTTGTATTACTATTTGAGGTGTATTTTTGCCTGTGCTGAAAGTTTAGAAAATACAGGTCCAAGATACTTTGTTCTTATCCTATACCACGCTTCAAGTATCTTGGCTCACCTGAACAGTGAGAAGTACTGGATTTAAAGAGCAAGAGAAGCTTTTCACAGAAGGGTTTTCTATTTCATTTCTTTCTCCCAGTGGCTTCTAGGTATCACTGAACTGGAAAAGTTGCTGTTAGGTCTTTTTTTTCTTTTTTCCTTCAGATTTATTTGAAGATGAATGGGAGAAGATATATTAATGCTTCTCATTAAGCTAGCAGCAATTTAAGAGAAACTGTTAAAGGTAAAAGCCAAAATTATGTCAGGTAAAACCATGGACATAACTTTGAACAGTTTCCTTAGGTAATCAAAAAAAGGAACCCCAAAAGGAAATTAGGTTTATAAGCTGCAATGTCATTTAAAGAACAAGACAGATAAAGAGTTATGAAAGCATATGTTTGAAATTACTGTGACAAACCACCTGATATTCGGGATTTGGGATGACAAGTACATCCCCACCTGAACACACCTTACTAGAGTAGGACTCAATATTCATAGGGATGAGTATCTGCAGGTAATTTTCCAATGGGCAGAGCTACGGGAATTTTGGCTGGATACAAATTCCAGTGTTCGAGTACTATGATTGCAACCTTTAAAAATGACTAGAACTTGAAATAAACTATTACCCACACTATTTTTATCACTGAATGGCAACATTTCATGGCAGAAGATTATTTACCTGGAATGCTCTCCAACTTTCTACGAAGCTCTTCATTTTCTTGTTGCAATGAAATTACCTCCTGCTCTAGCTCTTGACACCGAGGGCAGTAACCTTCCTCCTCTTCCTCCTCTTCCTCCTCTGGAAGTGTAGAAGATGATGGATGACCATGAGATTCTGATGTTGCTGGAGATGTCCATCCACCTAAAGTGTGTACTGGAGAGGCTGAAAGTGGATCCACATCTGCCAAATGGCTAAAATCATTTATTGATGATGTGTTCTGAGAAGGGAAGCTCCCAGAAAGCAAATAGTTCTGAAGGGAATCAGTAAAAACTCTCAGAAAGGCTGAGGTTTGTTGTTTCTTTTGCATATACTGCATCTCTATGTCTAAAATGTCTGACGTCTGACTATGGACCATTTTCCCAAGCTGACATTGCTCTTGTCTTTCACTATAATTTGGGTTTTCCTGCTTTATACAAGAAATCATGGACTGAGAGTGATTGTTGTCCAGTAGTTTTCCACCACAATTTAAGAGACTTAGAACCCGGCTGCATTGTTGAGCAAAGGCATCCAGAATCATTCGACTCTCTGCAACAAAAGAAAAGATGAATCACAGAAAACTAATGTAAAAGGTTATGCCAGGCAGTAGCAGCTAGATAAATGTACACCAGTGTTTACAGTAGCATGCATTTTATTTCTGAACATATTAAAATGATGGCTTCTGCTTTAATACTTCTGCAACACTGTGATTTAAAACAATCCTGACTGTTTCTATTTTCAGAGTGCCCTTGTGCCCTTGCTGTTAATCAGAAATGCATTGTGATGATAGACATTGCTTACTGACATCTTCTTTCAGAGGGATTAAGTCAGGAAAATGGGGAAGAAAATACAAATTGCATTCAATTTGCTGTAAGTTCAAGTAAGTTCTGCCCTAAAAGCCTATTTCAAGCTGCTGGAGGGCATTATCTGTACATATTAGCAGGACTTTGCACCGTACCTTTGTCCTATGCCCAGTTCCTCTCCAAAAAGGCTTCCAAGTTTTGTTTTTTCTCCTTTTTTCCTTTGATGCACTTGTTTAACATTGAGCACAGGACAGTCCACACAACTGACCCTCAATTCTATGGACTTTGCTTCTGTTCCTTTTGCTCTAGGTTCCAGATATGTCCAGGAACTACTCAGAGTGATAAGCACAAACCCCTCTCCTTAAATCAAGCAAAGGCATCCTACAGGTTTGTGGCCAGGCCAGTGTGGCACAGTGGAGAGCAGAGTTCTTCAAGATGCTCTGCATACAATCAGGAAACTCTGCATAGGGTTGTACAGCAGTTTCTGGAGACAGCAGCTCAGCTCTTGAAGTAGGATAGGGATGCCATGCTGCACCTAGTCAGCTCTGCCTCTCATGACAGGAGGTGTCATGTCTCAGGGAGCAATAGCAGCTACAAGCTAAACCTACAGACTAGGATGGCTCATTTCTGCAATGTCTACATGTATAGCTCAAGCTGCTATATACTTCCTCAACCCAGACAGAAAATGACCAAGATATTTATGATACAACCTGCTAGGCTTCTCAGTAAAAATAGTGTCTTTAAAATTTATTTTTACTTTATTCAAAGCTAAGTTCCCCTAAGTATCTAAACAGATGTAACTAACATTTTGCATAAGAAAAAAAGGCTGGTGGGTTAAAGTGCTGCCAATTTTGGAGAGCACTTCTCAGGCAGGCTTGACTTTTAGAAAGTGACAAATGCATTTACTTTTGAAAAGGCAACCTGCTACAGATACAAGAGACTAAGCATCCCAGACCTTCATTTACCGTAACTTCATCAGTAGCTTCATCACACTCATCACACATAATACATAAAGAACAGAAATGCTCAGAATTCAGGCCTTTAGGAGGTGGCACTTTTCACAGCACTTCTTCAAGATCCAGAAGACACACTGTCTGGTGGAAAATCTACTTTACACTGAGGTCAGTACAGCTGGCTTGAAGAATATTTGAAACAACACTAATTTGCATTTGTACCACCCTCCAGATCTCTGCAAAGAGGGCAGGGCTGAAGCAGCATACAAATACTTTCAGTCTCAAATGCAGCCCCGGAAACCTCCCTGGCATGAAATGCAAGGATGTAATCTCCTGAGGACTTAACTGAAAAAACAGGAACCTGAGGTAGGCAGAGCAAGCCCAAGCCCAGTGCTGGGTCATGAGGCTGCCTGGGGCCATGCAGGGACAGCCCACAGACTTCAAGGGAAGGACTGGAGTGGCCCTAAGACCGCTTCAAGCATCCTTGCCATCAGCCTCCTGTGTTTATGAGCCATATCACACTCCTGTAGATGAGTTCAGATGAGTGAGGGCAGATTTCTCCGACACATCTTTGATCCAAAGCTTTATGCAATGCTCTCTGTCCATACTGCAAGCTCCAAAGGGCAGAAATGCACTATGCCCCCTTTGCAGGTGGGTGCTGATGAGGTGCCAGGTGCTCTAGTGTCCATTACCCACTGCCGCCTCTTCTCTTTTTCTACACTAACCTGAGCCCAGCTGTCTTTAACCCTTACACTCAATGCAACTGCAAAACAACACAGCAGATGTAATATGAATTAAAAGAAGAGCATCCTGGTGACATGGCAGCTTTCCAGCTGAAACCTGATAAACCAAAAGGAAATCAGGAAATTTAAGCATCACTAACAACCCCAAGATGTGCTTTCTTTGCCTTATTTCTTTCCACATTTCCCCTTCAAAATTATTACAGGATGATACTGACTGTAACTTTGCAATCCTACTACAGAATGTTTTTTTCATTCATTTTAATCCTATAATCTGATTCCAGACCTGAAGTCATCTATACTGTTTGTATTTTAATCATTATTGTCCCTGTTCACAAAACAGTTACGTATTCTTTGCATATCCTTGTTGCATAGGGACAAGATATGAATGAAACAAGTGAAAAAGGATTAGACTACTATAAGAGATGTTACTCTAATATTATGGTTTATTCTAAAAACAGCAACAAGTAACCTGACATTCAAATTACTAGTTTTGAAGAATACCAAAATACACATTAACATCAGTAAAGATTAAATTAATTATTAGTTTTGTTTAAACATTCAATGCATTAGGCACATTCACTGGGATAATGGTTTAAAATTTAACAGAAATTTTATACAGAAATTACATTATTGATTTAATCTTCAGTATCAGATCTACTACAAAGACACAGTAACAACAATTATTGTTTTTTTTCTTAACTTCAACCCATACTCAAAGACATAAAAGTGAGCCATGACAAAGCAGGGCTCGTTTGAAAGGCTAACCCAGAGATGCACAAATGATTCTTTTCTGGGTACTGCTAGACAGCAATACTGAGGAATGCTCTCAGCACATATTCTGGAAATCTCTCTGAACTGAAGTAGGTTTTGCTTTGAAGAGACTTCTACACCAGTAATGGTGCACACACCCACAGTCTGAACAACTCTAAACAAGAATGATAACTACAGTTATTTCTTATGATGGAGAAAAAAATAAAAACAAATGTTGCCCATTTAGCATATATTGTAGAAATTGGGATTTCAGCTTTTACAGACTGACTATAATTAGAAATGCAAGCACTGTGCAATGTCTAATCACTTAAGAAATGACAAAAAGTTGTTTTTATGTGATTACTACTGAATAAACACCAACCTATAATTCTTAATTGATTTAATATAATGTATGTATTTTCTATGAAAGTAGGATTCTGTTGAAATCACTGCACTGGACTAAAACAGTATAAGCAGTTTATTAAAGTCTTATTGTGATATTCCTTTTCCTTATTACCTTGCTCACCAACCATGTAATTCTAATGTCTCAGACCCCAGAGTCTTTAGTCTTACAGAACTTCTATCGACTTTAACTAGACATTTGCCTGGAGGTGGACTTGCTGCATAAGACCCATAAAAGTGCTAAGAGAACACGACTAAATTGCTAAAAACATAAGTATTCCTAACTAGATTGTTTGAGACTACAAGCAACCAGAAGATACTATCATATGGCAAATCAGGTACCAACTTCCAGACACAGCATTCATCTTAACATCTTTTTTTCACTGATGCTGGACTAGGGGAGGTTCTTGGCTATTCAACTGCCAGACTGTAAACAGGCTTTAGTATGAGCAAACGTCTGAAAATGAATTTGATAACTTACAGTAATGCAGCAGAAAAGATGTCTGGAAAATTTGGCAGGTATAGCATTAGCTTTTTCCCCACCTAAGGATCTTTTCAATACTTAGATCAGACATCTTTGTTAATAAGCATTGTGCTGGGTCGCAGTGGCTCTGGATTCAGGTTGTGGCTTTTCCATAGTTTCCTTTGTATTCTTGGGCAGCTGGTTTAAAAAGTCATCTTTGAAAGTATTGAGTGGGTCTGAATACCATACTCCCCTGCAGGGAATGTATTCACTGGTATTTAATTTTCAGCAAGATTGTGACATTCAGGTTCCTTAGCAATTTCAATCATCTCACTCTTCACCTTGCAGTGACTCAGCCCTCTCACCTGATTATTTATATTTCTTGATTTGTTTATTATAATATTTTTATTAATTGAGATCCTGGGGCAGCAGCCTTGTACCCCTCAAACTGGCCTTTGTCCAAAATTCGTCATTACACTTTTAGATATGACCATAGCTGTAAATATCCGTGCTTAGGTCACAAAATTGAGAGCATTTGACACCTCCTATGACTACACAATGTTTACTTGGGCATTTTGCATGAAGATCATTGAGACAGTCCAGTGGATTAAGACTACAAGTGTCTGGCCATTTCAGTACTCATCTGAGAGATCTACTTCCAGACAAAGGCTCGCAATTTCTAAGGTAAGGTCAAAACACCAATCTTCATCTTCACTGTTCACGGAACAAACTGTTTTTCTGTCTGGGCATAACAGAGCTTTATCAACTGGGCATTTTAAATATGTCATGTTTTTGGCACTGCTAACAGGTGTTACCAGCTCTGGTCTTCTTCCTCTGCTTTCCATGAAAGCCCACCCTAAATTTTAAGCTGCACTGTAAGATCTACATCATGCTTTCCTAAGGAAAAGGACCTTCTTTGGTGGATTATGGTACTGTTCAATGCACATACTACCAAAGACAGAGATACACATTGTTCTCATACCAGGAAAACAACCTGGATAGATTAATAAACAATTGATGTTTTACAGAACAAAATGGGTATCTACTGGTGCTTTGAATGAATCCATCTGTGTGGCTCACAGCAGCAACAGCAGCCAGAGTAACCTCTAGAGGAGACAGAAGGATTGTGTTGCAGTGCAGCTTCACATTTCTCATTGTAAGATGACATTTCTCATACAGGATCTCTCCCCACAAGATGGGATCTCAAGCTAGATTTTTCTTCACCAAAGCACTGGGTGGAGAATTCATGCTTTTCTTCCTTTCCCTAGCCCCTTTTCCTGCAATTCTGCTGGAGTCTGAAGGAGAGAGTGGTCTCTTAGAAAGCAATTGAGGGAGAATCTAGTTACTCTTGGGAAGAGTTCTAACCATTAGAAAAAGCTGCAAAAACATGGAAGCATCTTTAGTCATGACTGTGTTTGAGGTGCCCACTTTCAATAGCAAACTTGAAGCTGTGAATCCCAAGGGGTCAGAAATGTCATACCCGAAGTTTAAGAATCAACTTGCATTAAGTATTTAAGTTGCTGGCACAGAGTTAGGCATCCCAGGAGTGGTGTTTTACCAGCTATTTGTTCAATGTTGCCTGCACAAGTGAAAAAGTATCAGGAAAAAGAGGGGTATCTCTGAAACTGAACTTAGAAAGTGGGTGTCCCTACAAAACTGCCCTACAGCACTTCACCCCTTTATTCAAGTAAGCGCCTGTCAAGAGCTGAGGATAAACCAAGTGGGAAAACCATACATGTCATGGATGGCGACTGCCTTATTGAGAATGCACATGCAGCTGGACACCTACCAAGAGGGTGATCTGTCCCTCCCTACAACACCCAGCACTTGAGATGAAACTCTGGCTAAGAGGTGTTCTGGGTCTGTTCACCTTGCTGCTGTGGGGTGCCCAGAGACCCCACAGGTGCTGGTACAAGGCAACTGTGCATGGAGAAAATGCAAATGCTCTCACTCTTCAGGGGCAAAAGCCCAACTCTGCTTCCCCAGAGGCAGCCTGTGCTATTAAATTGGCTCACACATTGGTTAAGAGAATTTCAGGCTCTGGACAATGGGATCTTCACATACATACAGCATTGGGGTCCCAAGTAGCTTCCTGCTCATCTTAGTGGTGCTACAGCTCCCCAGAACAAGGTGCATGGTGTTACTCCATCACCAAGCAGGAAGGATGGGCACATAGCTCAGCAAAGCATCCCTGCCTCTGGGATTAAGATACCCAGGAGATCTAAACCTTGCCTATTGCTTTATAGAATCACAGAATGTTTTGGGTTGGAAGGGACCCTGAAGTTCACCTAGTTCCAAACCCCTTGCAGAGATATCTTCCACTAGACCAGGTTACTCAAGGATCCATCCAGCCTGGCCTTAAACACTGGCACATGGGGCATCCACAGCTTCCCTGGGTAACCTGTTCCAGTGCCTCATCAGTCTCACAGCAAAATTTTTTTTCTGCATATCTAACCTAAATTTCCCATCTTTCAGTTTGAACCCATTACTCATTGTCCTGTTGCTTCAGTTCCTCTTGAAGAGCCCCTCTACAGCTTCCTTGTGGGCTCTCCTAAGATACTGGAAGGATGCTATAATGTCTCCATGCAGCCTTCTCTTATCTGGGCAAAACAGCCCCCACTTTCTCAGCCTGTCTTCATAGGGAGGTGCCCCAGTCCTTATCCACTTCATGGGCCACCTCTGGTAACACCTTGCGCAAAATACCACTTGTACACACTGTAACAAGTTCCTGGTTTGTTTTCTCCTGTTCTGTTTATCTCGGAACTTAAACCTGAGCAAAGGTTTAGTTGGGACCCATATAGGAACCTAAAGTAAAGCCTGAAATGTGCAGATGAAGGGACAGGGCCTTCAAAGAACTTTGGTGCACGAGTGGCAGTTCCTTCACTATCTCTTTAGCATAGAACTAAATCAAAGACAAGCTCTGAAGCTTGCTCTAGTGCCTGGTGAGCACAATGTACTCAGGAAAAAGAAAGTCCAAACTTCTGCTCATCAAAGCCCAGAGGGCTTTGCTGTGAATATGGCCT
>JANPWX010000067.1:3545201-3605050 GCA_024734555.1 Trochalopteron elliotii | reverse complement strand
CAGAGTTGATTAGGGCACAGGGGCCGTGGGCTGCGAGACCGCCCCTCCCCGCCGAGCCACGGCCGCCGCGAAAACTTTGTGTCCCCTCGGCCGGGCGCGGAGCCCCGCCGCCCGCCGGCCATCCCTCCCTCCATCTCTCCCTCCCTTCCTCTCCCCCTCCCTTCCTCTCCCCGCACGGAGCGAGCGGCGGGTCCGCCTCCCCGGTTATTAGGGGTGAAATAAATAATGCCATAAATAAAAGTATTTGGGAGTCCAGGACCTGTCAGAGTTGATTAGGGCACAGAGGACATTTTCTTTCTCATTATGCAAAAGCATTTCATGGCGAAATAAAAGAGGTTTCGCTGTAACTCATGCATGTCAGATTTCCAGGAATCCGGGAGATTAATCACATTTAACATTATTTGTCCCCCGCCCGCTTTTTGCAAACTGCTTAAATGCGGTGGAAGCGTAGGGCGCAGGCTGGTCCCGCGTCCCCCTCTTGTGTTCCCCCTGTCGCCTGCCCGGGCTCTTTCAGGGACAGTTAAGGAATAATGAAGAGATGGTGAAAGACAGGACGAGAATGAGATGACATCGAGAGACGTTTCTGAGAAATGGTGGAGATCTGGGTGAGATGGGAGACAGCTGAAATCGAATGATGTGTTGAAGAAAAATAAACGATAACAAACTGCTCGCTTGCTCTCTCCATTCTTTTCTGAATGCAATTTTATATTTTGCATTACCATTTCACTTCTTCTGTCCCACTTCTTGCCTGCTTCCGTTGCTATAATTTATCAGGATTACAACAAACCCTCTGGCTTGTGGAAGTAAAATTGCAGAACACCTTAGTTGTATTTAAGTGGCAGCAGTGGGAAATCATTCCTCTGTCATCACACTGAGTTTTGGCCACTTATTGTGGTCATCGTTCCCCCATTTCAGCTTTTTTTTAGTCAGAGTCAGGCTCACTGGTAATGAAATGCAACCCTTCTCTACTGATGTTAATTAAGTCCTGCAATCTTCAGCCCATCTACTGCAGAAAGTGGAGTTAAATTCTACAAGCCAGGCATTCTTTTCATGCAGGGAACACCAGGAGCTGGGCTAGTTTTGGCTTTGATTTTTTTGACAAGTAGAATAAATTGATTCCTTGTAGCAGCCAAAAGCATCTAAGTAAAGGCTAGTGTAATAGAAATTGCTGTTTTACCTAAGCAAAATCAATCATAAGTGTCTTTGTTTCCTGCCTGAGTCTGATCACTTGTGCTTTAAAAAAAATTTTTAAATTGTACTGTAATGCTAAATAAAGACTGAAAATACATGTGAGAGAAACTGTTCCCACTCAGAAATTAAATATGTCCTCTGCCTTGGCTCATCTGACTGGCCTCTGCCACAGCAGCTATTGGAAGTCAGTAGTAAAGTTGTATAAAGTTAGTATTAGGCTCTTAAAAGTTGGATTCAAATAAAAAACCCAAAATTACTTTCTCAGATGTCAGCTACATTCATAGACCTCACTACTCTTTGGTGTAGATGCCTACCCCTGAGCTCCTCGTGGAAGAAACAATCCTTGCCTAAAATGAGCCTCCTACAGGCAGAGAAAACCAGGTGTGACAGGTCATGTCCTCCAAGCTGCCCTCTGTGCCGGGGTCCAGGCAGATCACTGGGCAGACGCTGGCTCTTCAGGGACAGGAAGAAAGAAGCAGATTTGAAGTAGGGCTCAAATCCACTGAAGTGACGTGGGGACCTCATTTGTGAGGAAAATGGAATATGCACTGAATTTCTCTCTGCTGAGGTTTTTGACACTACCCATCAACACCAAAATATCAGTTCAGTTGCTTTTAGGAAAGCTTGGCTTTTCCTCTAGTTTGCTCTCAGAGATTCTTTTGGGTATGTTTACCTAAAAAATCTGTTGATGTCTCCCCACCTTTCCTTTTATGTTTTCCCCCAAGTTTCAGATGAGGGACTCTGGTGTTGTGGCCAAAAGACTGTGTTTTGGGCCTAATCTGATGGGCTCCTGCAGGTCAGTCCTGTGATATCAAAGTGTTTAACCCTGGTGGTCCCACCTTTTCCTTTTTGGAATGTCCTTTTTTAAGGAAACACCATTTTGCTCCTGAGCTCTGTACAGGTGTGCAGCCACTCTTGCAGGAGGAGTACGTGCCTTTGGAGTGGAGGAGTGTGGCCCTAGACTGACACAGAGGCAGGCTGGGTGAAGTGATGGTCTCCAAGTATGGGAAGATGGCTCTGTATCTGCTGTGAGTGGTTTTGGGCTGCCCTTTTCCATGGCTGTTCCCTGGGGCACACCCTACTGCTCCCCTGTGGTCTCAGCATGTAGTCATGAAATTATTATTAACCAAACATTTAACTCTGAATTACAGACCCAGTTTGGTTGCACACTGGATGAAAACAGCTAACACATAGCACTTACCTTGATCAACTAAAAAAAAAAAAGGCCTTAGCTGATACCAGCAGCTCATTTTCAGAAAGCCAAACACCTTCATTTCCCTTAGACTGTACCATGACTTGGGATTTGACCCTGAGGAGAAGGTTGTGTCTTTCCCTACCTGTTTACTGATTCAAGTTTTCACTGTTTCACTGACACTAAGGGCTGGAGATCTGTAACAGGATTATTGCAGAGCACTGTAAGTGGAAAAATGATGGGAAGTAACTGACCCTCAGAAAAAAAACTAATCAAAACAAAGACAACGGGCACAATGAAAAATAAGAAACCCAACATTCCTGCAGTATATACTCCTCTGCTCCTAAAAATCATTGCAAAGAGAATATTTGTCAGTATATAGAAAAATACCCAATCTAGACACAGGCTATCAATCACTGAACACGTCTGTGTTGAAGGTACTGTGAGGTACTCAAAGAATAAAAGTGTGATTCATCTCTATCTTCCAAGCAGGGGCTAAATCTTGCTCCACTTATTCATGGGAGCAGTGCTCCTGTGATAACTAAAGCATGCAGGATTTGGCCATGAACTGCCAATATTGCTCTGCACATTTGGAGTGCATGATGAGAGCTGAGATTGGCAACTCTCCTCTGTAATCTAAACCACTCTGCAAGCAGGCTAGCCATAATTTGCTGCCCTAAACATTTAACCCCGGCTAGTTAATTTAAGCTTAGCTCAGTTGCTCATGTTTATGGATAAAGAAACAAAAGGGAAAGCATCAAAAGGAAAAGATGACTGTGGAATTCAATATTTCAGCAGCTGTTGATAGGTAAATCTTATTGAAGTGTGGCATTCAAAACCAAAGGCCTGCATTTATGATAATGAGCCTAACAAGGAAATGAGATTGACACAGCAATTCTCTGTTTTTGTTGTCCCCTGAGGTTAGAGATTATGCAGTGCACGGTGCTGTTTTTAGCCTCTTTGGTGATTCCAACTGTGAGAGACAACACTGTGCATATTTGTCAAGGTTGCACCATAATCAGGTGACTCAGGAGCTTTTTGAGGGAGAATGTGAACTGCTGGTCTCACTTAAACCTTAATCCACATCCTATGTCAGAGATTCATCACCCAAGCAGTGCAGCATTTAGCCCCTTCTTTTCCCTTATGCTTACTCAGTACTCTGTGAACACGCTTTGAAATAATTGAAATGTATCTATCATGGTTACATTGTATTTTGAGAATTACTAGAATGTTTCTCAGTGACATTAATTGGTTTTAAAATATTTTTGTCTTTCTAATTAGTGAAAGATTGATGAGCAGTGGAAAGGGCATTTATACACAGGCAGGCACATATTTCCATGCTACATTTGTGTCTTAATACAATGGTTGCTAACTGGTTTCTTATGCCTAGTAAACACTGGAAAGATAGAAAATATCCTATAACTTTATGAGGAGGAAATGTCCTCTGTTTTAAATGGGATCACATGGTGTAAAAGAAACCCCAGGTCTCCCTGAGGGCTGGAAAATGGATAAATGAATTATTTAAATATAGTTAAAGGATACACAGGAAAAAGTAATGGCTCTGATACCCAATGTAGGGAAAATTATTAATATTTTAAGGAATCAATTGTGGACACATGAAAAAGCTTGTTTTAATTAAAGATAGCTTACATAAAGTAGTTTCCAGCAGGGAGAAATAATATAGGATACTTGTTGCTGACCATTTTTTAGAAATACATCATGGATAAAATGAATGATATAACAAAGTCCAAACTTCCATCTGCCCTAAAAAAATCTTCAGTGTCTGTGTTGGAGCATTTTAGAATAACTTCACCTCTCTGGAGCATTAGCTCCTGCCCTAGCCCTTGCCCAAACTTGGTGCTTTCTCTTGGTCTTGGCCATCACCATACAATGTAGAGTTGCTCGATATTGCATAGCTGCTCTTTGCAATGCTTACTCCTCATTTGGCAATTTGAGACCAGCACCTTGAGAGGCCTGCTGGCCATGCACCTAAAGGCAGAGCTGGTGTTCCACAGGCTGGGACCCAGCTCCTTGACTAAACCTGAACGCCTCTCGCTGGTCCTGTTGGTTCCTGCCTGTCATGTACTTTTCAATCTCTGTTGTCCAGGCTTGCAAAAAGGTGGTCCTTGCATGTCAGAAGTCACACTGAGCTGGAACTCAGAGTAGAAAATGCTGATTTCCTCAAGCAGAGACTTCACTGATATTTTGCGCTGAGGTGTTACACTTGGGCCCAGCACTCACATATCTTGGCGGCTGTTCAAAAATATGGTCAAATTTTGTCAAGCAAGCTGTGCACATCAGTTACAATGAAAACACAGATGGGATGGACAGAGGAAAACAGCTGGAAGCAGAATCTTCCTTAGAGTGATCTAGACGGAGAACCTGACTGTTTTAAGCACAACAGGATATACATGATCAGCCTTGTGGTGTCTACTGAGCAGAGTCAACTCAGCTTAATCTGACGAAAAACATAGGCCTGAAAGATGCCTGAAGATACGAAGAGTGATGGAGGCATGGGAATGACATGATTCTTTGCTGAAGTAAGGCTTCAGCCCATATTAGATGCCTTTCCCAACTTTAAAGAGAGCCTAGGAACAGAAGGGTGAAAATTCTTCCCTGCATTTCCCTTCATCACTAGGTCATTCTCAGACAGCCCCTAAAACTTAGATGAAATAATGACAGCAGCTTCTCTGCATCCTTAAATGCAGAGTTCAACCACTTCATGGAACTGAAATGAAGGACTTCCTCTACAATAGTAATAATGTAGAAGCAGCACTAGTAATCCTGTTGGAGATCGTAAAAAGCTGGGGGCAAAATAATTTCTTAGAGGTCCAGAAAAGAAGAAAGTGATGGGCAAAATCTGGAGTTTCCTGAGAAATCAATTGCGCACTGACTGATGCACCTCAAAATGGTTCAGTTGTGAGAGGTTCCAAAAACTTTGAAGCATAAACTGAATTGAATTCCACATTAATAGAAATGGGGCAAAAAAGGCAACAGCACATACAGGCAAAATTTTGTGGAAGTAGGGCCAGGAGATGGCTGCAGTTTCATGTGAGAAGGAATTCCATCACCCTGCAAGTCTTTATGATTGCGAATGTGTCCACCACAAGCTACATTTTCTTAGGAAAAAAAAAATAGATGAAACCATGTTTGCACAAGGGTAAATGCACAGATGCTGTATTTGCACAGGCTCGATTTCACCTGATGCATCACCCACCTCTGGCTCTCCAGATGCAAATGAGTTGCTACCAAAAGGCATCCAGAGATGATCTCAGAACAGCACTTCAAATAAATAACCTTCTATAGAAATGTATGCTTTTAGTTGTTTAAATGTAAAGGATCTGGGGGAAAAGAAACTATGAGATGGATGTGTGTGGTTGTCTCAGATAATAATATGGGAATACCCTGAGCATCCATCAGCTTTACTTTTGTGATTACTCTGTCATGAGAATCTCCTTATATCCTGAGCATCCTCATTATTATATTCTTGTTTCTTGGCTATGTGACAGTGAGTTTGTGACCTACTACAGAAGAACTTGCCTATTGATACCAAGAGAGAGGTGAGAGTTAACTTTAGCTAATGCTCTATCTCTGAATCCGAATTTAAAATTGAGGAAGTCTTATATCAGCCACTCTCCTTGAAAATATTTACCGGGTTTGCTGCTGGTTCTGCCATCCTTAGGTAGACTAGATGAGATCAGAATTTAGATAATTTACATTATTTTAATCTGGACTAACATTTAAGAATTTATGAAAATCTTTCCAGCTGGTAGAAGAGTGTCTCTTCAAGGAAGCATTTCTTCCCTCTACAAAAAAGCATTTCACTTACGTAGAATTTAGCTTGTTAAGAAAAAAAACTGGTGGGTTTTTGTTTCTTTTTTTTTTTTTGTCTCTGTACTTCTTCAACCACTTTTATTTTTTAATACTATGGTTACAGTAATTTTCTTTTGCTGGGAAAAAATTCTCTCTGGTCAGCTATATTAATGATGGGGTAGACCGTGATTTCCAAAGAAATGTTTGTTTTCTAACCATATATATGGTTAGAAATACTGTGAAAGCAAGATACTGTGGCTCCTGGAAAACCCAAGTATCAAAAAAGATAGCTGTCCAGGTTTGAAAGAAAATCCATTGCCCCAGTACCTCTAACCAAAGCATGGGCACAGACACAGCCTTTCTTTCTTTACAATGGCAGACTTGCAGAGAGATACACTTGCTTCGAGAAACCTGGAAAACTAAATATTAAAACCTGACACACATTTAAGATTTCACATGTTCACTTACATAGATTAAAAATGCAAATGAAGCTGGCTTCAATGAGATGCTGACCTGAGATCAAGCTTTCTGAAGACAGGCTTTTTCCACTTTCTTCAGAAGAAAAAAAGAAAAAAAGAGTTGAGAGTTTTTGTTCACCTGGATGAAAAATAAAAAAAGTGAAAGAACTATTTATAAATATGTATGAATAAATATTTAATTATATACGTGCTGAATGGTTTAGCTCTTGTTCAGCAAATACATAATTTGTTAATTTTGCCTGCTTCCACTGAATAATTTATTCATCAGATCAGCTCTTTTAATATTCACTAGATGATCGGCTGATCAAATCCTGTTAGCTGAATATGTTATTTGATTTTTTTTTGCCCTTTTCAAAAATCACTTAGTCTATTGGAAGAACATTGCTGTGATTTATTAGTGGTGTATTCCATCCAGTCCATGGTGACATTCTTCAAGAGTAACCTCTGAAGACAGTAGATACCTTGCTCTTGTCATATGATATTAAACTTTTGTAATCCTGACACGTATTAGATGTCTTTGACCAGGGAAATAAAACCCTGTGTCCAGCAGTACACTTTTGTGTCACAAATTCATGACAATACATGTCTGGTGTGTTTTATTTTTCATTTGATGACTGAATATTGAATTATTTAGATGAGCTACATCAATCATTCCTGTATTCTGGTTTATCCAAGTGTCTACCCTGCAGTTTTTTCAGTACTCTGTCTTTGCAAAGGATTTCTTCTAACCTCTAAAATTGCCATGTAGCTTCAGAGATACCCTGACATTACAGTGTGGAACAAGATGGAGAAAGGACTGTGTCTAAACCTTTACAAGTCAGCCTTGAAGTCAGTCATCTTATAGCCCTTTGTAGCTAGAAAAGGACTTCTTACACTTACTGCTTGAAAGGGGAAATTTTTAGCTTTCGATTGTACTATCTTCATATCCAGGGAGGTCTGCAGAGATCAGGAAGTAAAGTCATGGTGTCATAATTTGGAAAATTATTTTATGTTTTTATAGTATTCTCTGACATTTTCATAATTTTTAAAGCTTCTGAGGACATACTTTTTCTCTTAAGTTGCTGAAGCCTAAATATTCAAATAAGGCTAGCTTTGTAAAAAGGAGGTTGTAAAAAGTGTCATCAATTCATTTAAAAAAAAGCCTTCTCAAGCTAATTCTCTGTAACACTCCTGTGTAAGATTACAGAAATATCAAATAAACAACAGGGCAGTGACACTCCAAAACATTGAGACCACTACTCTGAAATTACCTGTGTAATTTTGAGCTGGTGTCAGTCAAGACTAGTGTTCAGATGTGTGTTCCACCGTCTGTGTGCTACAGCCTAATGTATTCTAGATTTCAAGATGCATGCATATGTAATAGCCTATATAATATTCCATACAAAAATTGCATTAAGAAAATGTTAAAGTTGCCTAGTTCGGCATTTAAAAGTCAGGAAATAAAATTAAGGTTGTACATGCAACATTAGCTCTGTTCCCTAGAGCATTTGCCTATGATACAGTCTAATTACATGATCAAATATTATTTCTCAGATTATACAGTATAATACCTACGTTTTTTTCATTTTGCAAAGTATGAGGTGCATTAGGGAGGCTTCAGCTTCACCTTAATCTAAAAAGTCTTCAAATAAACATGGACTTGTCAGTCTGGAGAAGGGATACCTGGAGAGGGTTATAACAAGGGGTTATAAAAGAATGAGTGGTGTAGGAAAAGTGAATATAGAATGATGATTCAGTATTCCTTCAACTGTAAAAGCTGGGGAACATTCATTCAGCTAGCAAGCTTAAAACACACTTATTTTACATGCCACACACATGGACTCAGCACTGTAGATTCTGAGAAGATCCAAACTATAATGCATCCAAAAAACATCAGAGAAATGTATAACCATAGAGCTGTTGCTGACTGCTACATATGAGCTAGAGGTACACTGCCCATGCCAAGAAGTCATTAATTGCTGGTGACCAGGGGGTGGGAGGATCTACCTGTGAAGGGCTCATCTAATTTTTCTTCTGTCCTTTCTCCAAACAGCCGCTGCTAACCACACTTTCAAAGCAGTTACCAGTGTTTCCATACAGACTAATGATGACCATGATGACAGTAATACCCAACATTTGGGATCCCTGCCACAAGGAAAGGAGAGGTGAATGTGACTCCTTGGTCTGTTTACTAGCTACAAACCCCGTCCTCAGAATTGCTCTTTATTGGAGATGCTTCTGTGCACACCAATAACCCAGCCTAAGATTTTTGCAGGACTATCCCTGTGAGGCTCCATTCCTGTTCACTGCTCCACACTTAAGCAGGGTCTTGCCTTAGAACTGTAGAACTGGGTGTTTTAAGCACTGAGCAGAGGACAGCTGAATCCTCCACGATGTTTCTCAGTCGTTTGAGGCATAAAAATCTGCACCTCGGAGTCTTCTCTACTGACAGGTACTGATTCTGAGATTATTACAATCCACTGCTGGCTGGAATGGAGTGCCCTTAGGCCAGCCAGTGATAGTGAGCAACCCTCAGAGCTCTGGAGCAGAGATGCCTGTTACAGAATTCCTCAGGGAAGGTGGACATGATGTCTACCTAGGCCTTGAACTACCCGAGCTGAGACCTTCACAAAGGCCTGAGTGAGGCCTTGAAGCCTGTGACGCAGTTAAAAATACTTAGCTGAGTGTTGCGCAGTTAGAAATTAATAGTTGAGGTGTCAGGGAAAGATAATAAGGTTGTGAAGGTCATTGAGTAGAATTGTTAGTAGGCACGTGATAGCCACCTTAAGACTAAGTAAAATAAAGTGTGTTTTCATACTTCTCTCTGCTGTATGCCAATGAAAAGCCACTGTAAATGTAAACTATATAGAAATGTATATAAGCAGCCATCTTAGTCGAAATAAAGCAGAACGTAGCAGTTAACCACATTGGCTCGATCTGCGTTCTCTGTACGGTCCAACTCCTCTTTATCTCAGGCAACCCTGCATCAGATGCCCAAAGGGACACAGGAGCTGACATACTCTCCAGGTACAGGGTGTGCTCCCACACAAAGCACAAAACTGCAATTGGGCCGTTTTCCTATGACATGGGAGTGTATGCCGGACAGAAATCAGGTGGAGATGACAGCCATGTGATCGACCATATTCACAGTCTATTCCATTTACCTTGCATATATTATCTGCCTCCTCCACCTGCACTGTGACTGCTAATTCATTTTTACCAAGAGTCTTTTTCTTATGCTGATGAGGTTCTTTAAACAGTTGTTGTTAAAACCTCACTGGGTTGCAAAAGAAATGGTCCTTTCTTTTCCCAAAGTGCAGAACAGTCCTTCCTTTACTTCCTGACAGGTCTGAAATGACAGTGTTGCTCCACTGAAGGTTTAAGGTCTGTAATTTCACTCTTCATTGGGTCTAGAAGTCAGTATTTTACATAATTGAAGATCATGAAATATTAGTTCTGGGAATTAGATTTTGAGGAAATCTTGACAGATAGCAAGGTATTATATATAATTAACACCAAATAATCTAGAATTAGAAGATTTAGCATATACAAATGTTATTTTTAGGAAACTAATGATACTTTACAAAACATGTGATGATTTTTATACCCTCTGAGATCTAAGGTTTTCCATGCCTTTGCAGATAAAGCAACACAAAAACAGTGCCATTTTTCACTTTAGAAGACAAGAATTCTTCATTTTGTATTTTGTAAAGTGTCTGTAACTTTCTGTAAGGCAGATCTATGAAACACCTCAAGATTATAAGTGGGTGAGGCAAAATAAAAAAATCTGTTCAGTTTTTACTGAGAGAGGAGCTTTCTGTGTGTGGAGAAAACCAAGCTTGATGTTTACATCTGCCATGTGACAGTGACTCATACAATAGGATTTTCAAGCAGATTGGGGAAAAGTGTGAGAGGAATTACAATCTCGTTGTAAGGACATAAACTAAAGTGCTGACCATATACAGCTGTCCCATTACCTACCTGTATTCTGAAAAAAAGGTCATTACTAATTTGGGGAGGGCATTGTTTTGCCATTTTTGTGTGGGGGTATAAAAAAGAGGCATTGTATAAACACTCTTCACTGGAACAAATCGCTGCACAACACCCTCAGAGCTGGGGAAGGTCTCTTTTCATCCCATTTCACGTCTTTAATGCAGAGATTGTAAACAACCCTTGTCTCTCTCTGTTTAATTTACTACAATATTTCTCTTTTTGCCCTCCAAACTGGGGACTGACCATTCCACTAATTGATAGAGAGGAAGCCACCAATCCTTTTATCTCTGTGAGAGACTCAGCTACCAGCAGCCACTGTCTCTGGAGAGCGTGGCAGCCTTGTTCTGCTCACAGTCCATCCATGGGGAACTGTATGAGTTCTCTGTGGATTCTTCCCATCTTGTAAAGAGAATTTCTTTCAAAAATAATCCTGGAGGTATTAAAAACTCATCTCTGCTGGCTGATATTCTGTCCAGGGCCAGATTTGTGGAGGACAGCTGTCCTGAAGGGCTGACATGGTTGGAAGCAGCTCTGTTTTCCAAGATGTGTCTCCAGTGCCTGTCCCCTACCCTGTTCCATTACACTTGTACCTTGCCATGTGCAGGATTCTGCACCTGCCTTCCAGATGACAATATCACAGGAATGCAGCACAAAGACATTTGGGCTAGAATAGTTGCTGTGATGGCAAATCCATGGGTGGAGCAAGTTTAAAGGCATCTGCTTTCGGAGTCCAGGGCATCCCTTTGGTTGCCCTGTAAGGTCACAGACCTTGGCAAAGGTTCTGAGACCCGAGCAAGAGGGTTTGAAACCTGGAGAGAGGGGTCTGGGGTCCGTGCAGGGGGGTTTGAGACCCTGGCACAGAGCCCAGAAAGACACAGGCTTTGATTTCAGTCCATGGAAAAAACTTCCGACACGGAGGGGAATTGCAAGTCACAAAGATGTGACAGACAGTAGTGTAGCTAATCACCGGTGGAAAATTTTGTAGTTTTGGCGTCCTTAGAATGGAGGTGAATGGGGAACAAGATGGAGATTTTAGGGCAGTGCCCTGGGCTCTTCTTGTTCTCCCTTGGCCTCCATCTTCTGATGTGACATGGGCACAAAGTAGTCTAAGGGGATTGGATCAGAGTAGAAATGACCCTTTTAGTATAGGCAATAGGCATTGGCACAGAATTGTAAATAATAAGTACGTAATTATCTGTATAAGAAGCTAGCAACCTCCCATCATGGGGGGAGTTGCCTGTGTCCAAGCTGCTGTGAACATCTTGGCCAGGCACAGAGAAAATTGTAAGATAAGAAACAATAAACATGCGAGAAACCCGAGAAACAAGCCCTTGAGACTCCATTTAATTCTCGTGCCAGACTCAGAGCCTTCAGAGGGCAAAGAAGACTCACTCAAACCCCCCAAACCACCACCTGAATCTCGGGTGAGAGAAAACCAAAACCCGAGATCTGCTGAGGGAATCTTTCACAGCTGTGTGACTTCTCAGCACTCTGAAGAGTCTACACACCTGAGCCAGCAGTATGACGGAGCAAGGCAGTTTCTTTTCAGAGTTGTTGGTTGAAGATGGGGTATAGGCAATGTGATCAAACCTTGGCCGTGCTCGGGCACAGATTGAAGAGCACTAGAGATGTGTTTTGAACCTTCTTATTGAAGTGTCAAGGGTTTTTTGGATGGTAAATCCACTTTTAAGTCAGCAAGTCTGCAAGTTAATCTGTCCAAAAAAACCCTGAAAAAGAAGACATTCAAATGCCTGAGACCTCACAGTCTCCCACCTGCAGGAAAAAGCAACCGGAGACTGCTTCTTTTGAATATCCGGGGTAAGAAAAAAAGATATTTAAAGAGGCATGAACTTATGGATTCATTTTTTTAGACTCATAGAAGCCATTAAATATTTGCAAAGCAGTTTTTCTCAGTAACATTAGACTTAATGGAAATAAATTAGCTTAAAGATGTGATTGAAAGAATGGTAACAGCAGGATTCTGCATGAACTTTGAGTTTAGAGAGTGTTTTTTCTATTCTTCCATAAAGGATAAAGCTTTTAATATATAACTTCTGAGGTATTTTAAGCAAATAAAAGACGACATAATTCTTTGCCCTTAAAATTGACTTAAGTTAGATGATGCACAGACACAGATGAGATAACTCTGAACTACTGCATTATTCAGGGCTGACAAAATTCTTGTAAACTAAGACTTTTTAAATCAACAGAATGAACCTGGTTATAACAAGTTAGCAGAGGTTACATTATGTAAATTCTGATTTAAATTGGTCAAATGTTGGTACGTGGTAAGAGAATGTAAAAATGTGCTATGGAGAGAATATTAATAATAAGACATTCACAGGAAGAACCAGGTGAAACTGTATGCAAACTTTAAAGGGAACATTAGGGTTGTGGGGTAGTTGTCAAAACTGATACTCAGTAAAGCATTGTGACTTAATGTGAGAAGACAAACATCTCAGACACTAAGTGCTAAAGCTCCCCATCAGAACATGCACCGACATCCAGCTCTGTGCTGTAACGCATGGAATGGCTCTGATGCTTAGTCTTTCAATGTTGCATTTCTAAATTTGCTGGGTTAAATAGAATCCTGCTATTCCTAACAAGAGACCTCAACCCTATTACAGCAAAGAAACAGAAGAGGATATATGATTTCAAAACCACTATGTCATCTTGTGTACTCAATAAATGTTGTGGGCTCATATGGTGCTCAGCTCTTCCAAAAAGTAAGGTTTAGAGGTTTGCCCTAGACCACATAATAAAGCTGGCAGAGCAGAATAGGATTTAGGATCAACCACCTGCCATATGGCACTTAGTTCTCCACCCTATGCTGCTTCTTGATCATGCTAAGTTAGTCACAGCTCCACCAGCAGAAATAGGAGGAGTTGTTTATTTTCCTCAGCACAGTAATGATACCTCAGGCCACAGTGATAAGTAATTGAAACAACAGGGGTCTTAGAGAGACTTAAAAGTAGAGATCTTAAAATACACAGAAACTGGTGTATTAAATGGAATGTGTAACTAATAAATTGCCAGCTATTTGCAGTATAATACAGCATCCCAAATTCAGTCATTCTAGAGACTTCGACTTCCACAATGCCACTTGATATTCTTCAGAATGTAAAACTCCATCAAGATGAGGCTAAAATAAGAGCAATAACAATAATCATGGTAACAGCAACAACAGCAACAACAACAACGTTATTCACACTTACTTTTCTCTAAAGGGATTTCCATTTGTAAATGCAGGTAGATGATAAGTAATTTTAACACCAAAGTGTGACAACAATCACGTGCAATTAAGGACCCAATGCTATGCAGTGCTGAATATCTATGATCTAAAGCTGATAAGGATTTAATTGAGTAAATAACAATCTTTATAAATATTGTTGACTTATTGTATCATATTCTTCTGGCCTGAAAATATGTTATGTAATACTGACTACAAATTTAGATATTAAAAACAAAACAAAATGATTTCTCTTCAATTGTACTTGCCCTAAACAGATGTCATAGAGGCCTCTTCTGAGGATGGAAGGATACAACCTTCAAAGCAAGTCTTATGCCATCAGACCTACTGATATGTAGGTCTGTGTTCTTTATTAAATTAAATTGCATTTGATATTTTTCATTTGTCTTTATGATCTATTAATAACACTTTACTTACCCATCACTCTGTATTTTCTGCATAATTTTATCCAGTTCTTCTGCTTTTAAGACGGTCCTAGAATTTTTAATACTATTAATACTATTTAATACTATGTACTGTATGAATTTTGAGCATATACTTTATGCAGTTGAGAGATATCATGCTTAACAGAAAGTTTTCCAAAACCATTGTCTCACATTGTAATGAGATACAGAGAGATTAAGGATATTTTAGTACTTTGGCTACTGGATGGCACATGAAGGGCAATATGATTAAATACAAGATAAAACTGTGAGCTGAGTGATAAAACCAGACAAGTACATGAAAGATTCTTCTGTCAGAGGTTTTACTTATTTGTCATGTAAATATTGCCTGAATGTACTATTACTGAATCTAAAGTTTGTAATTTTGCAGCTAGTAGTATCCATTAGGGGTACTGTTTCATTTATCACTGCTGGGTTGTCTTTGGAAGACTAGGAAATAAGACAGTCATACAAGAGTAATCTCCCTTAACCCCTGCTCACCTGGCTGTACTGTTTATTTCTTGTAGAGTGCACCATTTCCCAGGGGTTGCATCTAACAAGGTACTGCAAGTGCTGCCAGTGTGCCTCTGTGATGTATAAAATTACCAGCTGGCTCCAACAAAATGCTCCCAAAAAAAGGAAGAAAAGAAAGAAAATCATATTTCCAGGCTCCCTAGGTCTTCAGGGCAGAGATATGTACATCTGCTGTGTGGTTAATGTGCAGAGCAGGGAAGCACCAAGACTTAGGATATGGTGGGCAGCAGGACCTGCTCAGGCATTGTTGGGAGTTGTTTCTGCCATTAAAGTAGGGACAAGTGGAGGAGAAATGAGTGTGACACTCCAGCAATCTAAGCTGACCTCTTTCAGGAACCAAGGGCGTATCTGCTTTGGAAAAGTGCCAGCTGGCTCAACCCAGCTTTGGGAATCCTGGTGCTATACTGGGGAATGCAGTGGCTTAGGTTCCCCCAGCTTCATCCCCTGCCCCAGAGCTGCTGGGGAAATTACCCTGATTAGGGGGAGTGTCAGTGTGTAAAGAATGGGGATGTTAAGAGTTCAAGTTGTCTCTCAGTAACAGCATTCACACCAGGAAAAATAGGAAAACACTTCAATGTTCCAGTTCCATTTTTATATCATGATGGAGAAATTCAGTCTGATCCAGGCTTTTGGGATGTTGCTGGAACACTGAAGCATCACACCACCAGTGCACATTGGTTCTAGCAAGGGCCAAGTTGTGCAGAGGTTTGGAGAGGTTACTGGTACGACCTGTCACTGAAAGTTTGTGGAGGCTGCCTGCCTGGTGATGCAACTTTGAAGGAAGACAGGGCTCACCATAAGCTACTTGAGAAAATCGTAGGCTCTGTGTAAGTTGCACAAATTACTGGCCAAAGATTTCAAACAATGAATACTTTTGTTCTCAAACCATTTATGAACGGGAAAAAACCAAATCTCACAGTAAGACAGTGATGTGTTGAATATGCTTTGTTTGCCTGGCATTAATGGATATCTGAAGGAGCTGGGTTGTATGGCTCATTCAGTCAAGCCGTAGAGATAATCAAAGGGGTGAGAAATGCTTCCAAAGGATCCCCATTTGCATTCTTCAAACATTCTCTCAAACTCCCAGTGAATTCAGTACAGAAAAATTAGGATGAGGCTTACATCCTTGAAGGTCTCCTGTCACCCTGTGCAGCTGAACTGAGACCAAACTATTTCCCAGAGCTCATATGGGAGCAGCACAATTGTCCCTTTCTGTATGCCATTAGTCACATGTATTTTCAGTCCCTGGGCTAGATCTCTGCAGGCTGCATGTGACCTGCTGCCTGTCCCCTGCCACACTCTTTCCACAAGGCCCTTGCTGTCACCTGGGGATGGAGATGTGCTGTGCAGTCCCAAGTGTCCTGGTAACAAGCTATCTGGCCGCTCTTGGTGAAGTTCTGGGGTCCCTCATGGATATGTGACACCCAGGAGTAAAAGAGAATTATCACTATAAAAAAATCTGATCTTTTCATGTCTATAATTCGTTCTTGTGTTTGTGTGTTATTGCATTGCATTAAGCTCTCTCTAAAACAAAAAACTGCAGTTCATAATCAGGGAGGGGGGAGAGACAGAGAGAAAGACAGAAAGAGTAATGCTGGGAATCCCAGATTGGTGAAAAGGAGAGGAAAAAACCAACACAAAATTGCTGTCTGAGATGATTAAAGACACTTCAACATTTTATAGGGAACAGCCTGCAAAACTGCTACAGAAAATGGTGGGAGATAAGGCAGCAAAGGAGATGGTTATCGGAGCAAGAAGTTGGCGATATTTTTTGAAAAATAGTCACTACATTAAAAAAATCCTCTCTTGTCCCAAAAAAAAAAAAAAAAAAGAAAAAAAAAAGCCAAGAGCAGATATAACCAAAGAATGTATAGATGATCAGCGTCCCATGCTTCATTCAATCAGGCAATCAAGATAATTAGAAAGTATGGGGAAGATTGATTAATGGCCAAGACAGACATTGAGTTGACCTTTTCTTTATTACTACAGCAGTACATTTAAATAGTCTCCACTTAGTAGGGTTTAAAATGGAAAAGTGAGCTGTTATAGACATAGTAAATGTGTAACTAAGAATGCATGATCTAATACCCCTATTCTGTAGCTGGCTTTCCACCTTTAGTCTCCACACCATCTCATCTGAACATGAATTAGTTTAATTTCTTGAATCCATGCTCCAGCAGTTACGCTACTTACTATCTTAAGAGAACCCAATGTATTTAATGGTAGTAAAATAGATACAGTTTAAAACATTTTTAAATTGAAAATATGAAAACATAGGGGTCAGTTTGTGAATAGGCTACTTTGTGAATTAGCATCAGTTTTGTTATGCACAGGAGCAGGACAAGGGGAACTGAACCAGACTCCCCATGCTGGGATCCCAAGATTCAGTGATAAGTGAGGGAACATAGCCAGGAGTTTGTGGTACCTTCTGCTAAGCAGAGCCTGGCATGTCCACAGTAGGGTAACCTGGGCTTCTCTTTCATCATGTCAGACATTTTGGCTCAGTGACCCACAGCTGGGGCCAGTGGAGCTGCCACAGCACCAGTGCCAGCAGCAAGTGTCAGAGCACAGAGAACAGACAGGAATTTCATAGGAAAAGAAACTTTGTGAAGGCATCTTTACAGCTATTAGCCCGTCTCCTTGGTGTGAGGGGAGGGTCACCTACAAAAAAGGCTACAAGGCAGGCACAGCACAAAGAGGACATCATGCAGGAGAAGCTTGCAAGGATTTGTTGAGATCCTGAGGGATCCTGAGCCAAAACGTGTAGCTTGCAATGCTCACCTGAGAGGGGTTGAAAATATAACACAGGTCACAAATTTCAGGAGCTGGCTGACTTGTTCCTCTGGGCTAATGATGTGGAGCTGGACACCTAAGCAGCAGACTTCAGGGCACAGGAGTGCTGCCTGGGTCATGTAGGAAATCTGGGTGTGTCCAAGGAATATCCTTCTTAGGAGAAGGGTTTAATTTACCTTTTTATACAAAACATTTTTCTCTCTGGTGAGAAATACAGTGAGCTGAGCTCTATAAGGTGACCCTAATAGCAAATGTAAATGAGAAGTAGAGGTAGGTACAGACACTTCTCAGCACCAGTGTGGGAATGAATGATGCAGGATTTTGCCTGGAGGCAACTCAGGGCAGAAGCCTTGTCAGATCTGGAACAAAGACAATGCACTGTGTATCCTGCCATCAACAAGGGCTGGACCACAAGCAGTGAGCCAGCTGTGGAAGGCCCAGTTTCCCACTGAGGTTCAGTGATACCTGCTAAAGAGTCACAGCATTTTCTCATCTGCTGAACTGAAAAGTGGCATGTAGTGCTCAAGGCTGTTTGCTGAACAGTGCTTTTCCTCACAGGCAAATCTGCAGGGGAAAGAGAGAGAAGTTAATTAGTAAAACTGGAAGACATTTAGAAAAATAAGTATGTATTTGGAAGAAAATTTACACCAATCTCTTTGGTATAATGCAGGTGAAATCAGTGGATTTCTACAAAGAGTGGCTTTGCAGAAGTTTACAAAATCTACAGGGAAATTATGGCATTAAACAATGTTTACAACTACAGAGTAATGTTTCAGGCAAAAAATGTTATATGTTGTTAATTTGCAATAGTAAACACCCCTCCAACTACGGAGTTAGCATTTTAATTTTGTAGGGTTGAAAACAGTTGATATATTGTATGAAGTTTTCTTCTGTGAGTTATCTACTAAGCAGAAATAATCTTGGTCGCCAGCATTGGGTCAGGCATTCAGCTTATGTAACCCAGCAGAACTCCTCTGGTGTCAATAAAACCACCTTGATTTACAGTAGCAGGAGATCTGAGCAGTGTATAGCTTTGAAAAATTGAGGTGTATGTTTATTTATTATTTCAAAGGTAGAGGCTTGATTTGCTCTGCTGAGGCATAACCTGGCTGTGCCAGACAGCTGGGCTGAGGTCTCCACAGGCTCAGGAGGACCAGGGTTTGCTCCCAGACTGTACTTTGCAGGAACAGCTCCTCATTGAGTAGGAGCAAGCCCAGCACTTCCTGAGGAATGCCTCTTTAGCCTAGACCATCAAAAACGCACTTGCAATGGCAATTAATTGGTTCTGGGATACCCTCCAATGCAAATGGCCACATCCAAAGCCCTCTATTTTGCTGCCTTCAAAGGGCACCAGCTTAGTCTCAAGGGTGTCAGTTTTGAGACTGGTGCTTTATATGCATCTAGGTCAGACTTCATCTGTGACCAAACACGTGAACAGTGATCCTGTGCTGATCTTGAAATGGGTGTAAGGTCATGTGGGGGCTTTTGTAACGCCACTGCTCCACTTGCTGCAGTGTGGGTATGAGAGTGGTGAGGGTCTGTGTGAGCACATGGAGGTGTGGGTGCCTGTCTGCCTTGGCTGGGCTGGGCTGAGCCTTCACAGTTCTGTTCCTAGAGCACTGGCAGGGACGTGAGGCTCCAGAGTTGGTCTTACTGGCAGTGTTTCTCTAATTTAAATAAAAATGTTTAAATAAAGACTAATAAGGAAACCTCAAAATATTAAAATGTAGCTGCCTTTGAAACAGTAGGGCAGCGAACAGCTGTTGTGAAGACTACAGAAGGTGCCAATGGGTTAGAGCCAGGTTTGGTTTAGTGTTCATACTGCATTAAATGCCATAGAGCTGGGAATTCAGTGTAGTGAGATGCAGAATACTTCTGTCTAGTGCTGAGCATTTTCCACTCTCATTTGACTTCACTGGAGGAGACTCGGGGAGCTCCATACCTCAGAAGGTGACTGCAAGCTCTGACATTTGAATCACACTAATAAAGTAGGTTCCCTTGGTGGGATGTACATTCCTCCTCCCCATAAGTTTCAAGTAATACTACTCCTTAAAGTAGGAACAAACATTTTACTTATGGCTAGAATGCATTTAATGGTAATTTTCACATAAATCAACTTATATGAAAATGTATTCATAATCCAAGGCTTCTCTATAGTGATAAAATGTTTCTGCTTCTGTGGTAGAAAATAGCTTATTATGCAAACAGCATTGCTAGTGTTACATTATGCATGGGAGTCACCTGGAGAACATCACAAAAGCTTCAACCAAAAGGAAAAAAAAGAGGGGAGAAAATTGGGTGTTCCATTTACTGCACCACTTGCCTATTATAATTAGCTGTAAATGAGCTGAAATCTGTATTTTGAAATGTATTTCATATATGCCTTGGTAACATTATACAAATAAGAAAAGTGGAAGAGAATGAAAGGATATGAAACTCACCCAGAAATGGCCTTGCAAAATGTCACCCCAATTAAAAAAGCAAAAGCCAGTTGCCATTTTTAAACTGGTTAGTTGTATTTACTTTGAGAATACCTTGGTTATATTTATATTCTACTTGATTTAATTCAGGATGCTGCAAGTTCCCACTGGATTACCATCACTATGAATGACATTGTTGAGAAGTCTAATTAAATAAGATCTGCTCAGGCTAAAACCCGTATTACCTCAGATATGTTTAAAATAATCATGGGGTGGGGGGTGGGAAGAATTAGTCCCAGCACAATCATTCAAGACCCATTGTCACATGTGACCTTTCTTACTGAGGGATAAAATAGTGGTTTTTAAAAGAAGTGGAAGGATGAGAGCAGCCCTGTGGGGAAGGGTTTGGGGGTCACAAAAATGATAAGACAACTGGAGCACCTCCCCTATGAAGACAGGCTGAGAAAGTTGGGGCTGTGCATCCTGGAGAAGAGAAGGTTTGGGGACCTCATAACAACCTTCCAGTATCTGAAGGGGACCTGCACGGAAACTGGAGAGGAACTTTTCATCAGGAACTGTAGTGATAGGATAAGGAGTAATGAGTCAAAATTGAAAGAGGGGAAATTCAGGTTGGCTATTAGGAAGGAATTTTTTACTGTGGAAGTGCTGAAACATTGAAGCACACTGCTCAGGGAGACTGTGGATGCCCCAGCCTGGCAGTGCTCAAGGCCAGGCTGGATAAGGTCTTGAGCAACCTGGTCTAGTAGAAGATGTCCCTGCCCATTGCAGGGAGGAAAGGGGGGCAGCTGGGACTAGATGATCTTTAAGGTCCATTTCAATCCCATTCCAATTCAAACATTTTATGATCACTGCAATAAGGGTAAGTCCTCTGGAGACAGTGAATTCTTATAGTTGCTCTTGTGGCGCATCTTTTAGGAAGTTCTAGACAGATATCAGAGCAGCTTTTGCCCAGAGCAGGTTTATAGTCAGGGTTGTTTAAGACAAGACCGCTGTGATTTTTAGTCTGAGGGCTGGTATTTGAGTATTTCTGAGTCTTTCACAAACTGCTCAGTGTATAACTCCCAGTACCAGCACTAACTTGTCCACTGTCTTTATGCCTCCAGTGTTGTTACATCTCTTAAACTTTCACTGGAGGAATTCCTTTGGCTGCAGTCTTCAAGCAGGGGCCAGATGTTTCCATTGTCTTCCCTAATTAACTCGGAAACAGTGACTTCTCTGATGGTTTTGGCTGTGCATTGAAAGACTAGTATTTCCATGAATCTCTTGGTTCTGAAAGCATTTGGCTAAGCCGGAGCAATCTCTTTTATGATCTGTTCATTAAATCAGCATTTGTGATAAAAGCAGGACAAACATAAGCTGGGCTTCACTGGCCTTCATAATCATTTGGTCTTGCCAGCCAGTCAAGAGAGGAAGTTAGCCCAGAGAAAAACAAGCTGACCCTGAAGTGAGGAAGGGCTGTGCTGTGAACCAAAACTGGTGCACTGTGACTTACCAGCCATGACACAGCCCTCAGTGAGGGTGCAGGGCTTGGCTGTGCCCTGCTGCCTGCAGCCAGTCTACTCTTGGCACTTGCCAGATCCCCTGCTCTGAGGCTGCCTGAAACCTTGTGGAAATCCCTTCATCAATCAGCACTTTGCAATGGTGCTGTGTTCCCCACATGGTCCCTGCACTTGGACTGGGGCTGGTCAGGATGGGCTGTAGCTACAAGTACCTGCTTTTTCTAGCCCAGCCCTAATTTGCTCTGTCGTTTCATGTCCCTGGCAAATATGGGTGTAAGTTCACATGATCTCAGGAAACAAAAAAGTTATACAGTGCATGATAAAGTGATCTTCCAAAATCCTGAGCACTGAAGGAGGTGGTCTGAACTCACTAGTCACTAGGCATATGTTGGCTCTGGAACCATTCTCTCAGAGAAGGGTGGCTGGTAGCTCCTCACTGTGTTCAGCTCTTCTGGGGTTCAGAAAATCAGTTCTGCCTCATGAGGCCTCATGTCAGCATCACAGTTGTTTAGCTTAAGCAAGAAGCTCCATGGGGTTTGAGCTGTAGGGAACTGTACCTTCCAGTGTAGGCCTTCCAGTGTCAGACCAGCTATTAGGGGCAGCAGTGGTGTCTGCTGCTCATCAGGTAATTTCGGGTACTGAACAAAGCAGCTGTCTTACACTTTTTGGCTCTGCAGGGCTACTGAATGACATGGGGCAGAAGGGGGAGAAGCAGCTAAGAAAGTATCCTGAGAAAAAGGCTGGGAATTGAATATTGCAAGTCTGAAAATTTGTAGATGATTGAAGACTGTTTAAAACTCACTTCACCATTGACAGGATATGGGTGCTGGCAAACGAGAAGATAATCAGAATGCAATTTCAGTTTTGGCAACACTTTGATCAGAGCCAGGTCATGTTTTCATTTCATTAATGGTTTTCATGAAACTCTCTTTAGGAGACACGACTGGGAAGAGATGAAAAATATCACAGAAGAAAAACAGGTTACTAACATTGCATGATATATTATATATGAACATATGTTGTATATGTATGTTCATATATGTTTATAAATACAAGCATATGTGTATGCATATCTATCTATAGCTGTATCTGGAAACCCAAGACTCAGAAAGAGAAACACAATCTGTGACTCATTAAAGGCCAATAATCCTGAGGTCCAAAGTCTTTAATAAGGGACAAGATCATGACAAGAATCTCGGCCAAAACACTCACAGGAGTGTTTGAGACATTAGAATTAATCTGTGACAAAAAATTATGTTTCTGGAAGTGGCAACTGAAGCTGCATTTTTTTTTTTTTTTTACATAGGCTACCTGAGGTGACAGTATGGCTGCTAAGTGAAGTCCAGAATGTTGGAGGAAAAGAGAGTGACAGAAAGTCCTGGTCAACAAAAATAATGTATAGATATACAGTGAAAACCAATCTCAGCAATGGTAATGCCTGATATTTGGTAAGAAATGCAAAGTTCAAATGGCTTATGTTACTTTGCAAGAGTGCATATGCCAGCAGAGTGTGCACGGACCAAGCATGGACAAAGAAGATGACAACATCACCAGCTCAGAAAAATTCCCTCCGACCAATGGACACTGCTGCAGAAGATAAATGGAATATTATCTTGAAATCCAATGGAACTTTTATGAATTTTAAGTTGGACACAGGTAGACAAGCTGGTATGAAGCCAGAAACACAGATATTCTCAAGGACATAACAGCCACAGACAGTGGGGAATTGGAAATGTTGGGGCTTACATTGGGAAACATATCTCTACTAAGAGACTGTGTGAACTAACTGGATAAGCAAATAATAAATTAATAAAAAAGAACCTGCAGATCTGCCAAAGATGAGGGGATCTATTTTTGACTTTAAACTCCAACATAATAAAGAAACTATGATTATTACGGTGAAAAAAATACCAAATATATTCAATAAGAACTTGAGGGGATCTTTCAGAGGATAGGCAAGAAGGAAAAATCTCCAGACTAAATCTGAATAAACCTTTTATCCTTCATGTAACAGTTCCAAATCAAGTTTTTCTCTCATCCTAAACCAGAAGGCAAAAGCTCAACTTGTGAAATCATTGCTACTGAATCACAGAGTAAGTGAAGTGTCCCTGTAGAGTGAATGTAATTTCTGGTCATTGCAGGGGAGAACAGAACCTGTGGTTACTTATTGATGTATTAAATAAGGATGTGGGAGCTGAAGTCTGCTACTCAGAGAGAGAGGTCTCTGGAAACACAGACCTTGCCAAAAATACCATGCCATACCAGTGCTGTCCAGCTGTTGTGGAAAAGCGTTTGCTCACTCCACATTGTGCCTTCCTGAGGAGCTGCTTACTGTACTAGATCATTACAAGTGCCCACAGGTTCAAGTTATGTTCCTGGGGAGAGTTCAGCAAAACCCTCGCCATCCTGCACCCTGGTTTTCCCTTGTCTTGGTTGAGAAATTTGTCTCCACTTTCTTAAGTATTTCATCCTATCTCTACCTTGTTTATGATACTACCTATCTTACAGTACTAATGAGTTGATTTTTTTTCTCTTTCTGTCCACTATTTAATAAATTACCTAATGAAAAGATAATTAATGATACAATACTTTGAAGCTGTGCTACTCTTCAAGCCTTGGGAGGCTGTGGGTGCTGCTAGTTCATCCTGCAGTCTGCCTTACAGACCTCTCCCAACTCCATGGTGCTCTTTGCTTGTCTCAGGACAGAGGCCTGTGCGGCTCTCCAAAGATTACAAAGAAATCTTATCTCAGCAGGAATTCCTTTGTCCATTTGTAGGTTCACCCCTACAAGATTGGTGATGGGCTGCATTGCCTCTTAGTGATAAATCTGCAGAAAATGATTGAGTAATATTAACTGAAAACTCACCCTGCCCCTAAATCATCATCACAAGTGCCCTACCTGGTTTTATGAATGAAATGACAGACAGGTGTGAAAAACAGCAGCAAATATCAAGCAGTGCATATGCAGGTGGCAATAACCAACACTCAGTTACAGGATGCTGAAGATCCTGCTGCTTTCTGAGTCCAGCATAAGGGAGATTATTTTTTCCTGAAACACAAATGATGATGACCATCCACTGGAGAGGGCATAGGATTAGATGACCTTCAAAGGTTCTTTCCAACCCAAAGTTTTCTATGATTCTATGATCCCTCCTGTGTGATGCACAGCTGATTTTGCTTTGGCATGAAAACTTGTTGTGTTCATATTCCACCAGTCTCACAGATTTCATCTTGACTTTCTCAGAAGGTTTTATCTCATAACCTATAAAAGTGAAAAGTCCTTTAACATTCAATATACTTAGTTTTATTAGAAATTCGAAAAAATGGATTTGAGGCAAACTAGAGAGGCAGAGACAGTTCAGTGGAATGACCCTAAATTTATGACCTCTTTGGTAATTGATTACTTCTGGAGAGAGGCAGTAGCTGAACTGGAAAAGGTAGAGTCACTGTATCCCTGTACCATCCTTCAGAGAGATGCTACAGATTGCGTAATCCCCACAAGTCTTCAGGTCTGGCATGGAGGCCAGAAGGATCACACTTATTATGATACAAGCTCATTTTCCTGCTCTTTGTTAGCATTCAAATTCCAAGCGCTAATGTGCCAAAAGTTCACATTTTTCCATTTTTCTAGGAAAAAGGATGGGTGTGAAAAGAAATGGTGTAGCACTGACATGAATTACAGTGAGGTAAAAGACAGCCAGACAGCAAGAAGTGGCTTCAGGGACTGGAGACTTCCTAGGAAAGCCTCCCAGGAAGCTAACTGAGATTTTATGATGTTGACTGAGTGTCAGAAACTAGCAGGAGTTACTGTGCAGGGATGGAGGAAGGTGGAAAGAAGCCTGTAGAACCATGGTATATGGTGTCCTTTCAGGCTGTTAGATGAGAGAGAACACTGCTGTTTCAGACACAAGGCTGGGCTCATAGGCTAATAGCTTGCTACAGTCAGACTGCAGCACAGGATTATTATGGCGTTGGATAAGAGCTATTAACTATTGTTAAGGTGATTGATCACTTTTATCATTTTGGTTATGGAAGGAGTTTCACAATCAGAGCTAATCATAGGGCATTGCAGTACCCCTGTCTGCCTAAATGCTGAAATCCAGAGATAGATTGTGAGATGATTACAAAAATTGCAAGACTGTCATTTCCATATTGAACATGGACTGGGCAAAAATCATAACACGTGTATTGCTGAGACACCACAGATGGGGGAAAACACTTAGGAAGCTTGCTTGCAGCTGCCTCCAGAGAGGGAAACAAACAAGTTTGCTAACTGTTCTGTTTAACTTTTCCAATGCACAAAGTTTCTGCAGTTTTAAGGTTGTGCTGCTATACAACTCCCATGGTGTATGGATGTTTGGGTTCTTTGGTACAGACTTCTACTACTGCCTGTAAGATTCACTGAGGTTTCATCAGGGAAAGCTCAGAGAGAAGTTTTCCTGTACCTGTGTTTGAAGTAAGGGGTAATAAAAATGCACCTCACATGCAGAGGGAATGGGGTCATGTTAAGTGTGGCATGGGCAAAGAGATGCATTCAGTTGCCTCCAGAGCAGCAAGATGCTTTCCTAGAATACAGACTTGCATCTTACTTTCTTGCATGGTGTTGTTATGGCCTTTTAAGGTTTCATTTGAGAAGACTACCTGATGAAAAAAGAAAATTCATATTAGTTAAAAATCAAACAGGTTTTCAGAAGACTAGTTGGCTCAGACATATAAGTTCTAGGCATAGAAATCTGATCAGAAACAAAAGAATTAATCCATGACACACTCTGTAACACATGGCTCATCCTACATTAAGATTTGAAATTCCCAGAACATATGAAATTAATTCACATCTATACCTTGATGTTCTCAGTAGTGGTGGGTAAGAGTAAAAAGAATAACTGTTGTTCTTACACTCAGCACCAGGAAGGTGGCATGAAGGAAGCAGCTCGTTCTGTGCTTCTTCAAGGCTCACTTTCTCTTCTTGGGAACACCATGATGATCTGCCTACAAAAATAATGGATATCCACCATAAGCAATGTAATGGGCAGTTCCTAGTAGGAAGTGCATGTTCAGCTTGACCTTGCAGAATTTTTGTGTTTAATAGTAAACACAATAGAAATTAGAGGCAAGAGACTGCTTAGGACTGGACAGAATGGGAAAATACCCATGACACAGGCATGGCTAGTCAGGCTTTGATTGATTAGTACAAATAATAAATGGTGCAATTAGAATTCTGCAACTAAGCAATGTATTATGGTGTTCAACGTTAATAACATGCTAAAATAGCTGTGCATGTATTCACCAGGGTGGTCTCTTGAAATGCTGTTTCCTGCAATGGCTGACTGCTACAGGAAGAAAGGCATCTCCCAGTGCAGTTCGTCTGCATCAGACACCTCCTGTGAAGAAACCTTTCCCTGTCACTGCTATGCTTGTTTAGACTCTGTTAAATAGAGACCTCAGACAGATCCTACCTCACATCTTTTCCAGTATTTTTCCATTTCCTTACTAGGAACACAGCCTCTTCTGTTCCTATGCTCCAATGTTGCAGAATGTATTTTTCTGCACAACAGACCTAGTTCTGCCTTGAAAATACCACCACCATAATCCATGAATGGGAAGATGATTAAAATGTAAGCATTGTGTGGTTTTCCTGGAGTAGTGGGCTGCAGCTCAAGTCCATGTACATGGAGTGCCCAAAAGACACTTACCTGGGTTCTCTTTGTGCTCCTTTGACATGGATGACCACCAGCTAGAATTTAACCCATTAATTCATTGGTCATAACATATCCATCTTTCACTGATGCAAAAAATTCCTGTTCATAGATGTTATGCCAGTGGATAGAGTGACATGTACACAAGATGAATTTGGGGTTATTTTCTATGACTAAATATATCTGCCTTGGGAGAAGATAATTTTACAGGGAATGGAGAGTCAGTATCAGCTGGTGTGCCCAGATTACAGACTGCTTCCTGAATAGAGAGGAAAACCAACTCTACAGTCTGTGAATGTGCACGCTAGCTAGATTAGATTTGTACTGATAGCTTTTGTTTCCGTTCCCTTCTCTCTTGCCTGGTTTAATATGCAAGGCTATATATGGAGAAAATGTGTCTCTGTGCTGGCATAGCAAAGATAACCTTGAAGAGTATAAATGAATGTACGTATTGATGGAGCAATTTGTGTTTTTATTGATTTCTTGCTGTGTCTCGCTGAATTTCTAGTATGTAGCACGGGCTGTAACTATTTTGTTATGAAGAATGCTACAGAATGTATTTTCCCACACCAATTCTTAAGGGATATGGGCAATTTATACATGAAAATATGAAAGAAAGCATACAGTATATATTGATTATTATTATTCATTACTGTAAGTAGGGTTTAGGGTTGCAGCTACAGATACTTGAGATCAAAATAGAGTGACATACATTCTGCATGGGAAGGCTGAGCTTATGACATACCAAGGTTTTAAGCCTAAAATGTATAGCTTTTTCCAATGCAGAAAAAGTTGAAGGTGAAATGGTCACACAGTGACATATTTCTGAGAAGATAGGATATTTTGGTAGAGCAATGATTAATGATGTCAAAATGCAAATAGGTGGCTAGAAAAAGAAGGCTGGGCTGGCTCTCCTCTGTGCTGGGGGACTTGGTTGTGCTGTAGGACTTTTTCCAAGCAGGTGAAGTGGGGCAAGGTGTTACCAGGATGAGGATGTTGGTCCTGAGGCACCAGATCTTGAGGCACCAGGTCCTCTTGGCCCTAATCCTGCATGTTTCTGGATCTGTGATCCTTTCTTGATACCAGTTATCTTCAGTTATCTACACAGAAGTCTGTAAATTAGGGATCTAGTCTGCATTGGTCATACAGTGATTAGCAGCATTAAACTGAAGACTGTGGATGTCTGTATGTGTAGCTTGGTTGGATTTTCTTCCATTGATCCAGTTTTTGCACCTCCTGCTCCTGCCACCCACTCTACCTTCCCTGAGCAGAGAAACAAAGCAGAGAAATATGTTGAGTTCAAACTCTGTGCAGCCTTGTGGGCTTTAAGAGTGGACACTGCAGACATTTGCTGTTTAAGGCAATTCTCTTCCAAATTTGGACCGTGTCTCCCTTCAGCTCAAGGAGTAGACCTTTCTTGTCTGGTGGCTCATGAACAAGTGTGTCCATCCTGCTCTGGAAATTAATGATTTCAGAGACACCAGGCTGGGAAGAGAGCACCTGCATTTGATCCAGTATTTGCATCTGTAAGTGGATGCCCAAGGAACACAAATAACAGTGCACATGTAGCTTGAACCTTCCTTTTAGATACTGAAGGACTTTCTAAGCTAGAGGTTGCCTCTGAACCCATGTTTATAGTAAGTGGCAGTCCATGAATGGACCACTGTCCATGAATGTGTCTAATCTCTTCTGAGCTCATTTTTACTTGGCTTTAGTAACATCCTCTGGCATTGAATACCACAATTTAATTAGACTTTCTTTTGTAGATCTGGGCCTCTGGGTTGTAAATGAGCATAGGTGGCAATTAAGAAGGCTTTTAAACTGGAGAAGGGAAGTCATGAAGCTGCTCACACAGGTCAGATGTGTGAGGGTGAACACTGAAATGGTGTGCAATGCCAAAGGCCTAAGCAACTGAAGGTTATGGCTGCCAAATGGAATAGCAGTACTTCCCCAGTCCTTGCAGGATTTGCACTTACAAGAAATAGAGACATTAATTATGTGACAATATGAGAATGTCAGAACAATAATTTATTGCATGACGTACATTATCAATGAAGTTTTGGGTCATCATGCAGGTAACTGTGTATAATGATTTCCTGTAAATGAAGATGATATTTTCATATTACATTTCCAGATGTCTCCTTACTAAGACTTGAACTGAACAGTCTTCAGAATTTGTGTATATCATGGGTTTGTACCACTGTACTGTGGTAGAATATGTTTCTGTTTATTCTCAGCCCTTTGTCATAGTTTCTTTCTATATATTACGTTCTTAAGACAACTACAGTCTTATTTTTGAAGAGTGAGAATCTAAACCTAGGCCAGCTTTTAATTAATGTATTAATAGAGAAATACAAAGATTTAACCACAACTTAAATCAGAGTGGTTTTTATGCATAGGTGAGCTGCAGAGCTGTAGGTACATCAAGGCAGCTCATCCCTGAAGTGGACAGAACTGGTGATCCTTATTGTAACGTGGTGAGCAAAACACATTGGCACATCCTTGCAGGAGAGCAGCAAGGCTGCTAACCTCCCCCGGGCAAGTGCCAGGGGGCTCCTGCTTAGGCCTGGCACTTCCCTTGTCAGCTTGCTTGATTCTTAACATTGTTTTGTTAAAACAACTTGTTAGTGTCTAAAGACTGTTCATTTCCTTGACTCCCTTTCTCCTGGCTTAGTGTCTTGCAGGGGTGACATCAGTCTCACAGAGGGAGGGTCTCTACTTGATGACAGAGGCTGGGGAGGACCCAGGGCCTGGCTACCCTTGCTCTGCCTCTGGCCATGCCGTGGATCCCATCTCTCTGGGCACTTGTACTTCGAGCACTTCAGAAAGGCAGATTCTACTTCACAGCGCTCATGTGGAGAGAAACTGGAGAGAGGTGAATGGGCCCACTGCAAATCTGTTTACATGGAAAAACCTTATTTTCAGTATTCTGTTTTGGGAAGGAGCTCGTGAATCCTAATCCAAAGGAGAGGCAGGGGACCCTTCTGATAGGCTTCCTAAGGGTTGGTCTAAATGCTTCCTCATCTCCATCTACACTGACTCAGCTGCAATGGACTCTGGAGCCCTCCTGCATTTTCTCATGGGCTCTGCCCAGCTGAGCTGATAGATTCAGCTGAGCTGGCACCCAAAGATATCTTCTTTCAGGTGTCTCTGTGTGGAGGGCTCGAGGCAACCTTGGAGCCAAACCTGTCCTGAAGCTCTGAAACCTGGAAACCTTTTGATAAACTTCTGCCCTATATTCAAATCTATCAATCTTCGAGACACCACATCTTCATTAATACTGCTACTGAAGGGAGCAGAGAGGTGATGCTAAGGAGCTAGGGACAGCAACTTCCCACTGAGCTGACAGCAGGACTGCTGTTTTTAGTGAGAGCTGTGCACAGTCCTGCTTCTGTGGGAAATTCTAGTGGAATTTCCATTCTGTGGAAGACACAGAAAAAAAATAATCCTGTGGAGAAAGATAGTTGAATGTTCTGACTGGCAAAAAATGTATTTACAATTTTATTTTTGATTTAAAATTTCTGAACTAAATAACTTGAGGATGAAATCAAGTTAATCTAGATCAAATATGTTGCAACAGATGTTATAATTTTTGAAAATGTTTTACTAACTGAAGCAAAATGTTATAGAAAATCTTCCTACAAGATATTTCAGTATTGAGTGGGGGAATTTTTCTAGTTGGAACATATTCTGACAGAATGCTTTAAGCATTTGTATTTGTTTTGAATGCACTCTTTAAGTGGTTTTAATGCACTTTTATATTTTCAAAGATAATGAAAAAAGAATAACAAAGATAAACTCTTTCTGGGATTGGGATTATTTAGCAATAGTGGGCAACACAAACCCAGAAAGTATTTTTTAAATGGCCTGTATGCTCCTACTGTTTCACTTTGAAAATTGATTACTTTTGAAAGCTACTACCCTTCTTTTATATAATGCTCAGATGTTACAGTGCTTTCATTAATTTATGCTGACAACATTGTAAAACAGCCCTCCAGAAGTACACAGGAGGGGGAAATTTCCTGGGAATGTTTCACATCTCATGGACCATTGGTACCATTTGCTTGCAACCACAGAAGAGAGTTTCCTGATTTCATATATTTCTCTTTAGAAGGAGTAGAGTGGGTTGGTGACAAAAAAGCTCTCAGAATACATCAATGTTGCCAAGGCAGAAATTTAAAGCAGCAATTTGAGGATCTTGAGGGCACTATGCAGACTATTAAACTAATGGAACAGCTGTTGCTGACAGAGGGGCAAGGTTTTCAGGGCTTTGGGAAACTCTTATAATTACTTGTTAGGCTTGGGAGATATGTTGCAGATGTTGGAAATTCAGACACTAACTGTTCAGTAGCTAAATAAAGTGAATATGTTTTTTAAAACCCTGAATATTCAGGGAGGATGAACTGACCAACAGGATGATTCCAAGTGCCATTTAATGGTCACTCAAAATATGATGCCCCCTCCTGCCAGACCACCAGCTCATCCATTCAGGGCTGTTGGTTATTACTTCTGTATCAGAGTCGTTCCTTCTGCTAATAATTTGCACCAGTTCCTTGAAAAGGTAGAGCAGAGACCATTGTTTCTCATTGTGAGTTTCTTGTCCCCCAGAGCATGAAGTGCAGTCAGAGGACTTGCTATGGAGCAATACTCAGTGGTTGGAGAGGGCAGCATGAGCAGTGGGAGGTCTGGGGCAAAAGCCCCCTTCAGCTTAAACCCTCAGCTCCAATCCAGCATGACTGTCCCCTAGGCCACCAGGTATGAACCACTCCATTTCTGACCATGGTACACCCACTATTGCCTGAACCGAGGTGCTGATTCTGGTGGTGTGGTTTAGGCAGGTTCAGAGACTATTGGGCAGGAGATCTTTGGGTTGTAGGAGGAAAAGTGACCAGTTTTTGGTGGTTCATTGCTCTTACAGAGAGGACCAATGTGTGCTGAACTGGAGGTTCATCAGAGCTTTCCCAAGACCTACGATGTGCTGGGCTAGCTGGATACTGGGTGAGTGTCTTTGGATTTTAGGAGACTCGTGGTATTTAAGACCATATATTTTCAACATGGGAAAACCAAGACCTCAAAGCCTCTTTCTGAACATCAGTGTTTCAAGGCAAATTCAAAATTGAATAAAGTAATATGAAGAAGTTTGTGACTTGAGTTCACAGTATCTTCCATAATCTCTCTCTGAGAGAGAGTGGTCCATCTTTTCTGTGTCCCGAGGACTTTTCTGTGCTTCTACCTGACAGTGGTAACACAGTACCTGCTGCTGGGACTTATTTAAAAGTTTTGTGATTTGGACAGAGACAACCACGACAACAGAAACTGCATAAAATTTTCACTTATTTCTACATGGGTTTCTAAAGAAAGATCCCCTGAGATTAGCTCAGCTGGTTAGAGCATGGTGCTAATACTACGGAGGTTGTGGGTTCAATCCCGGTATGGGTTATTTTCTTAAGAGCTGGACTCGATGATCCTTGTGGGTCCCTTCCAGCTAAGAATATTCCATTCCATTCCATCCTTCTGCTGTGAAATAATTGCTTTTTAAGTACCTCCTGGATGACTGCTGGGTCAGAATCCCATCAGTTTGGATATATCTTGTAAAAATCCATAGAATAGGCAGCAGTTTGCTATTTCCAGACTGGGAAGGAAGCTCCTGAAGCACAAGTCTGATTTTCACTGTGAATGCTTAGTACCCCCCCTACTGAACTTAACAGAAATTTCTGAAATCATAGGATTGGACTTTTTTTGCCTTTTTTTTCTTTTTTTTTAAATTATAATAGAGCATTTTTAACAAAAATGCATCCAAATCCAAGTGCATTTGAGTGTAGACAACTCAGAAAATTAAGAACTGAAAGGCTGTATTTATATTGATTCTGTTTTTTTGCTAATAATTATATGGTAACAAAATCCTAAACTAATAGTACCAAATACAAAAGAAAGAGGAAAAAAAAATCAATACTTATTATATTCAGGCTCAGAATGGTCAAATAGCTATGACCACTTTTTGACACATTTGCCAATATTTCCTTCTGGTGTCCTGTTAGCAGCTGTCTGGTGAAACCCGCTGAAAGGACACAAAGGGATAAATCCATTCAGGGTATAACTTGAGAGGAATGACTCTGGGGACATGTTCAGTCCATTATGGTGAGCTGGGAATGCCAGCTGATTGGCATGTCTCCAGCAATAAAAGATTGTATCTAAAGATGGCAAAAATACGTTTAGCACATATTCTTTTCCCCCCAAAATATATGCAGAGCAATGCATTTTGTGTTTTAACAAATATGATTATCTTTAAAAGATAAGTTGCTTGGATTTCTTTTTTATTCTTGTTTTTGGATTTGTAAGTTGAGAGAGATTCCCCTCAGTGGAGGAATATTTATTTTGTTTCAGTCTGTTCTAGGAAGCCTTTCTTGTTTATGATGAGAAGGATGGAATCTTTAAGTGTTCAATTAGCATAAAGTAAAATGTAAAATCTGGCCACTACAAAGAATCAGGACCATCTTCTCAGCCTTCACCTTGCTTAGAGAAACAATTTAGAAATGCCAGTAGATGTATTTGTGTCACTACTAAGATCAAACCTAGAAGATAACCTCTTACTCAAATCAAATCAAATACACTTGTTTACAAGTGAGCCCCCAAAGGTTTGTGAACTTTAATTCTTTTAAAATTGTCCCCCTGGAAGGTCAATGAGCCAGAGCAGGAGCCCCCTCTTTGCTCTGTGCTTGCTCTGTGGCTTGCTCAGAGCAGTCCAGGTTATGACCAAGCCACTGAAAACACTGAAAGTGCTACAGCAATTAAAAGAAATGCCATGTTCCTTGCTTAAAATTGTGTTTTGGTCTAATAAAAAAAAATTTAGTCCTTCCAAATGGGCTTGGAGGGACTGACATACTGAAGCTTGCCAAAAGTGAGATAGAATTGCCAAGAAGGGAAAGGTTGCTACATGAGAGGATATGTCTTCACGCCTTTGGAAGGAAATTTCAAAGAGGCATCTGAAGCCAGGATGTGTACCCAGAGAGTTCTTCTGATTTTTGGGCATGTTTTGAGACCCTGCTTTACACAGAATGATGTCCAGTGTCCTACACTTCAGAGTGACAGAGAAATAGGAATGTTACAAATGGACACAATGCCACCACCTTCCTTTTCACACAGTTTTCCTCAAGAGTGTTGGTACAGAGTGTTACTGATAATGTAGCCAGCTGTCCAAGATTCCTTTGTACCAAGGTGCTGTGTTGTTTCATGTCTCTGAGAACTGGGAATGTCACAGGAAAATGTCTTTGGCAAGAATTCAGGTTACTTTTAAATCCTACTTCGGTAGCTTCTATAACCATTACCCCTTGTCCTATTGCAATAGACCCTGCTAAAACATTTGTCCCCATCTTTCTTGCAAGACCCCTTTAGGTACTGAAAGGCTGCAATAAGGTCTCCCTGAAGCCTTCTTTTCTCCTTGCTTAACAGCACATTGCCAGGTCACATCCAGCCTCTCATCCACCAGCACTCCCAAGTCGTTCTGGGCAGGGCTGCTCTCCAGCCATTCATCTCCTAGCCTGTGTTGACACTGGACGTTGTCCCGATCCAGGTGAGGGGCCTTTCCTTTGGCTTCGTTGAGCCTCCTGAGGTTCCCATATGCCCACTTGTTGAGCTTGTCCAGGTCCCTCTGGATGGCATCCCGTGTCTCAGGCACGTCAACCTCAGGGGCAACCTGTGAATTGCTGAGGGTGCCCCGCGACAGCGCACCCGACTGCGCAGGCAGTGAGCGAACAAGTGGACATCTTCCCGGGATGCTCCCCCGGGGAACACGGTGGGACAAACCCAGGTGTGACGAGGAGCGGGGCTAGGCTTAGGACGGGCCTCGCCGCGGTGTCCCCAGGCCCGGCCGCCTGATGGGGGGGTCCCGCAGGCTCCGGCAGCGCCTCCAGAGGGCGCTCCTGGCCCCCTTTTGGCGGCGCTCCGGCAGCGCCGCCGCTCCCGCCGGGCCCCGACCTCCGGAACCCGGGAGAGCCTCCAAGGGCCGGTTATCCGAACTCCCGGCGGGGCTGCCGGTGGAAGACAGTAACACAGGCAACAGACCTGCCAGAAAAAAGCCGCAGCGTGTATAGAAAAGGTGGTTTGCCTTTTTTTTTCTTTTTTTTTTTCTTTTCCTTCATTACATTCCATTGTTTTGATAAATTGTGCTGGTTTTGGCTGGGGTAGTGCTAGTTTTCTTCACAGTGGTTAATACGGGAATTTTACCCTGAGCTGCTGGCCGGGGTTAAATCACCACGTAAATACACAAAGCTTTTGAAATAGTTGTAGGGTCACTACTGCGAATACGGTGCCCAGGGAAAAGTGGCTTATGTGTTTTTCCATAAGCTTAGCAATTAAAGAAGCAACTAGCAACAAAGGAAGAAGAGATGGTCTGAGTTGTGTCTCTTGTGGGATGCCTGTGGGTGGGACTCGGGATGGATTTGACATGCTTCCTTCTGCTCTCCTCTCTCCCCAGGCGCTTTAACTGTAACTAGTGGAAAAGACTTTCCTATGCTTGGAATAGTTTTTATAGTGGCTGAAAATGCAGATGCTGAGCGTGCTCACCTTTACTTCGAATAAAGGAAGCTGTGGGTGAAATAGAGCCTCAAAGAAAATTCAGCACTTCATGAAATCTTGTGAAAAGTACAATGTTTTGAATTAATACATCGAATTAGAACACAGACTTCAGATAGGATTTTTATTTCATGATTGTTCACGCCAGGTCATTTGGGATCTTGGATATATAGGTAGGGTGTGCTGTATGTATGTTTCCAATTCCAACGCTTTTTAATTGCATCAATACCTTTGGGATGGGTCTTACTGAAAAGTTGCCTGTCACTTTGCTAATAGAATATAGAGTTAGCTTCAAATAAATATGGATTCTCCTGTCTTAATGGTGAAGTCAAACCTGCCAAAGTACTAATCTGGCTGTCTGAAAAGAAAACACTATCAAGAAAAACAGTGGTTTTAATTTTTTCAGACTACAAACAATGTGGTAAACTCCTGTAAATGTTTGGGATATATTAATATTTTCCTGATTCTTCTAGTTATGGTTTTTCAGGGCACAATTCATATTTGTTTGCAGACACTGGCAGGCCAGACAGTGTGCTCTGACAAGCTTCAGACACACGCTGCTTCAGCAGATTCCAGGGATTTGTTCTCACTGTTTATTCCAAAAATAAGCACATCTCCTCCTAATAAATGTTGTATGCAAATGTGGTTCAGTCATTTCGACATGAGATTCTAATTCATTCATTTAGAGATGTTCATTTTGTAGTGTATGCAAATTTGCATATGTAATTCAGCAAAGGCAGAAGCAATCTTTTATTCTCATCACTTCTGACATTTTAATCAATGATTTATGTCTTATTCTTACATTTTTTAGCCCTCCCTCGGAATGCTAAGGCAGATTATTATACATTGATATTTCTATACATATATAAAGCTCATTAAGGCTCTCTGACAGAAAAATGGACAAAGTGCAGGAACAGGGGGCAGGCGTTTGTAGGCTTATGCTTTACCTTCTCTACAGGCTGGTTTTGCTCATTTGATAAACAACTTCTCCGTGCTAATGTTGCTCCATCTGTGCAATAGAGATAGCACTGCCCAAACTCAGAGGTGAGACTAATTGTAGTTTGTAAAGCTTCTTAAAGCTTCTTCCCTGGCTGGAAACCATTATATAAATATTCTTCTGGTCACAAAGAGAATGAATGAGGTAGAGTCCTAGGTAATGGAGATATCATCCATTATTCCTAAGTTTTGTCTGTGTCAAAGGTGTCTGCAGAAATGGTAACCTCTTTTTCTAGAGACTACCCTTGTAGGTATTCACAGTCACACACTCACTGACTTTTTGACAAAACACAGCTTTTACTGCTATTTCCTTCTTCTGACTTCATTGGCTTTCCAGATCTGAGGGACTCAAGTGAATATTATTACCTCCTAGGCACCATCAACAGAATAATTTATCTAGTCTCAATGTGAGTCAGTCACTCCTCTGTGAATCCTTGGAGGGCAGTGGAGTGACAAAGATGATTGGGAAAGGCCGAATTGTAAGACACAGAATTACAGAGGAGTAATTTTAAAGGCCTGATTTAACCAACAGACCTTTACAGCTAGGATGAATATGTGAACAGAAATAAATCAGCTGGGATCCCAGATTCCATTTTGAGTCTGAACCTGGATCTCTGTATTTAGAAGAGTGATGAAATAAAACAACAAGGGATTTTTTAAAAGTATAACTTCAGCTTAAAGGGTGAAAATAAAGTCTGCAATTCTTTCAGAGTTAGAGCTTTGCTTACGTGAATTTTGGAAATACATTTGTATTCCTATATGCGATAAAGTCAGATTTGTGCCCTGAAGGAATGTAGTTCCAATTTCCACAAGTGTAAATCCATCTATGGTACTTATGAAGAGCAAAATTTCAGGCATGTTTACACTTAAAAATGGGAACTATAAACTTACACTTTGTGTTTAGAGGTGTGTGTTTGGTAAATGCCACACCATATTTCTGGAGAACATGGACATATATGAGACATCTGTTCTTTATTCTGTGAGACTGCTGCAGCTGAAGTTCACGGTGTCCCTGTAAAAGAAAAATTTCTGGAGGACACCCAAAGTCACAGTTCAAACACTTTTCATCAGAGTAATTTTTGAATTACCTCTGCTGCACACTCCAGTCTGCATCCCATGTTTGAGTAAATCCATGTGCCTGCAGTTGCTAAATAGTTGGCCTGAAGTAAGGATGGCAGTCACAAGAGTCCCAGAAGATACAACTGGATATTTTCATTATAAGAAAGTGCAGCCTGACATCTAATTCTACACAGGTATTGGTAAGAGTCCTCTGAATCTCAAATACACCCAGATAATCTTGATGTCATGCTGTCAAGCCCAGGATAATGAGAATAAACAAGATGAACAACTAGCATTATGGAGGTTTTTTTCCTAGTAACTACAGTAACAAAAGTAAACATTTTTGACATTTGTGTAAAGCTAAACAACCTTAAGAGAGATGAGTGCACATCCCTCTGATCTTGGACATGTAGCTTAAAACAGTTCTTGTTGCTAGTAGTGAAAAAATGTATAAATTCTAGGGAGGTGCTCAGGAGTCAAAGAAAGGTGAGGAAAATAGGCACTGGAGTACCTTATCTGTGTCAGCTCTTCTAAAATAATTACTCAGACTTGTTTTCTCTCCTAAGCAAACTATTGTAACAGTTGCCCAGTTCCACAACGATAGACAACTATCTTGAAAATAAAATAAAATAAAATAAAATAAAATAAAATAAAATAAAATAAAATAAAATAAAATAAAATAAAATAAAATATTTTCAGAAGGCTACGATTCCAAGGGATGGAGCTCTAAAACTCATTGTCCATACTCTTTCTCCTTGTCCTTCTCCTAGCAGGTGGGAAAAAAACTCCAGTGTTTCATACTGTCAGGAAATGCATTTTATTCTCACAGTGCCAAAACATTTCCTTTGTTATATAGACATTCCAAAAATTTTTTATTTTATTTCTCTTTATTTTGGTTTAGTTTATATCAAACGGGAAAAATGACAACAGGGACTGATGTCCTTGCTTTTTCTATTGTTAGTGAGACCGGACCTCAGAGCCACAGAGAGTTGGTAATGTGTAATAAAGGCAATAAACTCAATTGTAACTGTAATGATATATCACTTCTTAACCTTTATCCTACAACACCCTCCAACCTTTCCCTTTCTGAGGGCCAGAAGAACCCCGACTCCCATAAATGGGAAAACAGGAAAAGGAAAGAGATCTGGGCTGTGCAAAGTGCAAAGCCATTTCTGCTTCTGTATCAGATGCAAACAAAACATTTTAAGTTAGGTACACATATTTTGTGGTTTTAATTGCACAGGTCACAGGAAAGTCAACCCAGAGCAGAATGGTCTGTGCTGCTGCTCCCTCCACTCCTCTTACAGAGCAGAGCTGCTCCCCCAGTGCCCCAACCTCTCAAACCATTTGAACATTTAATAAAAAAACTGCACTTCTGGAAAGTTTGATATTTTTTCCAGTGTCCACACAGGCCCTAGTAATTTATTTTTTGGTAGTAAGTCCTACTCATTAATTGAATTTCAGAGTTTTCCTGTGTGGTTTTAAAGGTAATTTGGCTGGAGGTAAGAGTACAGACCCCAAGGGCTGTAGCCAGCATTTGTTTCACATAAGTCACAGCTTGCTTTAGGTTATATTTTCTTTGGAATGGAAAGATAATTTGTTTAGTTATGTTGGTCTGAGGGCATCAAATTGGACCATACTGTCACTGGTAACAAAAACAAACCCACAGACTGCTCAGGACATGAGTAAAAGTAATTGGTCAAATTACTTCAGCCAGCCATAACTCTGAAGGAAGATGTCTAAGTAAGTCTTCACCTTTCAGGAGCTATCAGTTCATACATATCTTACTGAATCATATCTTAAGAACTGTTCTCATTGGATATTTGAGTGTATTTTGTAATTGTACCACTCATTCACTGAAGCAACACCTTTCAAATGAAACCTCAATACTAACTCCAAGCAAAAGAAGATATCATGCTTCCATCTGCTAACAGTAAGATGAAATAAGTTTAATTATTTAGTAGAATTGTTTGTGCACAAGTGGCTTCTCTGTCATCATTATGTTTCAGACTAACAGAACAATTTTCTTAAACTAGAAGAGCATTTTTAAACTCATGAGTTATATGGTCTCTCTTTTTAAAATTTTTATGCTCCACTTCACAGAAGTGTGAAATTATTATAAGGAGCAAGACAGTAGTCTCGTTCATGAATAACATGAGGATGTTCTCTCTGCTGCTGGAGCAGGTATTACCCAAACCCCTCTGGTGAACCGTGCAGGTGGGCTCCCAGCTCTGGAGTCCCTGGGACTTTCTTCCTTTGCTTTAAGATGGAAGGAGTCTTGTCACAAAGAGCTATCTCTAACAGATAATACTGAATATAGATCCAGATACTGTGTTTCTGTCCTTATATTGACTTTGATGAAGAATTAAAATTTAGGAAGAGTAAAGACATCTCTGCCCTTAAAGTTTAGTTCTCCTCTCAACAGAAGAAGTTGCACCACCATGTTACAATGCATTTACCTCCTGGTTTGGTAATTTTTTTGCTATTAATAGGTCTGGCTGCATTGATTTTGACAGGATTAATTATGCTAGAGGATCAAAGGTTTTTACAGCATTAAATGATAACCAATGTACAAGGTTTCAGATGCAAGAACTTCTGCCTCCTTACTCTGGTGATCTTTTAATATTGTCAGGAAGGAAACATTGTGTAAGGCATCTGAAATGTGATTTATTAAACTTTTTGTTCTAACACTATTTCTTATAAATGTTTTTTTACAATTGAAGAAACATAAGTAAATTCTGTTTCACATTATCTTCTCATCCCTTCTTTGATAGGAAGGAGGAGAAAAGAAGGGAGATCATCCTGGGTCATGCATACCAACTAAAATTCCTGCTTTGGCAAACTGTGTAAAGAAGCAACTGCTCATAACACTGGTGAAACAAAGATCACTCCAAGTTATTATGGGAGAGATGGAATCTGTGACTACCAAAGCCCCTCCCCTGAATAAGCCTCCGTGGATACCTGGAGCTTGGACTGTAAGTTAAGGCAGCACAGCAGGAACCTGAGGTGAAATAAAGGTGGTGCTCTTGTCCAGGTGTTACCTCAGACCAAGGGGGAGGTAAACAAAGGTGGGGGAGAAGAATGTATCTCTGATAATGGACAAGGAAAGCCAGCACAGCAACCTTGGTGAAATCAGCTAATCTTCTAGCTATTTATATGTCTGCACCACATAGTTTACAATCAAACTAATTTTGTTTGTATCACTTAGCAGAAGTTCTGCCTCCTTACACATAATCTAGTATTCAAAGAATGATACTTCTGCAGTGTCTAGCTAATACATAAATGTCCTGCTTATAATCAGAAATGAACAAATCAGCAACCACATCCCAAATGGATCTCAGCATGCAAGTCTTGATTATACGGAGTTTGATATATGTGGGTACATGGGAAATCAGGTTGTTTCTTCTTGAAAGTCTACAATGTAACACTGAATTCCAGCCTCTACACAAGAATATGTGCAGACAGGAGACATAAGCTTTGTTACTCTCTTTGTTCAAACTTGGGCACAAGCTACTGAAAAACCAAACAAAATAGTCTGCTTTTAGCTCTTCTCATTAATGGCTTGTTTCTCTTTTTTACCTGTTTTAACATTTCAACAAGTCATTCTAATATGTGACCAGAAAAAGAAAGGGGAGGCATTGCAATACCAAAAAACTGCTCATCTGAGTTTAATAGTTCTATTTTTATAATTATTGATTGAAAAGTACTTTCTCTGCAAGCTGTTGAAAGGTGCTTTCATGATATATTTTGCATCAAAATGCCAATCTTCCTGCTCAGTAGTTCTGCCTTTAGCCTGCCTAGTCCTTCATCTGCTAAAAGGAGTCTCCTTTGTGTGATGCTCCTTTGTGCAGCATACAAACACACCTTGTTCAGCCATTATTTGTAGTAGGACTGTCTCAGAGGGTCACTGAGATGAGGCAGATTAGAAGAAATGCTAACTTAAAGTGAACCACAAATAATACGAGGGGATGCATGAGCACTGACCACTTGATAATCACTGCAGGGTAAGTTTGGCTTGACTGCATGTCAGGGCTGTATGATGCTGCCTGTGGCTGGTGCATCGTGAAAGGCACTAAGAATGATCTGATATGGAGATCTGTGGTTGAATCAATGAGTAATTTGTCTTTTGGATTATTTAAGTACCAAATGCAACAGTAATCCTTTGCCTGAGCCTGACAAGCTGGGAGTTGACGGCTCACCATGTTGCATGTCTTGGAAGCCAAGGTTCTGCCTCTCTTTAGTGCAAGAAAGGGAGACTAAGGGACTCTTTGGTTTTCAGGGCCTTGAACCACTCACCACTGCCTTCCTCAGTATCAGCAGCCTCCAATCTGGGTAATGGAACTGTAAACACTCCAGTGAAATATTAGGTGTGAATGCAGATCTGACAGAGACAGGCACTGTCACCACTGATGCAGGTGCTGGTGTGACAGCAAGAGAGCAAACACAGGGAATTATGAGGAAGCACCATTCCCAGGGTCACACTGCAGTCTCACTGACAAAGAAGTGTCAGTTTCTGGCAGAGATATGGCTTTGTGCTGCCTCCCAAGTAGAGAGCAGAGAGGGCATTGCCCTCCAGCTGCTAGTGGGCTAATTTTTTTCCACTGAGATGTTGCTTCCTGGGATTGCTGTTTCTTCTTTTGTATTTGTAGGCATCTTTCCCATTACTATTATGTGCATCAGGTTGTCCTGAAGGCTGTCAGGGTTTCAGACCTAAATCCATGTAGCCACAAACCCAGTGAGTCTCAAAAGGCATCCTCCAGTTTAGGATTGTCAGGCATTTCTAAATTGTGTGGTCACCAGGAGTTTCAGTACATAGCAGAGTGTTCTTTTTTTTTTGTATGTACCCTGAAAAGTTTTGCTCCCAAAGGATGTTGATTATAAATTTTAATAGGGGTTTTAACAGCCAAGCTACATGAAAATGCTCAGCCTTTATGTACTGTCTCCAGCATTAATAAAATTACTGGGAATACACTCTGCATTTGTGTTACAATTATCACTCAGTTTCTATTTTGCTCCTCTAGATGCTTCCTTCAAGTATCCTGTCTCCATGATTTATTGGTAGATCTGCTTTGTCACCATCTGCTCTGCTATTGTTCAAGAAAGAACAAATCCCCGAAAGTATTACTGTCCAGACTCAGCACCATATAAGCATCCTTTCCACATTCAGCCAAACATTGACTAATGGTGAGCTAGGCTATAATCACAAATTCCCTCCTTTCCTGTTCACTACAGTTCAAATTCATATAAAAAACTTGGTGGAATTCAGCTATCCTCCTTGGGGATATAGGTTACCATCTGTCTGGTTTCCAGTGGTACATTTAAAAAACATTTGTCCCATTTTCATAAAACATCCTGCTGTACAAAAACCATTTTAATATCTAATTATGCAGCATTATGTATCACATATGTCACAACCAGGATAATTTGGCCTAAGTTTTTCTTATCTAGTCCAGTCTGTTTTGCTCTTTTAAATTAAGTTATCCAAACACCTACAAATTCAGTAGCATGCCTCTAGTTAGAGTAATTTAAAAAAAATAAAATAAGTAAATACTGAACTGCCAGAAGAATATTTTGGATTTAATTTGGTAATTTATATAAGATTTTCATTTCAAAAGGAAGGAACATTTTAAACTAAAGGTCAGTGTACTTACCATCGCATTAAAAAATTTCCAAATTAGTAAAAACAGACTAGAAAATGGTAAAAAGTATCAGTTATTATGGTGCCCAAACATATGCCAAAAATATGACAAAATAGGTTATTCTTTCACATTCCTCACATCTTTCTAGTTGTCACCAGAGGAGAGTCACCCTGTAGTCAGTCAGAGGACAGCCTCTTCCCAAGCCACATCTACTCTGGGTACTTGATGTGAAGCCTACTCAAGCCTGTGGGAAGTTTCCCACTGATTTCACCAAGCCATGGTGCTGTCAGGGACCTTGGGAGAGGGTCTGGAGGAGGCAGCCAGGCTGCATCACAGCTGTGGTGCTGTCACACCCCTGGCCAGCCCATGTGCCATCAGTAACTGCCCCCTGAGCACCTTTACAATGTAGTTTACATTGCTTTGGGTGCATAGATGCTCTGGGAGCATTGTGATTTCAAGCAAACATGAAACTTCTTGATACCAAAATCCCATTAAGTGGCAGCACTCCTTGTCCTAGGCCTTGCACCACTGTGCCTGGATGAGCTGTATTTCTGCCCTGTTCATGCAGGGGTGATGCTCCAGCAGTGGAGTAATGATGCCTAGAGCACCCTGCTTCCCCATGCCCTGGCCAGGATCTTTCTTCTTCTCCCACAGAAATGAGGGCGTTCCTCTGGGAGAGCTCCAGCCTGAGTGGGACGAGACTGTCTCAGGAGCTGGAGCTGAATGAGAAGAAAATGTAAGCAAGAAAAAAATCCTTCCTTCTTCTACCCAGAAATTCAGAGTAGACCCCTTGGCCTAAAATGATGGTATCCAGCACCAAGTTGTGTCATGATACTTTTTTGTGTTATCAGGTTGTGGAAGATTCAAATAGTATTTCCCACAACTACCCCAAGGAGAACACTTGCAGCAGACCATTCTCGAGACGAGATACAGATGATGGATTGCAGCAATTGTTTTTTTGAGGACACATTTTTTTTCTGCCTGTATCTAGTCAGAAAGCAGCTGTCTTGTTCACAGCTATTTGTCTAAGAGAAGCTACAAATTTAACTAAAGTTTGCAGGGAACATCCACTCTGGAGGGTGGAGGAATACTTCCCTGTAATCACATTGGTTCTGTCACACTGAAACTGAGGCAAATTACTCAGAAGTCTCCCTCAATTTCTCTTTCTCAATTTCTATTCCAGATAGATATGACACAGTTGGTCCAAAGAACATTGTTAATGATGGAGTGTGTAGTATATGATTTCCCCCCAAACTCAGAATCTCCTTAGAACAACATGCAGTACCAAGAAGCTCACCCCCAAGGCAGCTAATCTTGATTAACCAGCCTGTCTCCACTGAAATGCCTTGTGGTCTTCCATGTGAGAAGGACTCTGGCTGCTTTGCAAAGAACAGGTCTGTTCTAAAGGAAGTGTCTGTTGGAGAGAGAGAGAGAGGGGGTGGTTGAATACACAGAGATATTTTGAGAGACTTGACTCTGTCATTCCTAGACGGTGAATGGACTTTACCTAAGGTGTATGACTGGGGACAGGAGACTCACATCCCCTGGGGCTGGTCATTGTTTGGTAGCACATTAGAAAACATCAGTTGTCTGATGTCCTAAGCACACTGTGGGCACTTGACCAAGCTCCCCATGACACAGAGGGAGAGGCAGGACTGTCAGCAGTGCAGCACCAGAGGTATACTTGTGGTCAGAGCTACCCATCTTTTGCAAATGATGATTATTTTCATTATGTTATTGGTCTTAAACTGAATTCACAGTGGCAAATATCAGACAGAGAGTGCTGTAATTTTAAAAATGGACATGGAATCCTCCAAAGGAAGAATTACAGAAAAGAAAGGAAAATTTGCAAATTGCTTAGATTTCAGAGAACTTGTTCTATTCTAAAGACATCCCAGTAGGACAGAAAAAGCTCTCTGTAGGAAAAACCTCATAGGCATCAGATATTCCATTATACTGCTGAGTTAGTCAATGAAATTTAGAAAGTATTCAGCTATCAATACCAAAGCCTGTTTGCTAACTACCCCCAGTGGTATCAGGTGCAGCTAGCCAGGAGAGAAATAATCTGATAGCCATGAAAATTTATCAGCTGTTTCAGGACAGATTATCTGACCAAGAACAGTATGACTCTGAAGTTATCTCAGAGGAGACCTCCTGAGTTCTGTAATATTCAAACCAACATATGAATGAGTAAAAAAGAATGCAGGTAAGTATCATAACTTATATTTCATTATAGGTCTATTATCTATGTCTCTTACCTCTTCAACTATCCAATAAAATATACATAAATACAGAAGGAAAATGATTTCTAAATTTACCTTGCTGTAACTTTGCTTTTTTTGCTGAGTGACAAAATTTTTATCTTCTTGCCCAGAGCTTCATTTACACATCTGCTTTTGAGCACATTCAAAAACTGTGCATATACAAAAACTGTGATTGCCAGAGCAATCATGTAACAGCCTGGGTACAAAATAATCCTCCATTTATGACTTGCCTATGCACAGAGGTCTAAGCACTCCAATAAAGGCAGGATTTAACAGTCATCTCACTTCTCATCATGGAATTAATCAGGAAAAGTGATGGTAAGGCAGACATTTAATAGGCAAGTAACAGTCATGATTTTTACACACAGAAAGAGATAGTATCTGATGTCCCTGACCTGTACAGTGGGACAGAAGTTAAAGGTTTGTATAAACTTATTAGAGATGAGAATGGAACAAAACAAATAAATTATCTGTGTGATTAAGTTGCCTTGTGAAGGAGAGTGGTCACAAGGGACCATTGATTTTAAGAAGTTTTGGCTCTATCACAGTAAAGAAGCTGCTACTCTGGGCACCTACATGTTTTCCATAGAGTTTCTTGTGTTGCCAGTTCCTGCTGCTTATGTGCCATTAATTCACCAGTGGGATGCACAGCTTAGATCTCATGGATGCTTCCATTTTATTTAACTCAAATAGGGTTCAAATAAGTCCCAGCATATTTACAAATCTTTTTTTTGCGCTGAATGTCCACATGGCTATGCAAGGAACTAAGCAGATGTTCACTGCTCGTGTTTTCAACAATGTATCTAACCTTTCACACCTCAGTGATGGGAATATCTGGCAACATTCTTTGCATAAAGCTGAAGTAAGCACTAGGACAATATGTCAATTCCATTTTTTTGATTGCTGGCAAATGCAAGACAGAAATACATATATATTCATACCAGAATATACATTAATAAACTTAATTAGCATTTTGAGAATCTCAAATGACCCAAACAACAACAACAGCAAAATATAAAGTGCTTTTTTTATGCTTCTCAAGACTGAAAATTGTTTTAGTGTCTCTGTCTCAGTTTAATTTCTCTAACTAAATAAAAAGCCCTAGCTGGTACAATAAACTTCAGAATATAAAAAGTGCATTAAATTTCAAACATATCTCCGGTTTTCAGAAGTTAACTAAATTATCTTTTAGGAAAAATATGTTAAAATCTGCTTGGTTAGTTAATAAGAGGATACTAAAGTAAGTCTACAAAATATGGATACATCTTGGATTACAAACCAATATGACAAACTGAACTGTGTTATTAGTAATGGTGAACATGAGCATTTTTATTCTCACTGTGCTAAAGACTGTGATTTCCTGTAGCATGTTTTTAACTCCTAAGGAGTATTTGATGGTGTGGGAACAAGCAATTATGTAATCTGTAACTGGTCTAACATTCACAGCTGAGAATGCCTGAGACTGGGTATTGACAGCAGAACTACTAGTGTTTCATGTGAAGACATGAATTTTTATCCTATCTTAACTATTGGTGGTAAAGATCTGCAATTTGCTAGCAGAGACTCTTGCAGAATAGTTTTCTGATACTTAAGTTCAACTCTGAAGTGCTTGTGTAATAGAGTGATGTTCAACCATAGAGCACGTGATCTGCAGAACAAAAGTTTAGGCTAAGAAAAAAACAAATAGGTGACTGCAGAGAAGTGCAATTATTCATAATTGCAAAATTATAAAAATTTTACTAGAGAGTGCATTAGCTTCTGAACAATTGAAAAAAAATTCACAGAAGTGTAAGGTTAGGTCTTAACTAGGTTAAGTTACATGGTGCTTGTTTCACTCCTTGGTGCTCTAAAGCACAGGATTTATAACGTCTATTAATCAAAGTGATGGAAGAATAAAATATTCCCACTTAGCCAGGAAGGCATCAAGTCAGTATCAAAATCACAACATTTTAATTTAAAGCTGTCTATCTGGACTTTGGAAATGTTTAGACTATGCAACCAAAAGTTAGAAACGAAACATTTGAACTAAGCTGATAAAAGTGATCATTAATTGAGGCTGAAGTCAACAATCTGGCATTAAAGAAATTTCTAGGCCCCTGAGCCAAAAGTCTGAAGTAAGATGTCCAAAGCAAGTTTGTAATAATTCATCATCAATTCAGGATGAGATAAGCTCCTTGAAGGAAGCCAAACGGTTAATGCAGGGGACTACAGGCAGTCTGTACAATAAACGTTAACTATTCTTCTGAGAGGGAGGCTAGTGGTTCAGCTAATTTAGGACTGTTTTCTTATAATAGGATTAACAGTAATTTAGGGCTGAGGCTACTGGCTATTGTTGTCAAAGATTCATACAGACATGCCAGCCATCAAACCCAGCTGTTGGATCAGTTGTGATAGGCAGTGTACTTGCACGTATTAGTGCCAGCACTTGCTCCACTGACCTCAGTCTAAACCCCAGTGGTTTATTACTTCAGGAGACGTACAAACAACCTCAGTTATAAAGTGATAAACACAAGTGGGATGCTCTAGTTCATAGACACCCAGCAGCAAAGGGCTCAAAACCAGCCTATGAGCAAAGCATGCTCTGTTGAGCACTGGGGATTTTCAAGGGACAACCTGTGGCTGCTGGAGGTCTGCAAGGCTCACAGGAGTGGGTGGTAAAAGCAAAAGCCATATTCCTGGTTCTTGTTCTATGGCTGCTTTTGCCTCATGCAATGGTTCCCAGTTCCTTTTATCCAGCTAGTGTCCCTCAAAATCTTCTTTTGCTGTTCATAGGATAGATGATATAGGAGGGGAGCTGAAGGAGGACTCACCCTTAGGTGAGGTATTTTCCCTAGGTTTTTTTTTTTCACCTGCAAAAAGTAGCTGGTGAGAGAGAGGAAAATATTGCTGATGTGTTACAAATATAAGTTATGTGTGTGGTACACTGGTACACCCTCCTGCTTCTCTGTTCCAGGGCTGTGGAGAGAACCTCTGCCTGTGCCTGAGCTGGTGCTGGCAGCCTTGCTCCGTGGATGAACTGAACTGAAGGGTGGGACCAAGACTCCTGCACTCATTACCGATCCTTCCAGCTCTTGAGAAATGCAGGAGCTGGGCAGTAACAGCAGCTGGCAGGGAGGAAAGGTGAGAAGCAACTGGAAAGAGACAGATACAGGTCAGGAGTGAGGAGGCAGAGACTGCTGGATGAAACATCCACTCCCACCAGAGCCGGGATCTGACATGGTGCTCTTGCAACACACTGCACAAACTGGGCTGCAGTGCCGTCCGCAACCCGGCATCCCCACTGGAGCTCTTCCCACCGGGAATGGGACATTCCCTCCTCCTGCCCTCTTGCATGGTTTCACCTGACTGTTCCAAATGCAGCCATGATATTATAAACAACATCATTCAGAGAAATAATTGCTCTCCACCTTCTGTGTCATTTCTCATTCCTCACACAACAGTCGGGCACAGTCTGCATCACAATGCCTCCTTTGCAACACATGCTCTGCACTAACAGAAACTGCTGCCAGAAGAGGAAAAGCCGTGACATTTTTTGGTTATGAATACACTCTCTCATGTCTCCTGGTGATAAACCGCTCCTGCCATGTCCCTGGCCTGCTCTGTAGATGGCAGTGTGCAGTTACTTTCTGTGGCATGTTTACATACTGGCTTCTTTCTTGACATTTGCCGGAAAATTACTTCACTCAGTAAACACCGAAAATGATAACATCGAAGACTATATTTAAACACTGTAAATTTCATATCTGAAATAGGAGTATTTGTTAAGTGTCTGCTGTAAACTTTAGAGTATCATAAACCCAGTTGTTTTTATAGGTCAGATCCCAGAAGAAATCTAAGCAAATAGACTGAAATGTAGATAAGTAAAAGAAAATTTCCTCAGGCTGTTGTATATAAGAATAATAAGTAATACTTAGAAATAAAGTTATTAATTCCCCAAATACATGACTACATTCAGTCTATGTGAATACTTCAAGTCAAATTCAAAAGCTAAATATTTTGTCAACATTACTCCTCTCCAAATTAACTAATGTGTCCACCAAAACATTTTATGAATCTCCTCATAGTTCTTTAAAGTTTTAGTCTTTTTTAGTTTCCTACATGGCAGAGTACAGCTTGTACACATTTTCCTACAAAATTTTTCCTTGAGTAACAATCAGGCTTCACAATTGAATTGATTCCAACATGGTGATAATGCTCTAAACTTCAAAGGGTGAAATAGGCTTGTGCAGACCTTGCTGTTTGTGTCAGAGAATCATAGAATCATAAAATGGGTTGGGTTGGAAAGGACTTTAAAGGTCATCTCATTCCTAACCCCCTGACATAAGGCAGGGACACCTTTTGTAGCCCTGGTTCATGCCTGAGATGTTTGGTGTTCTGAAATTCCTTTCCCAGGGAATTTTCTGTAAACAAGAGACACGTTTTGGTAATGGCAAATTTGTTTACATATTTTCCTTAGGAGGGACTTCTTCTTGATGTCCCTCCGGTCTGACCAATGTGATTAAAGAGGTTTGTCTTCTTGTCACCGACCAAATTGGTCTATGTAGAATAGTGTAAAAGGGGAGACATTCCCAAAAATAAAAGAGTAATTTTCAGCCTTCTGAAGTCGGAGTCTTTGTGTCATTGTAGTGTACTACAGCATCAACCTTCCACTAGACCAGGTTGCTTAAAGCACCGTCCAACCTGGCCTTGAACCCTTTCAGGAATGGGGGGATCCACAGCTTCTCTGGGGAACCTGTTCTAATGCCTCACCACCTGCACAGTAAAGTGTTTCTTCTGAATAGCTAATCTAAACCTCTCCTTGTTTAGGTTAAAACTGTTACCCCTTGTCCTATCACTATTTGCTCATGTAAAAAGTCCCTCTCCAGCTCTCTTGCAGGCCCCCTTTAGGTACTGGAAGGTGCTCTATGGTCTCCCTGCAGCCTACTCTTCTCCAGGCTGAACAACCCCAACTCTCAGCCTGTCCTCATGGAGCTTCATTCCTCTGTTCATCTTTGTGGCTCTCCTCTGAACTTATTCCAACAGATCCATGTGTTTCTTATGTTGGGAAGCCAAGAGCTGGACACAGCACTGCAGGTGGGATCTCACAAGAGCAGAGCAGAGGGGCAGAATCACCTCCCTTGCCCTCCTGGCCATGCTGCTTTTGATGCAGCCCAGGATGTTTTTGGCCTTTTGGGCCACAAGGACATTACTATCACATATCTACTTTTTTCTCAATGCCACTGAAGTGCAGTTGGTGCCAGCTAGGAGAGTTTGAGGTGAATTTTGTTCCTTAGAACTGGGCTTCATGATTGGCACCTGATAACTACAACTAAACATGTAGGTGAGCATGAGATACAACTTTGTTTCTTCCCCCAAAAGTTCCCAAGAAGGAAAACTGGTGTGGAGACCAAAATAGCAAAAGGATGAAGTGTGCATGGGGCTGTCTGGCTTGAGCAGAAGTCACTCAGGCTCACCCAGGAACCCCTAATAAGGCACTAGGTCCAATGTTGCTGTGCAAGTCTTTTGCTCTTCATTGCAGCAGAGATAAGCAGAGTGGATATCAAATGGGATGGATATACATCCCAATAGTGGCTGCCTGATAAAAGTTCTGGGGTTAAAGTCTTCTCTGGTTGGTTAAGCACTGCAAAACCAACTCAATCCTTCTCAAGCTGAGGCCTCAGCAGCAGCAGGCTTGTGTTAGTGACCCTGAGTTACCATCCACTCAGGGTTATTGCATTTGCTCACAAAGATGAAGTTGCAAGATGTCCAGACCCCTCACGGTTTGAAAGCCACTACTGGCTAAACAGCAGTGACAGAAATGCTCACAGACATTGTGCCATGGGACACAGGGAGACAGCCCATCTTTCAGGCACCTTCAGCAGGGGAAATGCTAACCCCTAGCAGCTGTTTGTGTGAAGGAAGATGCCATGGGAAGCACACACAGGAGCCTGTCGTGTCATCTCTCCAGCTAAGGCAAGGGAGGTGAAGAGGCTGCTGACTGAAGAGGTTGCTCCATGTAGAGCTGTGGTGAGACGTGATAGATGTAGTAAATAAATTTGTGTATTAAATATATTGTATGTTATAACTTTGGAACTGTCTTGTAAGTTCTGGTTCCCCAAAGTTGCAAAAGGTGTCTCCGAATGTCGAGACTTATTTTGCACCTGTGAGACAGCAGGGCAAAACCAGAATTTGCAACAGAAAGGAGAAGGCTGAGCAGGAGATGGCTCATCCATCGGGACGGACTCTGTGCACCTGGGACGATCAGCGTCTGATGCCAATCTCAACGGAGGACCCCGGAGATGGAGCCAATCACCATTCCAATGCCCAGTTCCAGGAACCCCTTTCAGATCCTGCACACTGCCAGGAAATCCGTTCAAAATCAAACCACGAAAGAAAGAAACACATGAATATGTAGACTAAACAGAGACACACAATGGACTTGCCACCAGGCGGAAAAAAACTATAAAATCTGGACTCCAAAACCCAGCATGTGTGGACAAGGTGGAACAGCACCCTTGCTGCTGGACCTCTGTTCACCCAGCATTCGATCGATGTTGCTCAATTTTATTGTGGCTGTCTCAGATTGATTTTGGAATTGGAAAAATAAAATCTTTGATACCAGATTGGCTGAAAATCATTTATAACAGACACAAATGCAGACTCCCCCTGGCACCACTGCAGCTGTGGTGATGGCAGCAGCCAGTTTGTAAATCACCAACTTGTTTGGTTGTCTCATGGGATCTTCAAGCAGAGAAGCTGAGTTTGGAGAAAATGAGTGGGTAACTATGCTGTTATGGCTGGAGTAGAGTTAATTTCTTCAGAGTAGCCAGTACACGGCTGTGTTTTGGGTTTGGGCTGAAAACAGTGTGAGGGAGTGCCTGCAAGAGGCTGAACTGCAGCTGGGGTTAAGCCATCACAGCAATACAAAGGCAAATGAAATGCTGTGCCTGCAAATGCAGGGTAATACCGTTTAGAAAGGCACATTCAGACTTCTATTTAGACACTTTACAGGACTTTCAGTCCACAGTATTATTCCAGAGAAAAGGACAGCCCAATGAAGACACCTGCTCAATGTTCAGCTGCCATCAAAAAATTACCAGCAAAATATTTTCAAAAGAGTATTAGTGTACCTGCTCTAGGCTTCGAGTTAAAGCCAGTCCCCAGTTATTATGGACCCAAAGTTTAAAATGACTATGTATTGGTCTCACTAGATAAGAGATCTTTCTGGCACACAAATCTTGTTTGGATAAAATTTAGGACAGTGTACTTCAGCACAGGATCCCCAAATATTTCCTCTGTGCACATCCTGCTTGGGCAGACAGACTGTGCCTAACAGCCTGCTCACTGCATGGGGAGCTGGAGGTGGCACTGCTGCAAGGCTTCTGACCTTCCCTGAGGCAGCTCTGGATGGCCACAGAAACCAGACTGGATTAGGTGAGTGGGCAGGACCCATCTTGCTCAGGATCTGGAAATGCAATATATCAGGAGCAACAAGCACTTTGAGCACTGCAGCTACTCCAAGTGGTGCCAAGGTGACCCTGTCTCATGGGCCCTGACTTGCCCTAGGCTGTGGGAGTGGAGGTAGAGCTCTTCCTTAAATCCTATCACCTGCAGTCAGAACAAAGAATATAGGTCTCAGTCTTTAATCTCACCTAATCTATTATTCACTGATTAGATTATCATAAATATAGAATTAATTTATGTCACCAAATGCTAATTACTTCAGACCTGAAATGTCTTAAGTTCTTTGGGGAATCTGCTGTTTATAGGAAGAGTTAAGAGGCCATTCCACAGACAGGATAAAGACAATGGAAAACCCCACAATTATCTGTTATAAACATGCAATGATATCAACACAAACCTGGATGGGTGGTCCTCAGCTGGGTGAAATGTAGCCTGAGGAAGACAGTGTTGAGGACCTGAGCCAGAGGAACTGAGGGATATGCTCCCATGTTCCAAGATGCAGAATCTGGCTCTGTTTTTAGCATAGGAGAGCTGATATTTAATGCCCACAATATATTTGCAGTAGCAGAAATATAAGCATTTAAAAAAAATCTGTTTGCACTATTAAAATATTTAATAAAATTATCTCTTCGGTTGCTGATTCAAGGGTATGGGACCAGTTTAGTTTACTAGCTGTAACGCTACAATGAAATTACTCTTTTAAATCCAGAGGCTCCACTGCCTATGAGTTATTCATGTACAATTTTCACGTGTAATAAGAAAACTACTAGTGCTAGATATTAATATATCCTACAAAACAAGCTCTCCCTTAGCTCTCTAAAGCATGTATCCTACTTAAGGCTAAAGGTACTCCATAATGTCTCCATTTGGAGATTTGTGCCTTATTTGTCAGTTATTCTCATGCTTTGATTTCATAATAGCAAAAAAAGGAAAATGCATATTTTTAAACTTAGGCATATGTTTATTAGACACTCAGTTAAGGATTAAAACGGTGCCCTCATATGCAGCACTATTTATTTTGGAGAAAAAAACATTGGTATGTATTCTTTTTTTTTCCTTTTTGTATGTTCCTATTTTTTTTCCTGGCGTGAGTGAAAATAAAACCAAAACCCAGTTGTATCCATTCCCAGGTAAACACATTTTCTTTCTACACTTTTCTACACTCAAATGTCATGTTCTCTCACATCCTTTCACCTTTTTTTTGGTCATAAATTCTGTTTCAAGGAACAAGAAATGCACACTCTGCTACAGAGCAAGGCAGGTGTGATGCTATCTCTCTCATCTGACCTTTCTGTTGCACTATTCATTAACATGACTCTTTGGGGTATTAGGGAATTGCCTGGTAATAGTATACTGAGCTTTCCACCTCTAGCTGGTAAGCTTGGCACTGTTTAAAAATGACTGCAGCAGTTAAGATTATTAGGAAGTATGGTTATTTACTTGCAGTAACTCTATTTTTTTTCCCTCAGCAAGTTACAGAGAAGGAGTTCTGTGCCAAATCACAACGGAGTAACAGTTTTCAGGTGAAACAGTGGTCAAAATGTGGCCATTTTTCAATCTTTTTTTGGCTGTCAAAATATTTCCCCATGTTCAGTGTTTTGAAAACAGCTGTTAGAAATACAAAACCGAGTCATTTTTATACTTTATTTTTTACTTTTTATTTTGGGCTTTATTAGCTCTTGCTCTACTAGTGGTTGGTGTAATTACATACTGAGGGGTTTTTTTTAGAATCAAGAATTGTTACTTGGAGAATTTGTTTCTGAATTCCAAAGCACAGGAACTTCTAGTTTAAAAGTAATTTAAACACTTCTTCAGAAAATCAAAGAATAGCCATAAGACAGGCTATTTTTAGCCACAGCTGGAGTGAACAAAGGGTAATTGCACATAATGTAAGATCAAAAATTCGTATCTGTCCCTGCTTTTCTCCTTCTAACTTAAGTTCAGTGCCTTCCTGGATTCAGAGATAGAGAGCACTGCTGTGGTTGTACAGAGGAGATACATTCAGCACATGTGAGTGACTGAATGTAACCAAAACCAAATAATCTTTCAGGACATGGTCTCTGTAGAACTCAAAATTAAGGCAAGAGTGATCTTCCAAAGAGTAGATGGGGATGGCTGGGAAAATATATTCCTCCAATAGGTATGGCTGCATTGCTAACTTAAAAATATCGTCTACTCCTGCTGTCCCAGGAGGAGAATGATGACTCCTGAGGTCTGATCCTAACTCCTCTACCTAGCAGTGCTGCAGACTTCAGATAAGGAACCATTATGGTGACATGTGTACACATGGATCAAGATACCAGTAACCAAACATTCTGCTTTTTGAGTGAGCCCTAAGGCACTTATGATTAATCTCACTTACTTTGACAGTCGTGAGACTGAGATAACTTGACTTCTATGTTTTTCTCCACAAGCTGTAACCAGCTTTCTCAATGGTTACCTGTTGGGTGAGAGTAAGTGGTGCTGCCTTTAACAGCTGGCTTATGTAACCTTACCCTTCAAATATTTCTGAGAGACTTCAGGAAACATGGTCATATTCCTGACTGGGGTGGAAAACCATGCAGTGCTGGTCAAATCCCACGAATAAATCATAAAAGGTTGGCTGTCAGAGCTGCAGCCTCCAACTCAAAACAAAAAAAGTCCAAAAGAATACTGGAAAAGAAGCAAGGAAAAAGAAAGAAAAAAAGCATCACATTTGCTCTTGATTCGGTCAACCAAAATGCACTTTATGGGTCTGTTTTAATTTGCTGATGTAGGCAATAGGATGAGGCACTGCAGCCAGAGGAGGAGCAGAGATGCAGCTGGAGCCTCCTTGGGACGTGGGGCAGACTCTGGGGCATCTCCCAGCATTTCTGCCAGCCCTTCCAGTCTGGGACACGTGTGTGATCTGGCAGGTGACAGGGATGCTTGTGGCCTGGCAGGTGGCTCTCCCAGTTGGGCAGCTGCAGGAAGAGCATTCTCACAACCAGCCAAGAACAAGGATATCATTTTAGAGAGCAGCATACAGGGTTTTATTCAACACAGTTGTTATATGCATAATGAAGCAAATCACATAGCTCAAGGGCTTGCAATTTAGGTGGCAAAATCTTTTGAGTTTATTTTTAAAGGGTAATCTGCTTGCAACAGGCTGTTTTTAGAAGCTGGTACCTCAATTTGACCTTTTTTACTCCTTGAAATCAAGGACAAAATTTAATGAAGAGATGGGTGAAATGACTGATCCTGCAAGATATGATGATGAAGAAAGATATGAGCTGAGCCTATCTGTCATTGCCCTAGTCAAGACAGAACTCTGACATTATTTGGGAATGTTTGGGAGATTTTGTCTCTGCTTGGATTCTGGTAGCTAAGCCAAAGTTCTGGGGCTTTACCTACATTGGTGGTGCTTGCTTGAAATGATATTAGGATTCGCTCTCATGCTGGAGCTTCATGGGCCACTGGCTTGCTTTATAGTCTGAAAGAATTCCAAAAATATCATAGTGAAATCAGGGAAAAAGAAAAAATCAACAAGAAAAAAAGTCCAAATGCAGAAAATGGAATGTAGCAAAATTATTATTAGGAAATATGAATACGTTTAAGAAGATTTTAATATCTGTGTTTACAACTGATCTATTTAGCAGTAGTGAGGTAATTACTGTGTGCAGGGAGACAATGATTTCAGAAGTCATTTAAGAAAAATTGTTTGATCTTGCACAGAAGCCGATGAGGAGTACTATAATGTGTCCTCCCTGTAGGTTTGCTGTGGAGACAGTAAAAAGCCTGGTAAATAATAACACCTTAAAATACAATTAAGTATCTTCTCTCCCTATTATATGACCGATCTCACCTTCATTGATTTTAATACTGAGCTTTATAAACAACAACAATCAGAACTATACGAGCTTTTAAAAACAATGTTTCTGATTCAAAATTAATGTGATGCAATTAAGTTGATGACACATCACCTGGACCCTGGAAGGTTTGGCCTGGGAATAAATAATAAGCAAAGTCAGCACTGGTACTTTGCAGGAACATCACCCAACAAAAACCAGTCTAAAAGTGAGCTACTCAGAGCCATCCAATGTCCTCAAACTGCAGATGTAGGATGCTCAACAACAGTCTACATGATAGCTTTTTCCTGTGTTCTTAATTATTTGCAGATTTAGTTCAAAGCAAATGGCAAAAATCAGTGCAAATGAATCTGCTAGCATGTCAAACTGTACCTTTACAGAAAAGGGAGCAGAACAAAGGTTTTTCCTGTCTAGGTCAGAACAATCCTGTTCACTCCACTACAGTCACATCACATTCTGCAAGCTGTGTCAGTATTTCAGAGAAAGGAAAGAGACCAAAGAAGTAATTTAAGACCTCAGCAGTTTATAGGAAAACTCACATATCCTCAAATCTTTCCAGGCTGGCAGTGTTTGCAGGATCAGTCCTGAAAACTGCCGCTGACTTATTTGGTACAAGGGAGATAAATGCACTTGTGTGATTGAAATTCCATTTAGACACACAAAAGTAAACCAACCACACACACTTGCAAACCTACACTTAAGAAACTTTTAAAAGAATTTTCTCGTAGGATGGAGAAATTTGGGATTCAAATAAAGAGAAGGTTAATTGTGCCCATTTGCAGGAGACCCCATACAGCTGCTATCACCAGAGGGGAGCAGAGAATAGCCTCTGCCCAAAGGAACAAAAAGACAAACATTTTTATTAACAATCCAAACACTAGAGATGGAACAACAAGGAGAAATATACCCAAGTTGAAATCACTCTAATGTTTGTGAGCTGGGAGCCTCCTCAGTGCTCCCAGCTGGGACCCTATCACTGCAGTTCCTATGGTAGTTTAGGATATGAAATATCTCTGTATCTCAGAATTTTTCAGAATTTTTTGTATCTCTTTTTTTTCAGACCATTTTTCTTTTTGGGAAGCTGATGAATTAATTAACAAAATCAACATATGTGCTGTGAGATATTTACTCATTGACTCCTACCAAATGGGGCTTTCCTGCAAACTTGAGAGGACGCCTCTGTTGCCTCTCCTTCCTCTGCACCTGAGACAGCTAACTAGCTGCACCATGAAGACCTTACTGAGTTCCTGCTCCAAGCCTCATCCTGGTCAACACAGAGATTCCTTTTGACCTTTCTGGAAGCTGGATTACGCCTTTAAAAGTCATACATTTTGAAACATTCCATGAAGGTTATGTTTGCTTTAAAACCACGGTGAAGTAAATGCAAAACTGTATTAATATTTAACATTGGCTTATAAAAACTAGGAACTTGTAGTCAGGACAGCTGGTAAAAGTTTAATTCACATCACCATTTCAAAATGAAATGCAGAGGACAGAATATAATATTTTCCCTTTCAAAATCTATTTATTTTTCTTTTATATCCAGTTTTGTTATTTCTGTAGCCATATCTGTTAAATAGCCATGCAAAATATTTTTCATTTGTGTGCTTTTTAAATTTGCTTTTCTGATTTGGTGGTACTGGTTATACATACAGAAATCAAAACAGGAAAAAAAAGGGTCAGAGGGGAAAAAAATAGAACAAATTAGTTTAAAGAAAAAACCCACAAATATAGTGCTTGTGGACAGTATTTAGGAGTCAGCCAGAAGTCTAAAGTCTTGATAGATGGTTCTGAGTGCACAGTTTTATTGCTGGTACACAGCACACTTTGTTCCTTTTGTTTGACTAAACTTGCCAACTTTGGAAATTAGTGACATGGGCATTCAAAATGTTGGACAAATGGTCAGACTCTGATATACATATTCATACCCCAGCGGTAAATGATGTCAGGAAGTTTCAGATGCAGGAAAAATGCATTCTTTCCTCCAGCACAGATCTAATATAAGTTTCATAAGCACTTCCACTGTTCGAGTAAGAGTGCCTCTTAGATAGCACACAGGGGAGACATCATTTAAAGAAATGTTTCTTTGCTTGAACCAGAAGTCCAAATCTGCTCAGTTCATTTAAAATGTTTTTTTTTTTCTTCCAGAATAAAGGAATAAGAAGTTCCTTTTTTGGTTTTTGCTTGGTGACTTACTATTATTTTTCCAGCAAAAAAAGGATTGGATTCTTATATGAACAGATGTGTTCCTCCTCCTTAGTCCCACACTCATTCTCTCTTTTTGGAAAACAGAGGTGACAGGCCTGGTGTTTGACTAAAAGAGGCTATAAATCTTCTGGGGATATGCTGTTATATCTTTGCACGTAAGAAGTATTGCGGAAGGGAAACAGGTTAAAAATCAAAAAGTCCTTGTAATAAATCATACGCTGTACTTGCTTTTTTAACCCTCAGAAGCACAGGGCTGCTTTAATAAATTGCCGGTGCAGAGACCCTTCTGCTTCGTGGCGGCCGGGAGTCAGGGACACGATCGGGTGTGTGGGACGGGAGATGCCCGCACTCCCGCTTGGCCCGTTTCTCGCGGAGGCCGGGCACAGCCTGCCCAGATGAAGACGCCTTCGGAAACCAAACGCTGATCTGGCCGCAGCCTCGCTCCCTCCGCGCCCGGCCCCGTCCGAGCGACAGGTACAGAGCGGGACCGCCGAGCCGCAGAGGCCGGGGCCAGCGAGGCGCGGGCGATGCTGCGGGGGCGCAGGAGGCGGCAGGGGCCG
>JANPWX010000067.1:3438623-3544802 GCA_024734555.1 Trochalopteron elliotii | reverse complement strand
TGGTGCCGGGGGTGCGGGCGCGGAGCGGCCCCGGCCGGGACACACCGGGAGCCCGGGATGCGCGGAGCCCGCAGCTCCGCGCTCCCGAGGGCATCGGCAGCAGGATGCCTCCTGACTGGAAGGAGCACTTGTATTTTAAGTTCGCACGGCTAAATTCTGCTGTGTCTGTCTAACTTTGCTGCTCCCGGAGGTGTGAGTGGGCCCCGGTGCTCTGCGCGCACAGCCGCGCCGTGCGAGTGGCCGTCAGTTTCCCAAACAAAAGAAATCCGGCAGCGCATACGGAGACTGCTTTCCAAAGCGTTCTGCGCTTATCTTCCACCTTGGGAAAGAAAGCGATTTAACAGCATCTGCAGTATTTGAGCTTCGCCTGCAGATTCAAGCTGTTACACTGGGTAGTCTCGGCGATTTGGGGGATGAGGAAGGGGGAGAGGAGTGAGATTCTTGAGCTATACCAGCGAATGGGACACGATGTAGACAGCTTTTACCTTTAGTAACTATTGGAACTGTCAAGAGAAAGAAATTTTTACTGGAACCTACCGGGTTTAAACTCTGATTTTGTTTCAATGATAATGGTGCTCTGTCTTCTGGGCAGACTGGTATGTTATTGGGACTGAAATGATGTGGGGCTTCATAAACACTGTGGAGTTTATTTCTACACAGAAGACCTGTTACTTAAGTGGGCTAATTTATATGGCTTCTCTTCTTTCTCTCCCAGAACCAATTTACGTTCCATTCCTCATTGTTGGATCAATATTTATTGCCTTCATTATTGTGGGCTCGCTGGTAGCAGTTTATTGTTGCACATGTTTAAGACCTAAACAGCCATCACAGCCAATACGATTTTCTCTGCGGAGTTATCAAACTGAGACTCTTCCCATGATCTTGGCCTCCACAAGCTTCAGGACACCATCCAGGCAGTCCAGCACGGCAACAAGTTCCAGCTCCACTGGCAGCTCGGGTCGCAGGTTCTCCTTCCCCCGGGCAGAGCCAGGGTGCCTTGTGGCCTCCTCACCTCCACCATACACATCTGGCTGCTTCCAGACTGCCCATACTGTCCACCTGAGCCAGCCATCAGGATTTCTAGTGTCCCCGCCATACTTTGGGTATCCTCTCCAGCCAGAGCCTGCCCTGGCTGGGAAGAGCTGCTCTGATTTTACTCAGAGCTGAAATAAGTAGTGAAGAAGTAATGCAGCCTTTGCAACCACAGGGACTGCTGCTGTTGGCTGTCAAACTGATCTGCTCTGCGGCTGCAGAAGTCAGAACTGTTCCTATGGGTGAGTTGCCCTTGAAAAGTGAGGGATCTCACTTGAGATTGCATTTCCCAAACTTGGATCACACTTAAAAAGGAATTGTAAAACACTGCAAACAGTTGCTGTAAAACTGGATTGCTCTGCCTAATTTGTGCAGAATGTGTTCAGAGACAAGTAAAAGAACCACGTTGGGACAAAGGTACTCAGTGTTATAAATGACATTTTACCCTAATGCTGTTAACTTAGTTAACAAACAGTGGCTGCATTCCACTGATAATAATCAGACTAGTTCTATAAAGCAGCAATAAGCCTGAGAAGTAAGAGAGGAGTGATACTTACTAAAGAGAATCCTTGAAAACATCTGACTGCTTACCACTTACATGAGCAATGAAAGTAAGAGGAAGAATTTAATTAGATATCAGAATGCAGAGTTTTTTTTAAAATACACATAATCTACCTGAACTTACACTGCATATTTGTATTAGTAAACTTTAACAATGGTAGATAAAGCTAGTACTAATTAGGCTAGTTGAAGATCAGACAGTCCCACATAGCAAATTTTCTGTGAGGAAAGCAGAATGTATTCAGCAGTATCACCAGTAACTTCTCCACATAAAATTCTAAAAATAGCATTCTTCAGAAGGAAGTATTTATTGTCACCTTTTTGCTCAGCAAGTGTAAGTTGGACAAACTGATCATGAAGTTCTGTTTGTAAAATTAGCCATGTATAAAATGTAAAGACAAGTTTGTAATTTAAAATGTATTTACACCATTGACATCACTAATTATTTAGTAGTAACAAGCAAAAAAAAGTTACCAATAAACTGTGTGGTTGAAATGTTATGTCTGACTCTGTACAGGTAGTGTTTGTTGAATTTGGTTGGTGTAACTCTTTTGTATTTTTTCCTGTTAAAATAGTTTATTCTGCTATTAAAAATGATTTACAGCTTCAACTGCACCTGTTGTGCAGATTTAATATCATACAAAATTCTGACTATATAGCAAATAGATTAATTTATGTTTTTTACATGCAGCTGTGATGAAAAAGTGGTGAAAACGACACTGATTAGTTGGGTATTTTAGATTAAACATCCTGCACTAGGAATAAATTCTGTTTGCCCTTCTACATTCCTTCACCTAAGTAAACCAACAAACCAAATGGAAGAAGAAAAAAAAGCATCTAAACCAAATACATGCAATAAGTAAATGGAAAATACACAAGAAAAAAAATGCAGTCATTAAAGGGCTTCTCTGTATACTTATTTTTTGAAAAAACGAAGTCATTCTGTGGGTCAGAGTCTACAGTATCAGAGGCTGAGCTTTCCTATTTTATCAGCTCAAATTCCATGTGTGTAGGATCTGTTGAACTACATTATAGCTGACATATTTAACAAGTAGTTTAGAAAAGCTTCATTAATTCTTTCTTAAGAGTTGAGTAATTTTTTTCATAGCAAATATCTAGCAATCAGTAGCTATGACAAAAACATTTCAAAATAACTTTTAGTAAGTTTTTTTATTGCCCAATTAGAATTATAATCCAGCCGACATTACTGCTAGAAATGCAGTTTCTAAGCAGAAAGAGAAGTGCTATACAATGATGTTTTAAGTAATAGATTCTAGCTTGAATGCTGTAATCGTTAATTACAACCCAGTCATGACACACAGCTGTGTATATGTTTTGCAAGATACTAAAAATTAGATTTTGGGTATTCTGGAAATTAATTGAAAGTAAGTGTTCTGGCCTGTAATTTTATTGTAGAAACAATCTTCAAGGAAGGGGGCAAGAAAATTTTTGCTTGCCTTTGATGAGGTTTTATAGGACTCTTCACTGTGTATTTTGAATGGCTATGAATGGGAGTTTGTCAAGTAACTTTTTTGAAAAATCATAGAATATTTCAAGAGGTACCAGCTGTCTTGTTCAGAAGCATACTGTGAGATGTGCTGATCATTCCTTTATACAGCAGAAACAGCAAACCAATTTAACTACATTTTTATAAATTATAGTAAGTCTCCAATTAGAAGAAATCTTTATTTAGTAAACTAAGGCAACACAGACCCATTCTGGAAGCAGAAACTTGATCACTTTTAACTAAGAAGGGGCAATTTATGTACCTTTAAAGAGTGATTAGTCATCAGAGCCACTGACACAGGTGGTGAGTGGCTGAAGTTCAGCATTTTCCTCAAAGAAAGACTGTACACAGCAAAGCTGTGAGTTTGGCTCAGTCACTGCCCATTACCATTTGGTGCTGTACACTGTGATGGTCTCAGAGGGCTCTGCCATCAGTTATTAAATGTTTTCACATTGGGACAGATTTTTGCTACACTTGCATACAGCCTTAGATTTTAATGATTATTCAGCCTAAGGAGAGCTGCCAAGTTTGCCATTTTGCAAGAAACTCAGCCTAGCAGGGAAGACCCCTCTGAGCCACTTCCTTTCTCTTCCCCTGATGCTGCATAATGGGTTTGTCCTCATAGAATAGTTGAAGAACTTGACACACAGGAATAATTTAATTGAATCAGACTTACATAAGTCTGTAAGTTTATAGAGTGCTAAGTATGTCACAGATCAGTAGCCAGACTGCAACAAATCCTGCAGATGTGGTTTTTAGGGTGGGAAAGATCAGGTGTAGTTAGCATAGCTGTACTGGGCTAACTGTAAAACAGCTGAGGTGGGGATTATACACTATCTGCAAATAGACAGACAAAGAAGAAATTATTAAAAAAAAAAAAAAAGGTATTATTGTTCATGTAGCTACAGTAGCAGTGACCTATATAGCTGAAGGGAGAGGAAAGGAGGTGGCCAGAATACAACCCACGGACAGAAACACTTTGCCCGTGCCAGTAGTTTCCGGCCCAGATGGATTTGGTGTGCAGGCGAGAATGCTGAATTTCCTCCCTAATGGAAAGAGCCTTTTGACGCTAGATACTCCTATGATTTATAGGAACAGGAAATTTTCCTAAAAACTTGCAGACAGAACAGAAATGACACTGTGATAGCACTTTAATGACTAATGAAATGGTTTGAAGGGCTGGATGTATGCTTGAACTGAAGGCAGTTGCTTGCTATCAGAAGTAACATTTACAGGCAGTACTTGCTTTACTGCCATGTTAACAAAGTAGATGTAACTATTTCTTTTGGAATTCTGAACTCAGTTCATACTCCTTTTACTAGGACTACACCAATCTGAAATCAAAATGAAAGAATATTCACACTCATTAAATTGATTACTGTCATTTACACACAATGCAACAAATGCTTTGATTGCCATTAACTGGTAATGACTGAGATGAAACCCAAGCCTTCTATGGATAATGAGCAATAGTGGCATGCCATTTGTTTTGCGCTTCCACAACTTAGGATTCTGAAGTGTGTATCTCCAAAATGCATCAAGACTTTTCAGTGCTAGGAAAAACATTACAAGTACTTGCAAGAATGTCTGAAGGACTCTGTTTGAATCCAGGTACACTACATGCAGTACAGCATGTGGCTATGTAAACTCATGGATTATTTGTAATACTAATCCCACTGAAATAAAAAAAAAGGTGACAATTTCAAAAGTACTTTGTCATTACTGTTCAGCTACAGCTCAACATAAGGACATTATGGAACATGAAGGAGATGAAGTTGGTTTTCAGTGCTGTTTTGCTGCCTATTGCAATGTGCTGTCTGGACTTGAACTCCTCTGTACAACGCATCTGCTTTTGAGGGAGCCACTGCTCCACAGTATCCCATAAAGTTTTTGACTCACAGTTATACTGAGGCTGCAATTCCATGCTGTCCTGTTTTCATTAGCAAAGGCAGACAAGGAAATTCCTTTCTGTTCTTTTTATTCTTTCCACCTATGACTTGTGCAAATTCAGGAGGCTGTAGTGTAAATCAGGTAGTGAAATGATTTTAGCTTAAAAATAATGTTTGCTGTAAGAAAGAAGGGAATGGATTTGACAGGGAGCTTGGATCATTACAAACTGGACTATAAACTGAATAATTTCAATGGCCTCATGACTGCCAGTATAATAGAGGCAGTAAAATATTATGAGGTGGAGTATTCTTAAACCGGCTCTGCTACTAGGGACTGGAACTTCTGAAACTAGCACCATCTAAGATGCACACATTATCAAATCTGCTTGGGCAGAATACAAAATAAATCCACTGTCTAGTGTGAAAATATATAAAAATCAGTAACCCGTCTACTACCAAAACTCAGTTAAGGTTTAGGTACATTGATTTTTTTCAGTGGCAGGCTCTGTTAGAGGAAAGAAATACCAGCTATTGTCAAAGCCAAAGGATACAGTATTTACCACTGTTGTCTGAAAAGGGATGTGGCGTTTCCTTATTCTTACTCTTATCATTCTTGTACTGCATACTTCTCTTTCAAAATAGGTCATCAACATCAGAGTACGTTAGGGCTTGGCTGGAAGTCACTAAATTGCAGACGCCTGTGCTCCCCGTGGGTTGTTTTTGCCTTTTTTTTTTTTAACTTTTCTAGACTTCACATGAGAACTGAAAACGACACCTCAAAATAGGTGTTTAAAAAAACCAAAAACCTAACAAACCTTAAACCAATTTTCTACTTTTTCAGTTTACCTTAAAAAACGTAAGAACTCTATGATATTTGTGAAATACTGTTTCTGGTAAGTCTCACCTTAAAGAATTCAAACCCAAGAACGATGAGGTATATTTTCCTCTGAAAGTAATCCCTAGCATTTCCAACCAATCAAGTCAACAAAGCTTCTTAATTTAATGGCAAAGTTTATTAATTTTTTAACAATTAGAAGACAAAACATTTAAAATTTGCAGTTCAAAACATGCACATTCACCAAATGCCAAATGACATTTAACACTGCATAGAACTGAATGTGTTACTAAAAGAACTATTTGAAAAAACACAGTGCATTTAACATTCAGTTAAAACTAAACCTGAGAAACTACCATAAACACTGAGTCAAAAAATCTTCATTCATGCAGCTTCATAATTTCCACAAGAGTTTCAGTAGTAATGGCTTAGTGGAGCTGTAAAACCTCACTTTATCTAGAATGCAAATTTTGCTGTTTCAGACTGACCGCTTTCTGCAGCGGCTCTTACATATCAAGCACTGAAAATTGTAATGAAAAATTATGTTGAAGTAGAAAAACAATATTACTGCACTTATGGCTTCTATGCCACGTTAAAGAAACACCATAAAATATGACTTAAAAAAAACCCACACAACTTGCTCTGGTCACAGCTTTGCAATTACACACTCTACATGGAAATACTTCTATTTCAGTATCAACCCTCAAAAGTGCCCAACTTTGCACATCATTGCTCAGATGAGTAGTTCTTTTTCTCAAAAGCAGTCCACTAGAACCCTATATGAGTAGTGGTTTGCATAAGCAGGAACCAGGTTTGGAATGCTAAAATATTCCTTTGTTTAATAAAGATCTATTGGTTAACAGCAAGGAAACTGGGGGAGCAAGGGCAGAGAGGGGGAAGGAGAAACTCATTTGTTGAGTTCTGTTACCAGTGAAAACATCCAGTACCAAGGAAGCTGAACTGACAAACTCATTTGCTTACACAGCACTAGCTTCTCAATATATTATGAACAGACTTTTAACGAAGGCATTAAAAAACAGGGATCAACAACCACCATGCATTGCCTCAGAACACTTAGAAAGAGTGCCTCATGCAGACAGAATGATAAATTCATCAGAACTACAACTGCTTTTACACAATACACAAGAAAAAAAGGGAAAAAACTTTTCTCCTTAAATTTAACATATATTGCAAATTACTCATCATTCAAGATGGGTTCAAATGTCATGATATGCATCTTAAGACACTTAATGCTTATCTTTGTAACAATTTTATGAATGAATTTTATGGATGCATGTGGACATATAGGAATCTTCAGCTATCTCTTAATGTTTCAAAATATTTTATTTATCATTTTATACAAATAGAATGATGACTAAGTATAAATCTGTTGAAACTGTTTTGCAAAAATATGTGTAAAATTAGGAAATGGCAAGAAAAAATTCCAGATACAAATTGTCAATAGGTTTGTTAAAATTTGTTTCCAGTTACTCTTTTGAATAATTTATATATATATATGTATGTATATATTTAAAAATAATCAAGCAAAAGTATTTATATAAGATACCCGATTTTTTAGTGGCACAGGTTCATCTTTTAGATGGAAATTTTTAATACTAACTTGCAGTGCACAACAGATGGAAAAGTCTATGTGAACTCTCTATTTAATACACTTTTGAATTTTCAAACAGTAAGAACAGAAGCATTTCTGCCTCAACTGTTTTTTTTTCCTTTAAACAAACATCAGCAGAATCCCCTTATTTTGACAAAGATATGACATACTAACAGGAAAAAAAGGGAATTATAGATTATATTACTGTGTACTTAACATGAAAATAAAGTGCATATTGTATACTTGGCCTGATTTAAAAATGGGCACACATAGCTAAGATAATCTTATATTTTAAAATGGAATTGTACGAGCAGTCAAAACTCACTGTTTTTGCCACATTTGTCTTTTTTGCTGTTTTTAAGAAGTGGTATCTTTCATTGACTAATTATCAGAAAAAGTACAGAGACAGGAGAAAAAGTCATCGAAAGTAGTAAAAAAATGCACTTTGTGAAATACTACTTCAAATTCTGAAGAGATGTAAGCAAGAAATGCTGTGATAAGATTATCTCACAAACCTTTAAAGTAGTCTAAATTTAGGATCTTAGAGGTGTTTCAGTCACTTTCTCCCTTTTTAAGATAGTTAATTTGGGATGTACTTTGTGTTGTTTGCTTCAAACTGTATTACAATGGTAAGACAGAATTTTATTTCACAGGAAGAATAAGAGATCATGTAAATATCTCACTGTATATATGTCACAATGTATTCTAATCTGTATCTGCAAAATTAGCAATTCAACCAATTAGAAAAAAAAATGCCCATGAAGAGAGTAGGTATAGAGAAATCTTATACAAGTTAAGTACACTGAAAGATTATAAAGGAGTAACAGTGTCATGGTTAACTTCAGAAATGTTTGGAAGTTGGTCATTGTCCCTTGGATAACAGAAAATAGGGATCCCCATTTTAGGAAAGGGGCATGCCCCCAAATTTTTTCTCGCCTTAGGTCAAGTTATTTGGCCCTCCCATATTGATCCATCTATTTATCTATGCCTGCAATGGCTTTTCTGAAGGCAGTTCTTGTCTGCATGACTGACTGACTGGCAGTACTGTTTCTAGTGGGATACGTTCCCTTTGTCCCTGTGCTTTCTGTTTAAAGATCACTCCGGGCAAGTGAGAGGAAGACACTGCATAACACACACATGAAATGCAGACTGCCTTCCCACTGATACACCTTCCTAAATAGGTACTTTCATTTAGTGCCTTTGTTGGCCTTTCTCTGTGTATTTTTAAGTTTCTCTTAGAATGGAGAATAAGAAACTTGGCTAGTGAGATTAATTACATGTTAAGTGTTTAGCTAGATAAAAGGCAAGGAGGTAAAGTCACCTTTAGTAAGCATATGAAAAATGCAGGAGGGCAGAGAAAAGATGGGACTGGATGACTTGTTATGATTTGGAGAGCAAGAAGGAAATACTTAATTTAACAGATCACTGGGGATATCATTCTGCTTTTCCATCTGGTTGATCTCCATTGAAAGAAAAAAAAGATCATTCCTATGTAATGCACAAAAATTTACTCAACAATAAAACAAACTGCTACTATAGAAAATTGTATTTTAAATGTAATTGTGGTGGCTTTTAAACCCAGAATTAACATGGATGAAAGAGTTGCAAGAATTAACTAAATTTCAAAGTTAAAGTAACTTTTCTTAGTTTGAAACCTGGTGGTTGTTGGATGTTGAGAAATGCAAGGTATAACTACTTAAAGAATGTGTCACAATATTCTCATTTAATACGTCCCTCTTTTTTTTTTTCTTCCTCTAACCAGCAGTGTATCTTTTTCTGCAGTCACTTCCTCTCCATTTTAGTTAAAGGTGAGAGTATATAAGTATTCTGCATGACCAATAAGTTGTAAAGAGACTGCTGCAATGTATTTCACACCTTAATAGGAAGTGACTTTAGTGCAAATAAACCAGTACATACCACAGACTAGCGAAGGGCATGCTTTGCTCTGTATTTCAATGTATGCATTTCAAATAATCTTAGTATAAAAATGTTGAAAATTTGATTAATTTTAAAAAATAAGTTTAAACAAACTTTCTTTTGAACCTACAGTATAAGCAGATACAACTAAGCATCACAAAAATAATTAAGTTTGCTAGAGGGAAGTAAGGCAGAGCAATTCTTAAAAATTGAATAAAGTATTATGTGTACTCCATCATACAAGTTGGCAGCCATATTCAACATATGCAATACTAAATGAAAATAACGGGAAAGCTTGTATAAGGCCAAAGGTGCAGACTTGCAGTTTTGAAAGCAAATGCCAAAAAGGCCACTCAAATTAGACTCACTGTTTTTTCTCCTCAAGTGCGGAGACTCAAGCATGCAGTTCTGAGATCAGGACTGGAGATAGATTCCTTTCAAACTGTTTCTAACAGAAAACATTTATGGAACTTCTTTGGCAAATGTTTTTAAGTTAGTTTGACACAAACATCTATGAGCATCTTGACTCAAAATCTTTCTTAAAGAAGGTGAATTAACACCATTAAGATACTGTTTTTTTTTCAGCACTTGTTGAAATCAAAGGCTTGTTATCAACTGTATTTAAATATATTAACACTTAAAAACCTTCACAGATGCTAGTTGATCTGTAAATGTAAAGAATGTTTAGCAATCTGACCACTGCCCTTCTAGTATATGACCAGTATTGATTCAATTTCATTGTAAAATAAGCAAGCTGGCAAGATACAAGGTAAATTCCAATCTTTTACAAAGGCTAAGCAAATACTTGTTAAAAATTTAGAGATGGTGTGTTACAGTATAGTTGCACAGTGCTTATGTCTACTGAATACAAATCCAAACTTTATGGAACAAGACCATCATAGATCTCTCAATGTCTGATAACTGGACCATGGTTGCAGCTCCCAGCAAAGATCTAATAGCCTGTCTCACAAAAGTAACAACTAAGGCCTAAATCTCCAGCTGTGTTCCTTCACCATTCCTCAGGCCTTTGCTTTGTGGTATCGTAAGCTCTTATTACTTCAGACTGGGAAACAATTCCATTTTCATCTTGAGAGAAGGCGTAGCCATCTGCAGATATAAAGCAAAATAAAAACAAATTAAGCTTTTATCAGTTTTATTTTTTTAAAGCTTTAATAAAAGCAACTTAACAAAGGTGCACAGAAGGGAATAAACCTCTTTTCCAGTTAGTAAAATCCTGTGCCATTTCTTACAGAATTCTGCAGTTATAAAATAACAGAAAGAACTCTGTGCAGTATCTTTGCTATAAAGGGGAATTTAACCACAGGCAAAGAACATTGTCTAATGGGTTTAGGATACTGCACTTTTATTATAAATAAATTTTGTGAAAGGCAGAATTTTACTGCTATGTTATTAATGGATATTAATTTTTGTCAGTGAACACTTACGAAGCAAGTTTTGTTGCAAAGAATCAGAGCGATACAAGTTCACATGGTTCTTCTTAAAAACATTCTTCAGTAGTTGGGCTCTTTCAGTTAAGCTAGAGACAAAGTAGATACATGAAAAATATTTACTTACAAATTACCTATCCCTTTATCTTTAAGTCTGCTCAATGGGAATTGATTATTAAATGAGAAGTGCCCACCCTCCTTTTTCTTTTTAAATTGTGCCTGATTAATTATTAAGATGATGATTAAATGCTTGTGTGAGGACAGATTATTAAGTTCTGACCCCTTTTAATGATTTTACTTGTCACAGAGCAGGCAAAATATCTGTTTGAAATACTGCTGTGTGCTGACAACACAAATAAATGAATAACGTTGTGAACCTTTGAGTGTAACTCCTTTAGAAACACACAATGTAAAGGGAAGGCACTGTCTTCCTTGATGTAGCACAGCTTGAATAGTGCCAGGCTGAATTAGTCTTTTAGTCTTTTTTATCTTACACAGAAAGTGTTCCAAGCCTCTATTGACACAGTACTCCAAAGGGATGGGAAATGAGTGGAGGGAAAGCCACGTTCATGGTCATCAGCTGTGTGTACAGAAACATATTATTTCCATGAAAAGTGTTCTAAAAAGGAGCATTCCCCAGGAAACTCTAGAAGGTGTGTTTCTGGAGATCATACCCAAATAACAGACTACTATTCCTGCTACAGTTGGCCACTTTAGCCCATCTCGTTCCTTCCCAGCACTACTGAGTTTGTTGTGTTGTATGCCTATTGAGCTTTAGTGTGATGCAAGGTACTCCCCATTTCAGCCCAAGTGGAAAACAGAAGCATTAAATTTTTTTTAAATTGAGATTCAGACATCAGCCAAATGCTGCAAACTGTAGTGAAAGGAGTAGCAAATGTATTGAGTTTCCTTTCTGTCTTACACTAAAGTTCTCCCTAATAGGAACATACATTACTAAATAAATACCAGGTAGATGAGCCATAGCTCAGAAAAATTGCAAAATCTGACAGTTTTAATGTCATATTAAATATGTGCAAGGGACTATTTTAAAAAAACCCAAAACAAACTCTTCAGTGTCCTCTTGATTTGATATTCACTGTGAATTACAGCCTGCATTTCAACCTATCACTTAAACATTTCTGAATGATCCAGCCCCATCTCTATGTAAACTGGTCTAAAAATTAGTTCCGTTAAAGAAGACACGTATCTTACGTTTAATCTGAGCATATAGTGATTTGATATTGCTACAGTTTTGCTAGGTTAGCAAAGTTGTCTCTTGTGCAATGATGTAGTAAAAAAGCCAGATTTCACACACCTTATGTTACCAAGTTTTGATTACTCAAATTACTTTTTAATATTATTGTCAGTTAGCTCAACAGAATTACCTTCCCAGGCTATCAACAAGACTAAGTGGTGCAAGGAAAGGAACTAGACTGCTTTCCTTACTTGATTACCATTCACACCATTAAATTAGAAATATTCAGTCTTTCTTCAGTGACTATATGAAGCTGAACCACTGTTTAAGCTGGAGAGACTGATGGTTTATCTCACCTTTCTGTTCCCCTCTAGTCTGGTGGTTAAAGCATATGGCGAAAGCTTGGCTGTTCTAAGTTGGAAAAGGAAAATAAACCTACCATTTCCATACCCATAGAGGAATGCTAACTGGAAAATCTACAGGGTAAGGTGATAGGCAGGGGAAATTGCTTCTGTGGTCATGTTTTGAATGAAAAGATGGAATGAGACTTCCTTTTAAGAAAAAAATTAGGTATCAATTCCAGGAAGGTAGTTGGCATCTGCTGACTGAATGAAGAATGGAGAGGCTGAAATACTGAGACGCATCTTACTCTCAGTGCTTTCCTAAGCTAACTCTCTGGGGATTTTTTTTCCATCCTGTTTGCTCCTCTATGTTGTGAAGGACCCTTCTTTTTTAGTTCAGAGCTGTAAACTGTTTAAGTGACAACATTAATAAAAAAAAATTAGGGACTGAAATCTAAACAGCAAGAATACAGAGAATGAATAAATAAATCAGTATCTTCATGTAAGATTGGAGGCCAAGGAGGTGGAAGACCATGGGTACACTTAGACAAGCTGTATCTCCTTTACAATACATCTGTGAAATCCTTATTAATGTGAGCTGAAATCAGCAAATTTCTATGAAATGTTTGACAGGTGTTATTTTCTAATAAAAGAAATTGTATTAAAACCATTAGCATGCCTATTATAGCATTCTTGGCACCGTTGTTCTTTGCTTGTGTTCCCAACTGGAATGTGCAGATTGCTTAAATGCTAAGCAGTGAAAATACTACCTTAAAGTTTTACAAGAATATGAAGTATGCACATGTCTTAGCTGATGTATAATGAAGTTTCCACTGCACAGATCTGATTGCTGGTAAAGAAAATACAAAATACACAGAAAATACACTTGAGAAAAATGCTTTCAGCTTTTCAAGTATTAAATTCTGCTCTTTTTCTATACTTGAAATACTGTGGGCTCTCCATTATAAATCACCCTGTTGCCATTCAAAAGCATGTTTAAATATCGACATGTGAAGCCAAGAAAACGTGGTTTTGTAATTACTCAATGTTAGATCATAGGAACTAAATGCCTATGCTCATTATGTGTAGCTATATGGACAAGCAGAATATTAACTGTTTTTGAACATGAAATGTATACCTTTACAGGTATACAGGCATACATTGCTTCAAAGCTCACTGATAGATAAGTTGGTTAATTTGGAGGAAAATATTGCCCTCAATCTGGAATGACCACTGCCATTGGAGAAAAGCACCTGTAACAATCAATTTACATCACCTTTAAAAGCAAGGGAACTTACTCTTGTAAGCACTGGTTAGGTCTAGCAGTGATGAAGGAAAAGTAAGCCTAAAATTGGAACTGCCATTCAACTAGGGGATTCTGCAGTACTTCCAGTGTGAAGCTGCTGCTACTAAGACAGCATACAGAGCCTGAGAGGGAACTGCATGCAGGTATGTCCTCTTCTGTAGCCCACCACACTAGACTAGGTGTTCCATGGGTGGTAGGATAAGCTTCCAGGCCTCTTGGCACCTCCCCTGTTCCTTGTTACCTTGAAAGATGAACCTAACTAGAGACAAAACATTTTTTTGTGTGAAAGCTCTCACACAAGCTGGATACTCCCCCATTAAAAACGGTGGCTATCACCTTGGTATCTGATGTAATTTCATCTCAACCTGGCAAATCCTAGTTAACCGATTCCCACTGAACTGGAGGAGGAATACAATAAGATTATGTTAAAGTATCTTTATGAACAAAAGGTACTTTTTGAAAATTGAACCTATAGTAAAAGAAGTCGCTGTGTTTCTTCTGGTCTCTTTCTGTGCATAGCTTAGTAGGAAAAGAGCCTTGTTGGCTATGCTTCTTGCCGTGAAGATACTAAAAGAACAGCAGTCCAAAGAAAAGAAAGAACAGGAAAATCAAGTATCAGCAGTTTTGGCTTTTTCTTAGACTTCATGAAACTCATGAAAATGAAGACAAGAAAAGAAAGCTCTAGTTCAGCCAAACGGAACTAATGAATTGGAAGGGGGGAGAGGGGGATTTTGTCATCTCATACATTTAGCAAGTGCTTGCTACAAGTTCAGCTTGGGGTTAAAAAGTCTGAAACATATTAGTGAGTGCACACCTTTATGCTGCGTTTACATGTAGAAAATGTCCAATTGTTCAGTTTTACCTTCTCCCTTTTCAAACTGTCTGCTTGGTCCATGAAGGAGGACACAACAAGGGAATTCTTGGGGAGTCTTAAGTTAAAATTTTTACTTATCTCATATAGGCTAATCAAATTAATTTGCTCTGGATTGGAATTAAATATAAAGCCAGCTTGTTATATTCAATTTCAGAAAATCCTAGACATATTTTTTGTTTGTCCCTATGCTACTGAGCAGCTTTTAAAGAATTTAGTTTTTGTTGTTTTTTTTTTTTTGTGGTTAGGCCCTGTTTATGGTTATGCTAGAAAATAATTCAGGTTTAAACTCATTTTGTTCTAACCCATTTTCATATTTTTGTGAAATTAATTGTGAATTAATTGTTAACACAGGCAGAAGTGACAGAATTAAAATTGCACCTCAAGCTTGTTCTATAGATATGAACCAGAAACCAGTCAGCTACAAAGAAGCACATCAGTTAAAGCTTTTGATAAAAACCTCTCTGTAAACCTATGAAAAAACAAACAAGCTCAGTAGACCAGAAGGTCCTTCACAGATGCCTTTCATTTGTGCAGCTTTTGAAAAACAACCTTTTGCCTTTGATACATGTATAAAACTAAAAATATTTAGCTTTTTTTTTTTAAGGCAATATTCTACAGATTTTTATCATACCTCTTGCCATGCACAACTGCCCCAGGATCCTCAGACTTTGCTTCCAACTCCTGAACTTCATCTACCAGTGTCTTGTAAGTAGCTCTCTTTACTCTGTAAGTACATACAAAATACTGCCAGACTTACTCTTCTTGAAAGTAGACCAACTGATAGTTTTACTGCTTATATAAATATTCAGTTTATAAATCCATTTCCCCAGACTTAGAAATAAGTTTTCAAGAAGAAATATCAAAAAACAAATCTAAAGAATGTATTTTATCATCTGTTCTTGCAAATTAGAAACAAAAATATTTATTAATAAAACACTGCAATTATTGAAACATTTAAAATAGTAACAACTCTTGTAAAAAAGCTTTTCAAAAACAAAGATGGTAAAAAAGAATTTTAATTAATCACCAGAATCGATTTTAATTTGTTTTTTATTTTATTAGTAATTAGAACACGCATTTAAAAGTCAGTACTTCTGTAAACCCCGGCATTTCTGTACTCACACTTTGTATACTATATCCAGAAGTAAAGCTGTCATAGGAATACACAGAAGTCCCATCCAAAACACTCCAGAGCTGAACATCATAGCTGCCTGAAGAGAAAATGCACAAAATGTGATGTCATGACAAGAACTGACAAAAAAATCTTAGAAATATCAAATAGTTTCTTGAGGCTATCAAAAACAAATTTAAATTAATCATTCTAGTCTAATGTGAAATAGAACTGGAACTCCTTTCTAAAATCCCCTGAGTTGCAACATAAATCCAGCAAATAGCACTAGTTCATGTTGAGAAGCTCGTATAAAGATCCACTGCTTAGCTCTTTGCAAGGGGGAATCACCCCTCCACAATGCTGCTCTATACCACTGTGTTGATTACAGGCATTTCCATTAAAATCAGATTTATCAAAAAATCCACACTTTTCCAACTTTCTCAACATGTTATGAGCACAGTATTCCAATTTTCAATCTACTCTAACAGGATGTAACAGTTTCTGACCCTTCATATGGATACTGGACACTGTTTCAATTATCCTGCAATGTAACTTGGATCAAAGTTACCTCCCACAGAACTCGCTATACCACAGCTCCTACGCTGCCACAGACTCCTGTTAATTGCTTAAAAATGAGATAAAAGGAAACAACTATTTATGTAGTTATGAAAGTATGCATCATATTGTTAAATGAAGATCAAACACATTAATACATGGTGAAATATTTGAAAACCACATAATGGTTTTTATCTGTGTATTTATTTTTTCTATACACCACAATACGTAATACATAGGAATTTCTTCTGTTCATAACTTGATCTGTAGAAATACGAAAAACTAAAACATACTGAATGGCCAAACCAAACATCACAATATGTAGACATCAAAGGAAAAAATTCTTTACCCTTGTATTTCATGCTCAAATGTCTACATCAATAATATTATGGATGCAAAGAGTATGATAAATACTTACTGAAGCACATTACTAGAGGTTTGATTTGCAGCCACTATTAGGAATACTTTTATAGTGTAATAAGATTGTGGAGAGGTTGAAAGTAACATTGCTACACAACAGGAGCCTTTCAAATCCTTTGTTTCATTACTTGGAGACTAATTTCTTTCACAGGTTAAGCCTCAGTATGTAAAATAAATAAGCTGAAACTTTGATAATTTTAATTAGCACACAAATAGGAGGTAGCTTGCAGTACCTGAAGTCTAATTTCTCAGCCTGCATACATGAACATTTTAGAATTATACTCAATATGTTGATATATGAAAACAGAAGTGAATTATTTTCAGAAAAAATCTGCTAATTCTCACATAAGCAGAAAGTTCAATTTACCTTGTTTTTGTATCCCAATTCCAAATGACACTGATTCTTTGGAAAGCATTAGAATGTACTTTAAAAATGTGGTAACCTTCCCATGGCTATGTTAAAAGGACATAGATATTGCCCTGAGACTCTACCCACTACTTCTGTCAACAGCTGACAGCAAAGGTGTAAACACTGAGCAGTGGCAGGTTCAAAACAAAACAATTCATATTTTCAAAGGAGAAAAAAAAAAAAGAAAATTCGGTGTCAGGAAGTGTAGGAAATGTATTAGTGAAGAAAATGTATTAGCAGTCAATTTATAAGCAAAATCTGACTTTTGACATATTTGATGAAATACTAATTTTCTAGACCAGGAGCTAATAGGAAATGTCTATCGCAGATGCATTTTGCAAGACATTTTATAATTAAGTACCAATTAGGTAGACAGTTCCCTTAAAAACAAGAAAAAAAGCATAAAAATACAACTTGAACTGATGATGATTATGACTTCCTATTATTAACATTTTTTTTTTAAATTTATTTATAAGAACATAGCAAAGAGCTGTCCTTGTGTTAGCCATCCGGTATTAAATGTTTGCTGGTGAAACAGCGAAAGTGATAATGTAGGTCTTAGGATGTTAATTCTGACCATTGTAATGCTAACTATGAATGAAGGAACAACTGGCGCCTACTATTCACTCCATCCAGCCTTTGGCTTTACAAATGAACAACATGAATTGAGGTAAAAAAAAAAAGTTTTTCTGCGTCATATTTGAAAGCCTGTCAGATTTTTTTTCTTTTACAGAGTTAATCCAAACCTAAAAGATTTAAAGCCGACATTCGCATTAAAGACAGAGGCCCTCTTTGTATTTTTTGGATGAAGAGGGGAAAAAATAAAATCCCACAGAGGTATTTCCTTCCTTTCTGTACAAGAAAGCTCCCCCCTCACTCTGTAGAAAACATTTTTGTCTCTAACTTTTCACATCTCTCTACACATAGGCAGGTCATCTGGGAAATGGCAAACCAATCCTTTTCAGACAATGGCACTAACAGGAGCAGCCTGTTCTGGGGACGGACTCTGGCTGCCTCTGTTTGTGGTTTACAAATTGTTCCTAATGTGAGAGATTTGTGGTCTATGCCAAGTCTTCCCCCTTTAGGCCTTGTGAAACCAAATGGAATCTGCCACAAAAGTGGCTCCCAGGGGAATTCAGAAATAATCCAAAATGAGAGCTGGGAAGCCCAGTTTATTGTAGGACTTACAAATCATGCAGGGAAGATAAATAATTTGTTATATGTGTAGCTTATGCTCAATATTAAGACTTTCTAATATAAATTAACTTATTTTTTAAATTTAGATTTTTATATAGGTTCTCATTTTTCAAGAAAGAATGAAAACAAAGCTGAGAAATACTCCTTTTCATGACTTAGTGCCAGATAAGTAATCCTGGCTGCAAAACATTTTTAATGCACTGCTGAAGATGTAGTGTTAGGAAATTACACGTCAGAATGAGCAGAGAATATTCGCTTTTTCCTTATTATGAAATGATCTGCCAAAACAGCTAGCTCAGATTTTAAAAAGCCTTTAAAAAATAAGAAGAGAAAGATGAAAACAGTGGTAAAATTCTTGCTGCAGAAAAGCTTATCCTTTTCAGTTTATCTATTCCAAGTATCATCTAGGTACACATCTCCTTCCTATAAACTACAAAGCTATAAAATACCTCAATAGCATCAAACCAGCAAAAGTTTCTCTTCTCAACCTACAGAAAAAACTTCATTAGTAGTAGTTACATGCATGTTTTTGCCTCCATATATGCCAAAGTACTTACTGTTGCAGTGCTAAAACAGACCTGCATTAACTTTCAGCGCAAAGAAGTTCCTACAACTAAGTTCTTGTATTGCCTCTAGTCTTCCTTTGCTATGTAGAGTTTAAAAAACATCTTTTAGCTCCTTTTAATTAAGAACTGTGTTCCTCAGAATTGCAAAGAATTAAGTTCCTCTCTATCAGGATCTCTGGTTATTAGGTATATTAACCAAGACAGACGACTGGAAGCAGAAAAGATGAATTGAGCCGTTCAAAGATCAGCTCTGCTGTTCCTGTTTGAGAGAATGAGAATGTAACTACTGAATATGGAGAAGGATCTTTGAAGTGTATCTGGGAATAGCAGATTCTGGCTCAGAAATAAATGTCTGCTACTAGACCAAGTACAATTAAACTGTGATGGTTTGAGGAGTCAAAATGGAAACTACCTGTCGGGAATTAAATGGGAAAAAAAATCCAAAAAACCATTTTTGATTCCTGAAGTGAAAGATGAAAAGAAAACTTTAAATATAAATTATGAAATAGCTAAAATGTGTTAGTATCAGAATAGTAACATAATTTTAGGGTCTCAGGTAAGGACAGATGACTAAATGGATATGTTTTATGAGATGAATTCTGATTGAGTTAAAAAAATCATCAATATATCACTGATTTTTTTAAGTAATAATATTCTCCACAAATGTACACCGAAATATTTTTTTTCTCTAAACAAGATGTTCACATATAGGTATAGAAAGGAAGACATACAGATTACTGATTATTGTTTTGTAAAGACTCACAGCTCTTAAAAGACAAGATGGGAAAACCTGGAAGGGGGATGAAAATGTGCAAAAAAACTGTAGGATAATGCCGACAAGGACCTTCTGCTAAGAATGGGCTTGAGAAATATTTTTGACTATGAAGGAAAAGCCTAGCTTTTATTGTTGAATTATTTCAATGTTCTTGAAAATTTAGTACACCAGTTATTCCTCCTGAAATGAAGAAACAGAATTTGGATAATATTTTAAACCAGACTGGTAAAAAAGCAGTGCAACCGCAAAAAAACCCCAGACAAACAAAAAACCCCAAACAAACAAACAAACAGACAAACCCCCAAAATAAAGAAAGATATCATAGCACAGAAATCATAACTACTCATAACTACTAGGCATTGAAGAGTGACTATATTCCACAAGTTTTGTGATAATGAAGTGAGAATTGATAGACTTTGGTATTTGCTTACCATACAGAATTCAAAGCAATTTTTGGAAATAGAGATTGACAACTCAGTTATCTGCCAAGTTCCCTTAAAAGCATGGCACAGTAATTCTCTTGTTTGGAGGAATTTAGCCATTACTTCCCAAATTTTAGGGACATTATTTATAACTCTCCCTGCTAACACTAAAGAAAAGTACTGTAGCAATTTTTCTTAAATATACAACCATTTAAATTTATTTATTATACTGTATTCAGCATAAGTTATTAAAACATTGTTCAGTTGTTTTAAAAATGCAAGAAACAAATATCCATTAATAGCACCTTTTACAGCGGGAGGGACAAGACAGCATGGTGCAAAAGCTGTAAGCTCCTCCTAGAGAAACTGTTGATGTATAGGCTGGATGAAGACTGTGAGATACACTGAAAACTGGCTGAATGGCAGCTGGTGACCAGTGTCGGGCTGGCTGGAGGCCAGGAACTGAAAGCATACCCCAGGGGTCAATACTGGGTCCAGTTTCATTTAACATCTTCATTAAATATCTGGATGAGAGGCAAAGTGTACCCTCAGGAAATCTGCTAACAACACAAAACGGGGCAGGGGTGGCTGATGCAGTAGAGGATTGTGTTGCCATCAGAGAAACCTCAAAAAGCTGAAGAAATGGGCTGACAGGAACTTCATGCAGTTGAACAAGGAGGAATGCAAAATCCTGCACAAGGGAAGGAACAACCCCAGGCAGCAGTATAAGCTGGGGGCCACCCAGCTGGAAAGCAGCTTGGCAGAAAAGGACTTGATCCCAATGGACACCAAGTTAAAAATGAGCCAGCAATGGACCCTTGTGACAAAGAAAGTGAATGGTATCTTCTGGCTTCATTAAAGTATTGCCAGCAGACGGGAAGGCAGGCCCCCTCTACTCAGCACTGAGGTCACACCTAGGGAAGTCTCCAGTTCTGGGCTTCCCAGCACAAGAAACACAGACATACTGAAAATAGCCCAATGTCCAGATGCATCTCTCATACAAGAGAGAAACCTGAGATAGTTGGGACCACAAGAGAAGGCTTAGGGTGATCTTATTGATGGAGACAGACTCCTGAGTGCAGGATGCAAAGGCAGGGCCAGGCTATTTCCAGTGGAGCCCTGTCACAGCACAAGAGGCAAGGAGAGCAAACTAAAACTTGAATCTGAACATCAAGTAAAACTTTCTTACTGTGAGGGTGACTGAACAGGAACACAGGTTATTCAGAAATGTTGTGTCTCCATCCTTGGTAATATTCAAAAGTCATCTGGATGCGGTATGGGGCAACTTGGTGTAGTGTCAGAAGCATTAGACCAGATGACTTCCAGAGACCTGTTCAACTGTCATATGATTGTATTCTATCCTAAATACTTTGCTTTGTAGGCTTTGCTCTACATTAGACTAAAACTGATTCCCACTTTTGGATCAAATTTTAGACAAACATCTTACTAGAGAAGACCTGTTCATTAGAGACTGAAGTGTTTGGAAAACTACATTTTCAAAAAAGTCAGTTGGTGTTTTTGTGAAAAAAACCCCCAATGCAGTAAAGGCACTAAAGTATGCCTATCTAATATTTTAATAAGCATGATGCCATATAAGCAGGACACTTGGCATAATACAGAGTGAAGTCATATTTAAGAAACCAATGCAGTCAATATTGTATATTCTAATACACTGCTTCTACACAGTGCAGCTAAATCTTCTCAGAAGAAATATTACTGTTTTACACAAGACTTCTGCAAACATCAATCAAATGATCTAAAATTCTGTAAAAAACCTGCTTGTACCTTAACTCCAATTTCCGTCAGTAGTTTTATAAATCCCCTGGGTCAGACAGAGCAGAAACAGATGGTGCTTTGGAAAACTTTACAGTGCATTGTCTACAGTACCTCAATAAATTAAAAAGTTTTGTGGATACTGAACTTTTGCTTTAGTATCAATGTCATACTTTTTATTCAAGTGAAGTAGTATTATTCTAAACTATTTTATTAATCATATAGGTGTAAAAAAAGAGGCCTAATAATTCAAAGCACATAACAGTAACAAGGAGCTGTATTAGTGTGAAATATACAACAGACTGATTTGTTTTTCACCCCTCCAGAATTTTTCAAGAAAGAGATAACCATACAAATGTATCTATTTTTATAATTTAAAAATCAGTCTCGCTTTTTATGAAGAATTAAAGGAAAAGTAGACCTATTAACTGCAAGGATGGAAGCACTAATGGAACGTTCTAGCAGCTAAACAGCCTACTGACACATGAACGGAGGCTGCTCTTATTAGGTGATATAAGTTACAGAAATTTGATTATTTAATGCAATTATTGCAAAAGAACTACACAGATATAAAAACACAGAACAATTTAATCACAGTTTCATTTATTTGTGCAGTCATTATGCACAATATGAAAAAACATGGACAACTGGAAATTCCCTGAATCACAGATTAAAAATGCATTTTGTTCAGAATCACAGAACAGTTTTCTGTGTATTGCAGAGTTTCAAAGAAATAAGAAAATACACCTACAAAGCAAATACCTTATCAAATATGAACAGAATTGACATTTACTTTTAAAAACTTATGCAAACTTCATCTGGCTTAAACAGAAGATACCATAAGTTGTTTAAAATATTTTAAAAGTATACTTCAATTATCTATTTGTTAATATTATACATAGAAGTATCAACCTAATTTATATCAATATAGTAGAAAGACAGACCCAGGCAGATGATTTTTTCAAGTCCAGAATAAAAATTTTCTTCTAGTCTGTAGTGACACCTTTTCTTGAAATTAAATGCAACTTGTTTAATATAATGGGTCAAAACATACAATGTTAAACCTAACAAAAATATGCCTTTAAAGAATTTGACGTTGGTTTTTTCCCCTTTCTTTCCTGTGCATCTATATTTAACAGCACAATCTTACTAGTAAAATATTAAGGAAATAACCCATAAAGTTCTTTGTTCACATGCTTCCATTCTAGACAGTACTGACAGAAAACAAATTAATAAATAAACATTTCCGCAGACAAAATGCAAATTATATTATAATAAAGACTACCCTACAGAGGCTGCAAAGTTGTTATAAAATCAATTAAAGCTTTTGACATGTTTTCAGTATTTCTTTCTCATAAGCTGTGCATCCCCATTCCTTCCCACAGAAATACTGTTTTGCTACTACTATCAAAAGCCTCCTTGCAGAAAGGTATTTTAATGTTTTAAGTAGACAGAAGTTGAATTTCTAGTCTTTTAGGCTCTGTGTCTAAGACAAGAAGATTACAGCCCCTAATTCTTAGAATAAACTCAAGGAAAGTAATTTTTAAATGAGTGATTTTAAAGTACGAGCAAAATAATATGGAAGTAAACAGTAAGTTCCACTTAATTAATGATAAAATATTTATGTCTTGCTTCTGCTAAAAGACTCATGAAGTTGATTTGCTAAAGTACCTGAACTAGCTACAGATATTATACTACATAATTAATTACTTAGGTTATCACCCCTTTTTATCACATCTTTCTTCAGTTTTATGGCCTATTTTTCCATTTTTGGCTTCATAAATTCCATTGGCTCTCTCATAGTTTACATGCATTTTTACTTCTAGCCTGTATCTGCCAAAAGACAATGGTGAACTGACAGTTTTCATCTGAACATCATCAATCAGGGAAAATGAATGAAGTTTTCTTTACTTGGAACTTTATTTCTTTAAGAAAAAAACCCACAACTGAAATACAAACTGTTTTAAGGTTGACAAAACGTAACTGGTTTCAGAATTTTAATATGGAAACATGTTTCAGCTACTATAACCTAGAGGCCTACTATCAATCTCTAATAGATAATCAGCTACAGAACTACCAGTTATTCCCATCAGGAGAACAGCAGCTAGAAGTTGTGTAATTTCAAATTCTTTTCCTTGGGTGTCCAAGTATTTAAGGTAACACCTTGTGCTTTCCATTGAAATACAGCAGTTACAGTAATGCCTATATACTATTTTTTACTTTAACTATTTAAATAGGAGGCTGGATATATGAGTCTTAATTACTTTCAAGTCAGGGAGAGATATGCACCTACATTTCCCACATCTTGCATAAATTTTTAAATTGCTGAATTATATCACAGTGGTGGTGAAGTTAAAAGGACTCCCTGTTTTACTCGTGTAAGGCTTGATTTAGTTGATATGCTTCAAGAACTATTAGAAGAATATCTTTCTGACACAAGCAGGCATTCTCAGTTTCTGATTCCCACTGAGAATGCACACCAAACTTCTCAGCTCAGGAGGTACTGGTCATACCCAGAAGCAGGGATAAGTGTCTGGGAAATGAACATTACAGATGTTTCTGGAACTGAATGGTATTGAGAATTTGGGACTGTAGTTCCAATTAAATCAGGTAAAGCAGCAAATAAGCATCTTTTATGGATTCAATCCAATCTGGAATATTCAGAGCAGGTTTACACAGATGCAATTACAAATGAATGAGAAACCACTAATTATTGCAAAAGGTTAAGGATACATTACAATAATGCATTCCAAGCAGTGCATTAATAGAAAAGGAAGTGTGCATGACATGCAGTTTGTGCAATGTTATGGCATCTCAATTTTTTTTGAGGCATTTTACAATTTCAAGTACTTGGCAAATTTGTAAAATTCAAGATTAAAAACAGCCTTCACCAGGCTCATATTGGTTACTTCATTATAAAAAATGCTCCAGAAAAATAAGCACTGTAACTCTGAGTACTGCATTTGGTAAGACTTTTCTTTAGAAAATTATAGCTTACCTAAGAATTGCAAAGCAACTTACCTGTCTATTCTTCCTCATTAGACCACATACTCACACCCTGTTAGCTTTTCACAAGAGTAAAAATTGATTATATTTTAAATAAACATGGCTACCATATCTATCGACGGTATAAAAGACAGAATGACATATGCACCTCTAGTCAGCAGAAGGATCCAATAAAGATTAGATCTGTACTACAGACTGAAACAATCTTTTTTCACACATTTGGATGTTAGTTAAGACACATTTTTTTACCTCTCCTGACATATCAGGTGCCATAGGAATGACTGGCCACAAAGAAGAGTAGATCCCAAAGAATACTACCCAAAGCGCAATGCTTCCCCAGATTGCTATGTGGCTGAACTGTTAAAACAAACAAAAAAAAGAACTATTATCACATATGCATTATAACATAAAATAACATCTTTGCTACCTAGTATTTACAATGCTATTTTGATATATTGGATCAAATTTTCATGCCTTGTATTAATTTAACTCTACTATTTCAGTTAGCTATTTCTTAAAGGAAAATGATACTATCAGCAGCAATATTACTGCATTTTAAGCCATTTAAATTCAGTTACATTAAGTCCAGAGTAATTTGATTTTTCTAGTTTAAGTATTACATTTGTCCTAGTTTTCAATATTGAGGATTACTTTTTGTATGTGGATATTCTGTCCTTCCACACAGTAACCACAGTTTGCTACTGACAAGCTGTTAAAGGGTGCAATATAACAAATAAGAAGAAAACAATACAATTATTCATTCATCATATTTCACAGAACATTTGAGAATATGGTAAAGACATTTGCTTACCAAAGTCCAATATGAGGTCTCTAATCCAGCCTTCAAACACACAGTCAGAACCACAAACTTAGAGGAGAGAAAGACAGAGAGAGGATTCTTAATATGGAAATCTTAATATACAGAAATTAGTTTGGTTAAACTTTAAGGAGAAGACAAAAAAAAGTAAATTACCGCTAGAAGATTTAAGGATACAATCCAATAATGAGCTAATAATAGAACATTAAGAAGTACTAGCTTCCATTAATAATGGCCACAACTTGATTTGGAAAACTCTTCTTTTGCATTAGAAATCTTATCCTTGCTTCTTAGAAATCTGTAACTCTGGCTCTTACTAAGGTGTTAGCATCTTTATTGATGGTATTTTCGTTACAAGGAAAGGTTTGTGAAGTGTGTCCCTTGTGAAAAGTCCCCCTTCAGTAGAGACTGAAGACCCTCCAGTTACAGACAGGATGACTACAATTTTCTACACCAAGAAAGACTTAGAAGACATGGATGCTGGGCTGAAAGCTTGCAATTGCTCAAGCTTACATTAGTCTAAACTTAAAAAACAGCCAAAAGTTTTGTTCGCTTCATTAGTAAATGAGTCATCTGCACCAAACCCTGAAAGGCCCAAGTGTTCAATGTTGGTAATCTAAGACTTATGTTCTGCATGCAAATAATATGCTGAGCAGGTCTGTTATTCATTATTCCCTCTCATCTTTACTCTTTTTTTATCTTTACACTTTTCATGGATCAGTCTCTGAAAACATCACGTTTGTAGGACATGCTCCATTTTAGCTTACAGATGAGTAGTAGGAGAAAGTTTATAATCCCACAGCAAGGACTAGTTGATCCAGGAAAATTGTTTACCTCTCTCCTTTGAAGTTCACTCAAACAAGCTTTCTGTTTACCAAGGAAATAGTTATTGCATTTTGTAACTCACTCGTGAATGTGAATCACAAGTTTTGCTTTACATGTAACCTGAAGAATATGAGGCTGAAAAGAGGAGTCACAAAGACCAAGCTCCAACTCCCAACAGCTGTGGTTTAAATTCCAGTTTGGTGGACAAGTTGGCAGCACTGATTGTCAGTGAGTTTTTTTGTATCAAACTTCAGGCAGCCCCAGAAATTCAGAAGAAATGTACTTCAATCCATACTGAAGCAACTAGTTAAATATGTATGACAAATCTTTCACTATGTCTGGTGCACAGAAGGATACAAAAGAAAACTGAGGATGATTGTGAGTATTGTAATTTGCTTGGTCTATCCCGTTTGGATTCTGTATGTGGATGCATGAAAAAAAAAGAATTATGGAAAAAATAACCCAAGCAAACTCATTTGGTACACTTGTTTGCTACTTAGGTCAGTCTTAAGCAAAGAAAACATCCTTCAGGATGAGATCAAACATTCCCGCTCCATAGACGAAATGTATACAAAAAACAAACCTTGCAAATCTCTACAAAAGAAGATACACAGTGTGAGTACAGAGCCTTTACTGACCTGTGATGGGATCATGTCTGATATCCCTAACAAAAATCACAAACTACGCACAGCCACTCCCTCCTCTGCTTCATCCAAACTTACAATAGTGCACTAAATCCTACCCAGGAAGCAAGAACTCAAATTGGTGTTCTGTATAAAGACTGAGCTTTTTCAAAAAGAACCTCTCTAAAATGGTCATACAGATATTTTCACAGCACTCTATTCCTATTTGAAATTTATGTTAAAAGAAATAATTCCAGGACATATTATGAATCATTGCATATTTCTGACTTTATTTGTGGATCCAAAGAAACTAACTATATAAACTTCTGAATTCCTTTCTTATTGACTTTTGCAGAACTGATGACTGCAGCCTTCTGAAAACCACATTAAAAACAGTATGAGGAATGAGAGTTACCTTAGCCTCAGAATTTTGCTATGACTGATAACTGTTACTGCTCATATACTTCACATGAACAGATTAAAAAAAACCAAAAAACTCTCCACCTTCATATTTGAAAATCTCTCAAAATTCACCTATGTTCCAGATTTCCTCAAATTGCTGTGCAAGAGCAGGAAAACATCAATTGCAACTTCTGTATTTTCCCAGACTTTTAGCCTGAAGTGAAGGAAAATAGTTTTTTAGGACGTTCTTGACCACTCTGCAGATGAGCAGCAAGAAATTAACCTCTCAAGATGGTCAAGCTTCAGCTCTCCTAGTCGAAAACCAGTTGCAGAATGTGACATATATGAGCAGCACTGTGACCTCTGCTTTAGCATGTGTCTAGAATATTTTCCTTTTATTTCATTTATGACGTTTCCTTATTCCCCAAAGAAGTGATTTTGATGTGAATTCATATTACAGCCCCCTTACTGTAATGGAAGAATTAATTTCTTTTTTGTACCTGCCAACAGGAGGAACTTGAAAAATTAATTAACTTTTAACATTGAAGAACAGAGGACAGTAAGCATTAATCTAATTTTGCTTCTAAGAGAGATCTTGAAAAACCTGCTATTGAGTAACATCCATATCTAGTAAGTAAAAAGCACATATTTAGCTTTACTAATTTATTCTAGGAGATGAAAGATTAAAAGTAAAAAAACCCAATAATGACTAGTATCTATGAGAGCAACAGAAGTTTACTGTTAGATATGGATCAGGTGTACTTCTGGTGGCTTGATTGCCTCTGAAAAGGCATCCCACAACCTTTGTTCAATATGGCTCAATGCCTCTTTTAAGGCCTCACGATAAATTAAGAGAGAGAGAACAGGATTGTATCTTCAGAAGTCCACAAACCACATCTACAATCAATAAATTGAGATTTCTCCAATGCAAGAACTTAAACTAAATTAATAAGCATGATAATTAGGGAATTATAATTCCCATTATTTAAAAACCAGACAGTTTACTGTAAAGGACAAATGTATCTTCTGCATCTTTATTGAACTGCTTTGTTTTAAAAATGGGAATTAGAACACAAAGTGCACTTCAAAACTTCTCCAAGAGTCATTCAAGAGCCATTTCTTACTCTTAATGCACTTCTTAAGGCACTGCACTGAATTTCTTCTATGAAGAGAATTAATTGTAATAGTAGCACTGTGTCTTTAAAATAATTAGAGCCAATATAGACTTACAGTGTATACAGTGTTACCCAGGAGCAGGTAATCAGAAGTTTTGCCATTGCCAAATACAGTACCTGGAAAAGGAAACAGATTAAAATAAACATTTAAACATCCACAACACTGTATATGATCTTAATTTTGATACAAAGTTTTGATACATTCTACAGGGTACTAATAGATTTCAACTTGAACTGCACTGAACACTTGAGAACTCTGACTCGTATCATGTTTAGTGCTCTAAAACTTTCAGTGACTTTAGAGATTATGCAGGAAACAGGAACTCTTTGTGACACCATGTACCAATAAAACCAGCTTTGTATTCACTAGCAGTGCAATTAAGAGCTTCTTTTAATACCAGAGATACAGAATCTTATCTTCAGAAAGATGTGAAATACAATGGTTATTGTACATATTGATCATAACATATAAGTAAGCAGAAACCTTAGAGTCAGATTTTCATGAATTCTGTTATTTTTTGTATGGAAACTTGTCTTTGTTCTTATCCATATTTCTGAATTCAACTTTAATAAAATACAAAATATACTCAGTTTAAATTCTTGAGATGTTTGTCATTCATCAAATTTTCAAAATCTGCCCAACTCAAATATGTGGATCCATATAAGTACATATCCATCTGGCACATATGGAAACACACACACATCAGTTATGCAGAGTCAGAACTCTCAAGAGACACATTTTCATAAAAAATCATATTTTCATAAAAACCACATGTGTTTCCTAAGTTTAGGATTCTAAAGCAGTTAATTTTCCATTATTTACCAGAAGTTCATGACTATTTTTACAGCATAGGCTTTTCTGATCCCAGTTCGTTCAATTTTCTTTTTTAGACATGGGATAACCATCAACTGAATTATTACGAGGAAATTCCTCATTGTCAATTAAAAGTACCGAGGTGGCTACATTTTCACATGTTCAATTTGGAAATGCTTTTAGCATTCAAGGTTGTTCATATACTGCAACTAAACCAACCAAACTATAACACTCTGCTGTAGAGGTTCCAACCACTGGGATATTGCTTTTTACTGCATTATACAGAGTAATCAAAATGCTGTGTATGCAGCAAGTAAGGATAAAAGTAAAAGACAATAAAAAAAGAAGAGAATAATAAAGAAGGATTTTTTAAAATGCTGTATTGGGGGAAAGAGAAGAATAAAGGTATTTTTCTGTGGGGGGCATTGAGGGATGGATTTATAACTCCTCTGATTAGGCGGGAAAGAGGAAGGTGACAGAAATGGTGATAAATCCCGATAAAAATGGCCTGTAGTTGGAAACACTTATTTTTCAGTACCTCAGCTGGCATATGGTATATTAAACACTGCTAATTAAGTATGTTTTCATATTTGTGTTAAATGTTTTTCCACCCTTCATAACATCTTTATATATGCTTGAAATAGAATCCATTTTGGTTCTGGATGAAGAATGCTCCTCTCTAAAAGCTTTTCAGGACTCGTGAAGACAGTTTAACACAGAAAAAAGTGATCTATTAACTGATATTCCAGATGAGACAGCAGGGGACAACTTCACACAGAAATATTAGAATAGAAGTCCTCCTTAACCTAGCTGTCTCCCATTCCATGATGATGAGCTCAAAATGGCTGCATCCTTAATTCTAGTGATGCCGGTTGAATTTCTGACACTCCCCCAGCTTAACTTTCTCCCTGGACAGACTACCACACATAGAAGGACTACAGGAGCTGAAGCCTGAAAAAACAAAGCAGAGACCATAGCTTATTTTAAAGCCTATACAAAAGAGGGAGCTACCTGGTGAATTTACTAGTACATGTAAGTTTGGCTTCTGCCATTTATGTTGACAAAGCTGCATCCGAAGAAGCTTCTGTGGAGATTTATGCGTCACTATTTGTATCCACATGACAGTACAGGGAGTGTAAATTTTGTGTACTGTACAATGGTAAGGTCCCATGGAGCCAATTCTGACAAACAATTCTTACAAATCCATACTTGTTCTCTGATCACATATCTCTTCATAGACTCTACTATGATATATGCAGTCTGAAATTTTCTACTTACAGGCAAGAAACAGGTGGACAAACAAGACAAAGACTAAACAGGAGAATTTGACCAAGAGAAGGGCTCCAAGAGATTTTAATCATCTTCAAGATTTGGTTTTCAACATTCTAATAAATACCTGCTAACAGATGCACTGCACTGCTTTACAGTACGTACCTAGCAGTAAAGAGCATAATAAGAATAATACAGAGGAACAGGCAGGCAGCTAAGTCTATTTCCACCAGCCAGGGTGCTGGGATTCAGCACTCTAATGCACAAAGCTGAGCCGTACCTTTCATATTTCGGGATCTACCTGCATCTGTTCTTTGGTAAGAGAAGGTGGAAGCAGGGATCTGTTCTCAAGAGTTCCTGCCTCTGGTACTCCTTAGGAAACTAAGAACATTATTTCCCTTTCCTCCTTATACACACAGACACCAGTGATTTAATTAATAGCATAGCTTATTTTGGACTTGTATCTCCTTCATGCAAAACTCTTGAGCACCACCAGACCCATGCCAGGTACTAATTATATCCCTTGATGATGTACACAGTTCCCCCATGTCCCAATTCTGCTCCCTTACCCATCCTTTCTCTAGCAATGAAAGGGAAAGGCAGCAGGCCATTTGTTCAGACTCATAGAGGCCACTTGCCAGCAAGACAGTTCTAGCCCAGAGCTTGTGGGTCGAGAAGGCTGCGCTCTCACAAGTGCTTGTACAGGTACCTCTGCCATTCCCACATGAACTCTATTCTGCATCACCACAGACAGACACTCAGCAAACACTTAGCCATGGTGTAATCCTTCAGTCTCTCACATGGACTGGCTATAGCTTTGAACAGGGGTTTCAGTTTGAATTTGAGATTATGGTTTTAGAGTATGCACTGACATTTTGGGAATCTCATTATCCTGGGCAGTCTAAACCTCTCCAATGCAAACTGCTGCCACTGAACTCACATTCAGTGTGATGTGAGTGGCCTTTCAGAGAAAATAGGCTGTCACATACTTCCCTTTACCCATCAGGAGTCACTGAGTGTTTTTCCCTTAACCTTCTGGGGCACAAGCAGCTGTGACTGTCTCACTATCTAGTCTCAGCAGTTTCAAAATGTTCATGAGAACATTTCTGTCCCCTATGCCAGGACAGACTGCTTGGCTGTATCACCAGAACTGAGGAGAGACTAATTTTTAGTAGAGCTGCAAGGTACACACTTGTTTTTTTCTCCCCACAAATTGGAAACAAAACAAACCCCCACCTTTAGGAGACCTCTTCAAGCCCCACACATTCCTACAAAATGGAAGCAGTGCTTTCGAGTTTCCTTGAATTAACACCACTTTCCACTCAACCATCCCACTTCCTTCTGCAGCTCATGTGCATATACAACAGTTGAACTAGAAGATGGACAGAAATGAGCAGTCCAAGATGTCCCTGCTCCTCTGCCACAATCCTACTCATAGAAATATAAACTAGCAGGTTAGTATGGCCTTGAAGTAACAGGACAGAATGTACACAAAATAAAAATAAATTCTGACAAAATGTAAGAGACAATACAAGGGATAGTAGTATTTTAGGATCTTGTAGGTATTTACCATGGTAGTGCATTTTATAAAAACTAGCATAATTAAATAGCAATCTCTTTTTCTCCAACTCGTTTCAGCTTACATGAACACTAGTGAGATAGTTAAATGTATATGTACATAATATTATTCCTACTTTTACACAGATCTCAAAACATTTTATCTATATGGCATCTGGTTTAGTTCTACAAATGGTATCTTGAAATTTAATTACACTGAACTGCTAGTATTTATACAGCTTCCCTTAGAAAAAAGATAATATTTTGAAATTTTGTACTTTTCAACATTTATATTTTTATTTTTCATAACACTTACCATGCTGGAGGGCTTTTAGTGGAAACCAAAACAGAATGAATGAGTGGAAGAGGCCATTTAAACAATGAACCCAGAAAACCTAAGAAAGAGAAAACAGAAAATCCATGAGAACCATTTGCAATAAACTAGCTCTGTGAACCCTGACCTTTCTTTTTATTTGTGTGTTAGATTCACAAAATGTGTTTTTGTTAGGCCACCACTGTGAAGTAATATAACTGACAGGCACTTTCTGCCTCTTCGCTCTTCATGGGTCATTTGTTTATTTTTATGCTTTGAAAAAAAGTGTGTATTATGTCCTCCTTTTAATTTCAATTCAGAAGGGAAATTAAAATATAAACATATAGGAATATCATTAGAAAAAGTAAACTAAACCAGACAGCTTGAATGATTGCTACATTCTAAGTGGGGAATTAAAAAGGACTCTAGCTTTTATAATTTGCACTTAGTATTAGAATAAATTTAGATAGCAGAAAAATTAAAACCTGAGTTACACATATGCCTAACCTATATATTTCCACACAAAAAGGAATTTAAAAAGGATTTAAAAATTTATCAGTTTCTTCCTTAAATTTCTCCCCTTACATACTCCATTCTTGAGGAGCAAAATTTGATCAAATATATATAAAATGATTATTGATCATAATTCCTTTAATGTATTTGCTATACAATTGAAGTTTTACTTTCAAACTTCTTTTCATTTGTGAAAGATGCCTTGTGCAAAAAATTGTATTAAGTTTAAGAATAAACATTCTATTAATGCCTTCCATAATATATTGCATAATGACGAGACTTAATAAAAAATATGTAGCCCATTTCCTTCAGTATGGCAATTATGTTTTTTGACTAACAATGCTTTTGACTGTATGGCTTTTATTGTAAATGACTGATGTGTATCTTGAGTGTTAAGGTGTTCAAACAATTGAAATTAAGTTGCCTGTCTCACATTTTCCACAATTTCTCAACGTCTTTTGTTAGATTATACAGCTACAATAGGTTGCATGGTCCAATTTACACTCCAATACTTTGCACATTTAAACTTGTGCTACTCATTAACCTTTGTCTCTCCTTCTTGCTATGTCATTACCAGAAGTTTTTATTTGACAGAAAGCACAGGTGGGTGCAAGAAAAATTAGTTCTACTTTTTCATTTTCCTGACCAATTCTTTTTGTCCCATGCTAATCCTTTAACCTCTGTCATGACCTCATAACCTTTGATCCCTTTTACCATAACAAATATCTACATCAATATTCAAGGCAGTAATGTTTCCAAATCTTTAACACCAACTATTCAACTTATATAGGTGGGAATTTTGTAGCTGTTGAGTTTGTAGACGTTTACCCACAGCAAATGTTGTATGGGAACAGCCACAGAATTTCCAATTAAGTCAACAATATATCTGTGCAATAAAAAAAATACTAAAAGCTTATTTTAAAACAGAAAAAACACCTGTTGCAACTCATACTTACACTATATATTAAAACTATCATAACAAAAAAGTGTCTGTATTTATGGAAACATGAAAAGCCTCATATTTGAAAAGCATTCACAGGGACACAAGAGACTCTGTTACCTAGTGTCCTCACAACTTTCAGGTTGGCTTTTGTAGGTGAAGGGATGAAATAAGGAAGAAGGAGAAAAATCTCATCTGCTTCAGTGAACAAAGATAGTTTAGACAAATAATTATATATATATATATATTGGGGTGACTCCAGTTATACAGCACAAGGGAACAGATATAAGAGCTAATTATGCTGTATCAGCTCTGCACATCTACTACAGACCATCACCCATAGGCACTGTTAATTCAAGGATATATTGAAAATGTCCCCAAGTTCAATGTTAAATGACATTACTTGAAATGTCACAATTGTATTTACAAAAAACAAAATCAGAAGGAACTCTTACAAAAGTCAAATATTCATGAAATCACAGATTCAGGTACAAGTTTAATTTAATTTTTAAAAGAGATTATTTATGGGCAATACTGTAGGAATTTTGTATATTTTATGTATTAAATAGTCCTACATTCTTTTCCTACTACTTATTCTAGTCTCTGTAAGATGAATATCACCCCTTTCCCACCCAAAGTAGCCTCAGATTCCTTTTGATCCACACTGACACATTCTTGACTCCAAGTATTTTTTCTCAAAACTCAAAATTAAACCATAAAATCACAACTCCAAATTGGCAAAGAATAGTACCATGTCCCTCCCTCTACAAATCTAGTGACAGTTCTTATTGTCCTCTGCTACACTTCTCCACAGGCTTCAGTAATCCATTTCCATATAACAGTACAAATACATACAGCCCAGCAACAGTGAGGTCTAATCACTTCTGCCTACAGGAGACAGCTCTATTAACAGCAGGGAAAAAAAAAAAAAAAGGATTGAAAAAATGAAACCCTTGTTGTCCATTTTCATGCTTGATAAATATATATATATATATATATATATATATACACACAATCATATATATATATATGATTTGTACCATTCACTGATAAGTGTACACCTGGAAACAGTAGTAATAAAAACCCCCTCCATTTTAATTATGAGCAGCATAGAACAAAATGGGTAACTATACTGAATTCCTATGAATTTTTGCTTTATTATGTTTGATTTTTACAAAGATCTACCTTAGTGTTAAAATCCAGTGCATTTTGGGAAGTCTTGTATAACTCAGGGTATTTCAGCATGTTTTCTTTTCGGCAGGATCTCTCAAATATTCCAAGAGTTAGAGGAGGCATTGCTGTAAACATCTAGTAGATGGTTTAAAAAGAAAAAATTGCAAAACTTTAGAGGTGAGGATTTGCTTAAAGATTGCTTGCTCAAGAAACATTCATGGTTAAACGTAACTAAAGGCACATGAATTATCTTACCACATTGTAAAGACCTATACACCATCTTTCAAAAAGAATTTGTCCAGAAAAGCCATTGACAAATGCAAACCAGACCTGCAAAAGATTAGAACTGTGTATTACTCAAATGTCTTGCATGGTAAAATAAACAGATTTTTCCACAGGTTCACAATAAGGGATACCCCTACAACACATTTACAAGACAGTTGAAAATTATTTGGTTTAAACCCATATGAAAAAACTAATGATAAACCCAACTTTCAATCAAAAACAGATAGTGGGCAATCTAGTCAGATACAAAAGCAATTCCATGTAAATAGGAAAACATTCAAAGGAGGTAGCTATTTTAAGAAGAAATGTCAAGTTTTTTTAGGTTTTCAGAGTGATTTAAGACCACTTAATTCTTAATGAAATAAAATTTCTGAGAAATATGGGCTAGTGGAGGGGTAATCTACCCATTAGTAGTCATTGTCTTCCCACTGTTAGCAAACTTGCCTAACAAAATTCATAGATTAAGCTGCTGTTTGGAACCTAAAACTACCAATAATCCTTACTCATTAAAGGATTAGGCTTTACCAGAGCACTAAAGTAGAACTACTTAGTTAAGAAGCACTAACTCAGCTAGAGGGTCCTTTAAAGAGTGAAGTGGTCATCTCTTTAATTGCATAAGTTTTATCATTTTTTGCTAAAAGGTTAAAAGAAAACAAATTTAATTTGAAAGGTGTGGTAACATATTTTCTAATGTTTTTCAGCATAGCATGCAGCATATCTACTTTCCCCTATTTCCTCATCCTTGCTCAATGATGAAGTAGAGAATCAGCACATCTGATGAATCTTTATTAACAAGTTACACGGCAACTATATTGTCTAGGGCAAATGTAAGCTCTTAGGTAAGACAAGTCAAAATCATCTGAACATTCTACTCCATTTAAGACTCGCGTTTTTCAAGTGAATTTTTAGATGCTGCTTTCTTACAGTCCACATTTCATTGAACTTCATTAAGGAAGCATGAATTACTACAATCAATACGTATGGTTATCAGCACGTACCCAGGCTGCCCTCCAGGTGACTGGATTCCATGACCAAACTCAGGGTTTTTTTTAAATCATGTGGTGCAATGCCTCAACATGTTTGTGACTACTTTGAAATGGAAAACCTCCTGAATTTAGCAACTATTAACACTAAAAATCCAGGAGGTAAAATCCAGCCAAAATTGCTATTTGTTCAACAGATAAGAGTAAATATATTTTTTGGTGACCACTTATTTAAACAAGATTGAATACGAAGTCATGACTGTTCAAGGCTGCAATACAGAAAGAGAGAATACCCTGAATTTTCCAAAATCTTATAATGCTAAATTTGTTTACTTTGGTAGATTTAAGTGCAACAAGCACAATTTTCTAACCTTTCAGACTATACACTGAAAAGACAATGGAATTACTTTATTTCAGCTGAATTGGATTTTTATCAGCTCTTTTGTATTTTGATTTTTGACTTTCAAAATATGAATTATGATTTAATTGTGATGGATTTAGCAGACATTTGTTGGCAGCAGTTTCTCAGTAGTTAAGAGTGCAAGATGAGTACATAATCAATTGTGCATTACAGAATAATTAATTAATTATGCACTCAACATCAGTACAATTGATGCTTTTTCTCCTTGTTTGCATCAAATACTGGAGTAAATTTTAGAAATATTGATTTGAAAGGGTTAGGGTGGTGGAAAACATGTGACTCAGTAGCTGGTCATAAATATATGTACATCTCATTGCTGGTAATTTCAGATAGAGTTAAGAAAAGTATCACTCTCTAGGAAGAAAATAAAAGACCACAAGTACACACAGACGTGACCCTTCATAACCAAGGAGTATATGGAAAAGACATTAACATTCTACTGTGATTTAACTAGCAGGCAAAGTGTTATAAAATGCTAATTTTAAATGAAAGGCCTGAATACATATGCTGAATCTATTCCACATGTTGACTGCTCTTACAGGTAAATGATGCTAAGCAACACTTGGAAATGTTTTGGAGTGACTTTTACGAAGTAATGCAAGTATTTAGGATAAAATTTTAATTTACAATGGAATGTTGCTTTCAGCTTAGTTTGTACAGAATTTAAGTTAGAATTTTCAAGGTATCTAAACTGAAAACAGTTTTACTATAAAATTGTAAAGAAATCCTTTAAGGCACAATATTGACTCCCTGAAATACTAGCATTTACTTTCTTCTAAAGAAAGCATGCAAGTTACAAGCATTTTAGTTCATTTTAGTGCAATAATGGACTGGAATAGATCTTGGTCAGAGGTCTAGATGCACACTAAAGAGAGATGAAATTTGGTAGCATCTCTAAGTTCTGAAGTTCTTATGGAATCCATCAAAAAAAGTCCATGAAGAAGAAAGCTTTCAATGTGGCTAAAACCAGCGATCTCTAGTAGAAACACTACTGTTTAGTGGAATACCAGATATATAACTTTAGTATCTAAGCAGAAACATTAATTTTACATTATTTACAAGATAGTGTTTGAATGTTCACATTAAGAACAACTGCCTCAAACAACAGTGGCTCAAAATTAAAAGACCTAGAAGGTGACAAAAAGAAAAGACAAAGGACAAATACAGCCCTCACCTCAAACTGCAAGACAGGAAGAAAATAACCCACCTATTTGCCTTAGCTTCTGAATCTTGGGCCCTAGAAAATTACACTCTTAACCCTACATGAAAAAAGTAATAAGGAGCTTAGTACATTACTAATAGTGAGAATGAAAAGACACACTTGCTCTGCAGCGGGCAATTTATTCAGAGACAAGTGTGTTTCATCCTAGTTATGATGGACAATGAAAGCAGCTGTACCTGCAAAATGAGTTTTTAGGACACTGTACATGATACTAATTTAGGAGCAGACTCAAACACTTCTCTCTTAAGGTATAGGTCCTACTCTAACAACTCAAATTACTAATCCAGATCCCCTTTACAGAAGGACAGGTGACTGGTGTTCTTAAAAAGTATTTTCGACTATATATGCAAACAGGCGGTGAAAATTCAGACCATTCTGTAGTTCAACAGCTACAAAAATTTCCATTGAAAAGGAAAGGTTTAGGTCCCCAGCCTGTCTAAAATGAGATGTACCTCAACACAGATCCTTGTATTTCTAAGTTTTTCAACCACATAATGCAAAAATGTGGGCATGAGCACAGTCACTTTCTGCTGTGTGTGTTTTAAACTGAACTCCGTGCAGTTTGCATGCCTCAAGTAAGCCATGGCATAGTGAAGCACAGCAGCTGAACTGTGCAGCTCAGACCCAGTGTCAGTATATGCAGGAAGCCTGCTCATATTTGGGGTTATGCATTATATGGGTCTCAGTATGGTCATGGCTATTCATCTGATATGCCAGGCAACGGAAATCAGGAATAAAATGGAAAAACGCCAGTTACTGACATGAACAGCAGAAAGTGGGTAACTCAGTAGTGGGAAGAAAAGACCTTGGGGGAGGGGGAGAATAAACTCCCCATCATCCAAACTTTATGGAATTAAAAAAGTCACTACAGCTCTAATTACTTAATAAATTAATTATTTGCATAGTACTACTTAAATTGCTACAAACAGCCATTTTTAAACATCTGTGACTGAACTTTAAATCTCAGCTTCACACATCTGTTTCTTCTGCTTGTCTTGGTCTTTGACTCTTTCATTTGATGTTTCATGTTGGGTAGAAATCAAATCTTACTTTTTAAAGTTGTAAATCCTTTTTATTTAATATGAATCAGTTATTTTACATTGTTACTATCTATTACTAGACAGCAAAATGAGAAGCAGGCATAGGAAAATTTTGTTCCTCTGATGCCAAAGGGTGATTTGCGTAACTTCATAAAATGAATAGTTTAACAATAGAGTGTATACAGTAATGGCAATTATAAAACTAAAATCAATCCCCAAAGGAGTTCTCAATCATGAGATCAATCTCAATCTCAATCACCATTGTAAAGTAATGACAGCCCCTCCAAAATAAATATGAGACTTTAGGCTTATCCTGTTTATCTCTGCACAGGCTTAATAACGCACACTAATGGTCTGTTACAGATTCAGAGTTTTCACCTGCAATTTAGAATACATCAGAATATAACTTCTCAAGTCATTGTGACTAGTCCTGTACAAAAGATGAGGGCCATATTTAAATAGCTATTGCATCAAGACACAGAGTAGAAAAACATTATTACCGACCACTTCTAGTTTCTTATGAATAGGAGTTTAAGCGTCAATAAGCACTGATTACTGTGCCTGAGCATTACTGTAGACCTTTACCATTTTCTGAACTAAAAAACCAATTGACATCAATTTCATATCAGCCCATGAATGCCTAGAATAAAGGCTGTATTTTAGATTAAGTGGAATATTTACCATTACTTTCTGGATTAGTACTGAGCAGACATTAAAAAAAATGGGATACATATCTATTAAGTAAAGGTATTTTTAGTTATCGCCAGAATAAAAGGAAACTTATTAGAAGTAACTTCTAGATGTGCCTTTCACAGTACTATTTTCTAAACTCCAAGAAAGAGGAGGTGTGGCCACAAAAGCCTCACAGAAGTCTTCCTGATGCAGCATTTCTGCATATTAAGCAGCAGCTTACAAATACTCATTGAGCTCTCTGCTCCCACGCCTGATCTGTACAAAAAAACTGAAAAGAGAGATTCAAGACCGGCAGTTGTTCTTTCTGGAGACATTCAATGATGAATCTCTGCCCATTCACTCACAGTATTGACATGAGCTATTAACATCTCTGAAAAGTTTTCTGAGCTGACAAACGTTGGGTATACAGGAATTCAAGTAGAATTTATTTTGTCCTCCAGAGAAGGTGTATATGGCAAAATGCTTGCATGCATTTATATATAAAGGGTCATAACAACCCATATCAAAATGATCTCTTTGCCCTTCCATCTGCTCAGGAGGAAGAGACTACCTGTTCATAAAATCAATGACTTTTGATCTTTAGACTATGATCTCTCGACTCTGCATTTAACTTTCTTTCTCAAAAAATACAAACAGTGGGATATTTATATCTGATTTAAGTTATAAATTTACAACATATTTGTAGGTGACAATGACAGAAATCTAAGAAAAATAAGCTAATGTATTCTAAAGCCAACCTTTGTATGCTTTCTATAAGCGAAGTATACATTAATATTGATTTTTTCAAGTACTTCTAGAGCTACTGTTGACCAGTACTTTGGGAAGTCTGATCATATAAGTAGATATCCAGCTTTTGAAATACAGGATCTGAAGTCTGCCACTTCTAAGCAAGAAAGGATCTTTAGTGAACTTGCTTTTTCTATAGCTTCCTACTTTATATTTTTCTAAACAGGCTACAAACTTGCTGCTACTTAGAAATCTATTTGCAGTAATAACACAGTAATGAGAGAAAAAAGAGGAATTTCAGAAAATGTAAAAATATGGTAAGAAAGCCGCAATCTTTTGGCTACAACTTTTGTACATAAAAAACTGATTACAGTATTTTCAAATACTGCAACGAGTAAGGTCACATGAACAAGTATAAAAATTGGAAATATTAATCTAATATTTACATAATGTTTAACAGAAATAAGGCATTTTCTTCCAGTAAAATGGAATACTTACTTTGCAAGTTTAAGATAGTAATTTGAAAATATATTTAAAAAATCGATGAAAATTTAAAGAGTGTCTGTTAACCCCATAAATGTAAAAATATGTAAGACTATTTATAGAATTTATTTTTTGGTCAAGATTTTCAAAAATTAAATATTTTTTCCACATTTTTAACCCAAAGTTTCGTTGTGAATATAAAGTTTGAATCCATTATAAATGTAATTACTATATATATATTTTTGATTATAAAATATACAGCAGCTGTTGGAAGAAAAGGAAGAAAGGGGAGAGAGGAGCTTTAAAAAATTATTTAAAAACATGTTCAAAATTTTATGGTTGCTGTGTGGTCATGAAGGCAGGGAAAACTATAATAATACATTCTGTTCTAACCATACCCACCAATAAATGTACATTTATTACAACACAGTCCTCTCATACCACTGTATTTTTCACAGGATTTCACTCCTTAAAATCCCAGGTGAAAAAACAAGGTCAGCTATTTTCAGGAAAGTATCCCTGTTCTGCCTGAGGATGCACAGTCACCCTGTTCAGCAAGTGAAAGGTACCCAAGAGTGGAACTAAACTTGTCTGTAAAAACCCTGGGCACTGCTCTGAACAACAACCACCCTGCAGTGCAACAGAGACCTTCGAAAGGGCTTCAGACTGTGAACCCGACAGTCCCTGACACCAGCATGCAGAGCTGAAGCACACACATCTCCAGGTAAATTTAAGACAAACTTGTAACTGGATTCCTTAATTATTGCAATGATGTTACGTGTACAGCATTTTAATAAGCTAGCAATATTATAAACACATTCGGTACTATTATTTACTATGCATTTTTAAAACAACTGGCTTGCTTAAAGTAAAAAAAAATAAATTAATCAGTTTATTAAACTTTTTAAGATTCAGTACTAGTAAGAATTTATTTACAGTTAAAATACCTCTGTAAAATCATATAAAATAACCAAAAGTTCAAAATTAAGATTTTACTTTCAAAAAGTAACATCTCATGTACTGTGAAATTACCTCAATAATATAAAGGACTATATTCTTGTAGAAACAATACAAGATGCATTTAGCTACTCTGTTATAATTCCAGGCTCCATGAACCAACAGCAAGTTCTTCAAATACTTGAACTGGAAAAAACATGAAAAACGAACAAACATACAATTAAAAGATACATACAGGAATATTAATCACATTTTAAAATATTTTATTGTAGTATTTTGCAGTGTAATGACTTACCTGAGCAATTGAGTAGTCTGAAGAATTAGCAGCCTGGAGACCTTCATTCCCACTGATACCAACACCAACATGTGCTGTTTGTATCATACTAACATCATTTGCTCCATCACCAATTGCTAGAGTTACTACCTTAACTTGTTTTTTAACCATTTCTACAACTTCAGATTTTTGAAGTGGTGATACCCTAAGGGATAAAAAAAGAGACAGGTTTAATACAGGACTTTGAAATGAAAGTGCTTTTAAAACATACTTTATATTCTGTGAAAAGGTAATAAACCCAGGCCAATTAACATCCTGGTCAGTGACGTGTTCTTGTTATTGCCCTTCAAGGGTATATGCTTGAAGCACATTCACAGCAAAATTCATAAAAAACTACATTTCTGAACTTTGAGCTACTTGAAAAGCTGAAAGAGGAATCTATGTTGAGGAAGTCACCTTACCAAGTGTGTTAGAGAGAACTATTTTAAAATGTATTAAAAAAAAAAAGGAATGAAAAATAATACAGCCAGCCTTCAAATTGAAGGTGGCTATGTAATCACATTATTCAGTAGCCAGCACAACTACTGGACTTCTGAAAAAGCTGCATGTGATGAGTACAGCCTTGTGGAAAACGTGGGATGGAAGTTCTGGGCAACAGCCCTTCTGAAAGATTCTGTGGTCCTCCTATATGAAAAAAATCTTTCTATGATCTGTTGGTACATGTTTTATTTGAACTCTGCTGTTGAGAACTGCACCAAGACTTGCTGCAGCCAGCTTCTACAGAAGATTCCTGACCTGAGTACTTATTTTTCATCTTTTTAACTTTTCAGGAACAGTGCCTTAATTCTTTGTTAGACAGTGTTGTAGGGGCAGCTGGAAGATGGCACAGTCACTGCCTCAAGTTTATGGTGAAAAAAATGAATGAATGAAAAAAAATATTTTTCATTCATTTTGCTCACTCTTAGCTGTGCATTTTTACTCCAGAATAACCCATTTAACATTCTTCTTGCATATATTACTCTGAAACCAATACAGAGTAGGAATTCAGTTTGCTAAAGTCTTTAAGCCAAACATCTGCTTGAAATTAATAACATATACAGACTTTTTTTTAAGAGAAATGTCTACTGAATATTTTTCAGCATCATCTGTGCTACAGCTAGTCTTAGGAAGAATCCATTGGTAATAAATGTTTCTGTACAACTCAATGCAGCTTGCAAGCTTAAAAGAAAGTGATATAATTTGTACTTTTAGAATGAAGGAGAGCTTAAGATGTTTACTGCCTTTATATGGATGAACAAAGAGTTTACATTTTTGTTTAGTCTGAATTATATATATATATAATTTTTAAAGTGATTTACTGTAATTAAAAACTACCATTTAAAACTTTTTATTTTCAAGCTCATAAACAAGGAAATTAAGTTTTTCTTACTAAAGACAAAGCATTTAACAGAAACAAACATTTTGGCAGAATTTTGACTTTTGGGAAACATGGGATATTAAAAATGTTCACATTAAAACAGTGAGTATTATGACCAAGTATTTTAGTTTTAAACCTGTAGCCAATTTTTAAGCAACAACAAAGTATGTCAGACATATATCTAGATATGCATTGAAACCAACTGACCTAAGTATATTATGGAAGTGTAAAATGAAGAAATGGTGGAGAGAATACTACTAGAACATAAACTTTCATTTTGCACTTCGTTGTTTCTTTACAAGAATGCAAACATTAAAAGACAGCTTTATGTACAGAATACCCCTCAATGGTCCCACAGTCCAGCAGAAAAATTATCTCTTCAAATGACATAAAACATTTTGTAATCAAGGAAAGAGAAGAAAAAGAAATATAGCTTTAAAAGATCAGTTCTACATGCATCTCCTGCTTGTTACTGTACTAAGCACACTCAACCTAGTAGAACAAGCACAATACTCCAACTTATCTGTGAGAAAGACTACTGCCATTAGGAAAGTGTTTATTCACAGTATAAACTGTCCATTAGAGTTACTTCTCAGTTTAAAAGAAAGTAAAACCTTAGTTTGGAATTCAAATTGTTTCAGGCTGAAGCATGGCTACAAAGCTTAACCACAAAAACATTAATTGAAAAATCCCTTGGTAGCATGACATTGCTTTTCAGAAGGGATGGAAAGACTAGAAACGTGGTGATTATTTGGATACTCTAATATTACTTCCTTTTGTGCGTCCTTTTGCAAAGCAGAAAAATAGTTCCATTTTGAACAGATTCTTCAGATGAATCTGATTTATTTTAATGGAACAATGGAATTTTATAGCTGTAAGAGCTGATATTTACAGAAAAGGATTAAAAGGTTCATTGTATAAAAGAACTCTATAATAATCAGGTATAATAATGATTAAAGAAGGCGTTTCCACCAGTTTCAGGTAATAAAAAGCACCTTGAGTAGTACCTTCAACATTTTTGTGCACTTCTTATACAGTGTCATCCACATCCTTACAGAAAAGTAGCTTGTGGAGAAAGATCTACAAATGACTCTAGATATATACAGATAACCTGTGGTTAACTGTAATATCAATTTAAGGTCAGGATTAGTGTCTCAACCTTACTGAGACTACTCTCAATGGATTACAAATTATGTTTCTAGAAATATGTAATCTGAGTGACTTTGACCAGTACACTCTGTTGCAGACTGCTCTACAGTGATATTTCACTTGAATGACTGTATTTCATAACTTCAGATTCTCAATTTTTATATGTCAATAAAAATAGCATGGCAAGAGAATAAGGTAAACCTTACCTGCAACAAATAACAGCTTTACATGACAAAGCCAAATCCAGGAAATACTGTCTTACTCCAAATGTCAAAGCATACTTCAGAGATTTACCATCAATGATGAGAGCAAAATCATTTTCCTTCCTTAAAGCATCACCAAGAGTACTGCAATGATGGCTAAGTGTCTCTCTTGTTCCCTGTGGCACAAAAAAAGTGGTGTCCATTATTTTTAATTCTTAATATTCTTAAAACCAAAATTTTCAGCGTGATCAGAAACACTGGCACTTTGGTTTTTGAGGAATTTGCATTTTGATTCTGCTATCAAGTATTATATAGTGAAAAGAACATTTGCAATAGTTGCATTATTAGAAACACAGTAGAAATCTTGTGTAGGAACGCTCTTACACTCTGCCAAAAAAAAGAGTGTGTAAGTTATGGTGGAACTTTTGATGGTTTAGAACGGCAACAATAGTTGCATAAATATTCATGAAAAGACAAGGTATACAGAAAACTAATATAATAATACAAAAGATGATTCATATATGTAGAGATACTAGAATTTGCTATTATACAGAATGTTCCTAAATGTTTAGAAAAAAGGAAACACAAACACAGGTAATTCATGATATAAGTACAGGCATTATAACAGATAATTCTATCACATTAAATTCATATTTTAACATAATTTAACAATTATAATATCAAGTACATGTTATACAAATGAATACATTTTGTATTTTTCAATTGCTAATGACAGTTTGAATCACACCTACAGAAGTCACTATTTTGTGGCCTAGTACTGAGAACTTCAGATTACATTCAGTAGACAATACATTCATATGTATTTATTTATGCAGCAGCCTGCTTTGGGAAGGTCACTGACATCTAGTTAGCTACAGTGCAGCTCTACCATGGAGTGTCATGAAAGAAAAAAAATATTGCTTCATGGCTTAATTCGTTTTCAAAGACCTTTACAGAGCTACAATACACTTTTCTTCTGTTTCCTGCTTCACAGCCCAGAAATAAAAAGTATTTTAGAGGAGAAAGGAAGATGAAAAAAAACCTCTTCTGCTTGTAAAATATTGACTTTGGAAACTAACGACATCCTATGACAACATATTCCAGATTTTTTACAAGTTTACCAACCAAATAATTGTGCTACTTCAATGCTGTCAGGCATACATAAACAAAATTTGGTGTAACCACCTAAAAATAAAAACACTGAACTAACTAAAAATCTCAAAACCCTCTGAAATGAAATGAAAGATGCTTCTTTGCCTTTTCACCTCAGCTTACTCCTCCCAGTTCCACACGTTGTTAATGGTTTTTGACTGTTTTGCTTCTACTGGCCTTCTAAAGATTCATTGCTTTATCTAAAATGAGATTAGGCTGTTGGGGAATTCTGCACTCATTTCCTGGCTCTCACCCACTAAAAATTGACAGAAATGAAGTTCCACTGTTTAAAATTACACATTAAAAAGTCTTTAAAATGACAACAGTTTCTGTAACTCTTTTCCAGAGCTTCTTTTCTAATTAAGAAATACTGCAACATAAAGGAAGTGTCAATTTTTCTCATCTCAGTGGACTATTTCTAAGAAAGTTTAAACAACACGTGAAAAGTCATATTACTCCCATCTACTGTTTCTTCTGTGTAATGAAATCCCCATAATCCAGCAGTAAATGGTCTCTGCCACTTAGATATGCAAGTATAGAGACCACAGCGAGATCTGCCTGAGGGTGCTGAGGGAGCTGGTGGGAAGAGCTCACTAGGCTCTTCCACATCCAACATTCTTCATCAGTCCTGGTTAACCCTGGAGGCCCCACACAGCTGGAGGTTTGTCAGTGTGATGTCCATCTACAAGAAGGGTCAGAAGGAGGATTTGGGAGAACTATAGGGCTGTCAGCCAGGGAAATTCATGGAACAGATCATCTTGTGTGTCAGCACAAGGCACATGTTAGTCAATCAGGGGATCAGGCCCAGTCAGCATGGGTTTAGGGAAAGCAGATCCTGCTTGGTCAACCTGATCTCCTTCTACAACAAGGTGACGCAAACAGTGGATGAGGGAAGGGCTGTGGATGTAGTCTACCTGCTCTTCAGTAAATCCTTTGAGACTGTCTCTCAGGCCATTCTCCTGGAGAAACTGTCTTATTGTGACTTGGATGGGTGCACTGTTTACTGGGTAGGAACTGTAAAACCAGCTCTTGTAGGTGCTGGTCAACAGCAGCTGAACATGAGCCAGCTGTGCCCAGGTGGCCAAGAAGGCCAATGGCATCCTGGCCTGCATCAGCAATAGTGTGGCCAGCAGGACCAGGGCAGTGATTGTCCCCCTGCATGCAGGACTGGTGAGACCACACATCAAGTCCTGTGCTCAGTTCTGGGCCTCTCACTACAAGAAAGACAGTGAGATGCCAGCACATGTCCAGAGAACAGCAACAGAGATGGGAGAGGGTCTGTAGCAGAAGAGGGAGCTAGGATTGTGTAGCCTGGGGAAGAGGAGGCTCAGGGAGGACCTTATTGCTCACTGCAACTGCATGAAAGGAGGTTGTAGTGAGATGGGGGTCAGATTCTTCTTCCATGCAACCAGTGACAGGACAAGAGGACATAGCCTCAAGTTTTGCCAGGGGAGGTTCAGACTGGATATAAGAAAAATTTCTTCACTAAAAAGGTGCTCAGACATTGGAACAGGCTGCCCAGGGAAGTGATGGAGTCACCACCCACAGAAGTACTCGAAACGCTTGTGGATGTGGCACTTGGGGATATTGTTTAGTGGTGAACTCTTTTGTTTAAACTGACCTTAATTTTTTATCAGAAGCAGATATGCCATCAGACAGCTCTAAGCATACTACATATTACAACAAAAAACTCATATACCAAGACAAAACAAAACTCCAGTTGTAAAACTGTTGTAATTAAAATTCCTTTGAGGGCATACTCCCTATGCTGAAATCACATGCCTCAGATTATAAGCAGCATAAAAATGTCCCTTATGAAATATTTTTCATACTTCAGTGAAGTATTTTTCAATGAAACTGAATGGTAATCAAACTATTTTCTAGCTCCAGTTTAAATTCACAAGTAAATTAATAAGGCTAATGTTATGACGTCTGTCTATGATTAACAGTACTACAGTGAAATTCAGCAGTCCATGAGGTTAATATGAAGGCAAATAAAATCAAGTGCTCTTGCAAACAACCATAAGAACTGACTAACAAAATCCACATTTTGCTTATGAAGCTAAGGTAAGATGTTCCTGGGACTAGAGCCCCAAAACAAATAACATTCCAAAGAGTTGAGATACCTAAATACTTTCAGTTCTATACCAGCTAATGCCTGTTGGGGACTGGGGAGGTGGGTGGGGCTGAGGTATTTTTCTAATAATTTCATGAATAAGGGTATTTGTTCATATAAAAGAGGATCTTTTATTTTAGCATATTCTTTGTAAGCTCAGTTCACAGAGCTGGGATACAGTCTGAACAAATATATTTTTTTATTCTAGCTTCCTCTGTCTTGCATGCTTAAGTTGTAACAATGACCAAATTGATGTGGCATTTGTTTTGTTAAATCTTTTTTTGACATATCTTAAGAGACAGGAGACTCTGCCTGTCCATAAAGGGATTAGACTTGAGTAAGCTGTGTTTTACGAGAAGCCACTGGTATGCAACGGAAAAGTATTAATATTTTAACAGCAAGGGGAAGAATCATCCACTTAATGCCACTGTTCTCAGTGCAAGGTCTCAGTGTTTTTCAGAAGAGTATGCAGACCAAGAAAAGCCAACCTCCCTAACTCCAATGAACCTATCAATATCTTTATATAGCCAAGAGTCTACACTTTACAGACAAGGAGAGGACTGCCACAGAGCAACTCTTCTCAAAGATCCCAAATACACAAGTGCCATGACACTGGGATTATTTTCTTCAAGGTTTCCTGGCTGCTCAATTCCTCTCACGATGAGGAAACTGCAGCCCTCATGGGTGCACGTTGACCTATGCTACTCAAAAGCCAAAGTTTCATTTTATGTGAATTCCTTAACAGATAATATTCCAACTAAGTATTACAGTCTCTTGCCTACTGTTACTAGTATGCAGAAAGGAAAGAGGAACTGATCAACCTTTGCAGCACTGACTCAGCATTCAGCAATCACACCAGTCCATCCCTCTCTCCATTTCCTGAGATCTGATCCACTCCTCTACTAGAACTTTCAAGGCAGTTTACTCAAGGTAATGAGTTACACTAGAAATAGAGACTGACATGTCCTACCAACCACATTAGTTCATTAAACAGTAAAATGCACACCATCACATGAGGCACAAAACTTTATAGTCTGTTTTTAAAATATTTGCATAGAGCTAGTTTACTCTTAATTTTTGAACTGCCTCTCAGACTACATTCACCTGCTGCTGAAAAAAACTATATATGTTATCACCAAAACCAGATTTGCCAGTGACCAGTTTGCATGTCAAACAAATTCAGCTGGCATAAGATATTTGCATCTCTATGTACTCTGTACTTTGGGCATGCAAGGAAAGAATCTCAATCTCTATACAATCTAGACACTCTAGTGTTGGAGTGCGTGTCTTTGAAACAGGGAGTACAGTGCAGTTATTGGAGCTACAGTGCAGTCATTACAGCTACTACCTTTTATTCTTACACTATATTTAAATAAATTTACTATAAAAAGATATTGCTTGATAGATATTTATTGAACCTTTGAATCATCACACTAGAAGTGGTTTATTTGTAATGCTTGTACAATGTGAAGCTCCTGGCTTTGAGCCAGGATGGATGCATGGATGAAATCTACTACATGGAATTAGTTTGCTTATAGTTGCGAAGTTCCTTTGTGTAGTAGCTACACTGTAATTTCAGGAGGTGTAGACTGTTTTCCAGTTATTCAGTAACATTCTGTCACAAAGACTATACAGTCTTCCAAGCATGGAATACTAAACTTAAGAAAGCAACCCCCCAGAATAAACATAAACAACATCCCTCCAAACCATGGTTTTAACAGAATTTTCTGTTTGTCCAGATAAATGGACACTCCAACTTATTCTTTACACCACCTTCACCATGATGTCTGGATATTTAAAGCAATAAAATAATGTTTAATTAACTGAGAACTTTGAAGATTTTACTCACATCAAGAGAGCCTTCGTTTATAACAATTAGTCCCATGTTCTTTCTCAAAAGTTTACAAGAGTGACCTGTTAGGAAAGATTTTGTTTGTAAAAATTGGTTTCACAAAATCTATTATAATACAATACGGCATTTTTTTTCCTGTAAGAGAACTACAGACAGAATTAAAATAACACTTTTCCCTAGCTGAAATAAATGATAAAAAAAATTCTACTGCATTTTATGAAAGTACATACAGGTATTAAGTCAGAACAGTTAGAATTTCCCTTGCTGCAACTTGCAACTGGTTCTGCCTTATTCAGAGGTGCTTTAAAGAGAGTTACAGTAAACAACAAACAGATCTCCCCAAGCCTTGTAAATTTTTAGAATTCAACTTGCACTTCCTTCAAAACTTGCATATACATACACCTTTTCACTCTTTTATTTTTTGATGCACTAAACAGGATGCATTTTCTGTGCTAATGATGTAGGCTGCCTAGTCAAAAGGACGTATCATCATTCCTAATAAAGTAGAAATATTGGTATTATGTGTAGTGCCTCAAACCTGAAGGTACTAAGGCAAATAACCTTAGATCAACTGAATCATGTGTATATGGAGAGTTCTTTAAGATCAGAAATAATAACATCCAATAAAAAGGATCTATATGGCTAAAGTAAGGCTTTATTTTGGACATGTATCTATACTATAGCAGTAAGTGCTGATATGGTCACACACAAAGAATATTACATGTTAAAAGCAGCTTTCATGTACAACTATTTAATAATATAGATTTATCATTGTTGAAATCGTCTTTTTTTACCATCCTTCAAAATAAAATAAAATAAAATAAAATAAAATAAAATAAAATAAAATAAAATAAAATAAAATAAAATAAAATAAACTTTTGTTAAAAGGTTATAGTACCTTAGTTCACCTTTCTTGGAAAGAAGAAAAAATAGAGAAGGGAAACTAAGAATACTTACATTCTCCTAATATTATTCCTTCTCACTGTCAAAAGCCAATGTATTCTTTTAAACTAATTTCATATGCTGTAAAAAAGTACAATTTCCTATTTTTTTGTCTCCTCTCTAATGTATTTTTTCCTGCTCTTAGTGTTTTAATAGAGGCATAATCCACCATTCCCTACCCTCTCCCTATCACTGACTAAAAAATAAATTCACATTCAAATTCTGGAGTAACATATAATATTACTATTTTTTACAAGACAACTTTCCATTCTGAAAGAAATTTTACTCCATCAATTGCTATTATTTTTAAACCTGCAACAAAAACATATAAAAATGTCAAAGAAATGAAATAAATGCAAATATAATACCAATATTAATGGCAGTCTCTTGTTTGTCCCCAGTAAGTATCCAAATTTTTATGTCTGCTTTCATGAGTGTCTCTATGGTTTCAGGCACTTTGTCTTGTAGTTTATCTTCAATTGCTGTTGCTCCGAGCAGCTGAAGATTCTGTGAACATAAAATATTTCATATATATAGTTTTTTTGGTTAACATTCAATTTCAATCTTCCATTAATTTTATTTAACTCTCTGTACTTATGACAAACTCTCTAAACTCATTAATCAGATTTGCTATCAACAAATAAAGGACTTCCACTTTATTCCATGAGCTCTAACTTAGATATCTGTGTGGCTTGACAAAGCTGAATAGCATGACCACTCAAACTTCAATCAATTATTCACTCACTAACTTTGTAGCTTGTTCAGCATCAGCTACCATTTCCTGAGGAGTACCTCTCTGATTTGAAGGCTTCAGGAGTGCTAATACCACAGCTTCTCTCTTTTAATGATTTCTCTTCACTTTGTAAAAAAAAAATCCAAAACACCTGTCAATTTCTCTTAGTATTTTATGTTTGATTTTAGCTTCCTATGGAGCAAATTTATGCAGTTTTTGTGAATACAGCCATTTTTGTATTTCCTGTTTCTATACCTTTAAAACCAGCTAAATATTAAAGACACCATTACACATCTAATAGTGCGCACTCCTGGTAGCAGCATGGCCTGCATACTACATCCTGAGGAAGTACTTGTGCAGCTTATATGCAAATTTGTAAAGGTAACAGGGTTGGTGTGGCATTAAAAAGTAACAGAGTTTCAAGACTGTTTTGTTACATCCAGACAAACTGCTCAGCAATGTTCATTAGTGACTGAAGCTGTATACCCTCACCCTTCTTTTTCTTGAATTAAAAACCACAGATTGGTGAGGCTCTGAATTTGAAGCAGTTTCATCAGTCTAATCTCTTATACTTTCTGAGGAAAAAACCACAAAAATAAGCCCCCAAAATTTAAGTACCAAAACTTCAAACACTTTTTCTTATAAATTTAATAGTCATGGGACCTTTTTTTGTTGAGGCAGTGAAGTCTTAACCTCATGCTTGGGTACTCCAGAAGCAGTGTTGCCAGAAACATAAGGCTCTGCTCTTGTGACACCGTATCTGGGCACAAGCTTGCTTTACGGGCTTTCAGTAAAACAGAGGCTGATGAAGTGGAGCAACTCCAACAGAGGGACACAAAAATAGCTTAGGGCCCAGAGTACACTATATTAAGAGTACCTGAAGAAGTAGAATGAGTTTAACATGGGAAAAAAATAAGACTAAGGGAGGCATTCCTTCTGCTAACTGAAGCTTGCACAGCAGCCATCCTTCTCCAAAATGCGTGCTGCACAGTGAAAGAGTAAGAGGCATCAGTCACATTCTGCAGCAATAAAAATTTTAATTCAGAAGAAGGAAAAAAGACTAAATTGAGGATCAAAAAAAATTACCTACTGCAGCTGGGAAAACTCCCTGCTTGTGGATACTCAAAACTTCATCTAAGTGTTGGGCAAGCAAAAACAACCCTGCTTTGAGCAGGGATTTGTGTCTAGATGACCTCCTGAAGACCCTTTCAATCTTGACTACTCCACTGTTCCAGGATCTTTATATAATGAAGCAGATGTTGTTTATCTGTGATTACGGTTTTTTACACACTAGAAGAACTTAGACAAAAAGCTTTCTAGTAGTTCAACTCATAATTGACACTTCTCAGCAAGGTAGCTACTTGCAGCAAATACTTTGTCAGATTAATTGTTCCTTCACTTTGATTACTTAAACTGCAAGAACTACATGACACAACTGTCAGTATATTGCTAGTTTTTTTTCTAAGCTTTACTCCTCAGCAGTGATTCACTTTTCACGGCACACAAAATAAGGACAGTAATTAAGAACCCATTCTTCTGCCCATCCCTCTGCCCACTCCATCCTCCCCCCAAGCAACCCAAAATCCAGAAAGCTACATCAAGCTCCACATACTTTTTCAATTAGTTCATAGCTCTCCTCGAGTTTGAGTACTCTGTTTTGTATAGCTGTAGAAGCACGGTGATAGACATCTAACCATTCTTGATAATCACTTTCTGAAATCTCAGCCACAGCAAAACACAGAGTTCTTAAGCCTAGAGAAAAAGCAGATACTGATTCAGTATTTGTTAGTTCCTTCCCTGATATGCCTGAAATGAGTACCTTTTGAAAACTGAAATTATTCTGTACTTTATGTATGCTTATGCCTGATTTTCAAGTTACTGCTGCACATCTTGAAGAACTTATTTAAATATACATAAAGCAAAAATGAAAATAAAATTCTATAAATAGAAATTTATTCAACGGAGTAACAGTTTCAAAGAAGCTGAATATAATACAGGTGATGTATTTCACCAGAAAAAAAAAAAAGAAAGCAAGATTTGACTTAGTTTAAAAAGTAAAAAAGACATGAAGAAATCCCAACACTCGCTGAACAAGTATGTACATTGAAACACCAGAACTGTAAAACTGAATTGTATTTCTGAGAAAAAGATTTATAAGCTTAAATGTTGCTATGCTGGAAAGAAGTAAAGTTAAAATATGTCAGCATAATGTTACAACTTCCCTCTTCACCCCTCTTCAATACTCTTAGCGAATTCTAGTTTGAAATTTATCATCTAGAAGCCAACTGTGAATCCCCTCATTTAACTTTCCCATCTCACAGATCATTTCAGCTTCCCAAATTCTTAAAATAAAATCATTATGTACCATTTGGCAATTTTACTCACCAACCTTTGAGCTGGTTGATATTATTAACAGATTTTTTCCTTCAGCAGAAATCTGATTTATGCATTACAGGAAGAATTTGAGACTGCATGATTTTAGGAAACACCTATTTTTTGACAACACACATTTTACACTCAATTTAAGTAGCTAGGTGTGAATTTTCTAACAGCTCATTTTCACATATTACCAGATTTCTAGTGAATGAAGTTGACATAACTCTTTATATGCTAGCCACAGTTTGCAGGCCAGGAGATTTTGAAGGGGGCAGGCAGGATTAATGTAGTTACCCTTTGGTCACTTGCCCACTCTGCTCTAGGAGACGAACAACACCACAACCAGAGATGGTTAAATGTAACTTTTATTTGCTCACAGATTTCTGGAGCATACACCTCAGCACCAGTAGCAATTTTGAAATTTTAAGAGGTTAGGCATGAAAGACATGTGTCTTATATGTAAGAGTAATTTAGTATTTTCAGGATAAAACCCATGTGTAATGTGGGTATTCTGACAACTAAACAGCATTAGGAACACAGGATCTCACCATCTAGACTTACAAGAATAAACTCAAGGCTGACAACTCAACTGGTTTTTTTTCTCTGCATAATAAGGACATGCTAACAAGGTCCAAAGCAATGAATATAGGTGAAGTGGAGGAAAGGAATCTATGTCTGACTAACAGTAATAGTATTTCCACACTGCTTTCAACATATTTTCTGCAAACAATAAAATGAAGAAAAGAAATCCAAGTATGGAATGTCAGCAAATAGTTTTTTCAAGGTATTTGCTTTCTCCTTTTAAATCACTGCCTTTTTTTTAATTTTTATTTTTAATATGCTTCTTTTCATTGTGATTTAAAAGAATCTTCCAAATAAAATGTGGAAAACAAAATATCATTAAGCCTGGTTCTTAACAGACTGGAACAACACAGGAAAATTACAGATGATTTTTCTATTTATCCAAGCAGGCATTAACACTCAAGCTTAATAAATGCTTACATATAAATGCCAGCCATGCTAACCACTTCATTTTTGAACAACACACCAAGAGCAGGCAGCAAATGCCAAGGACATACTGTCCTGCCACATGAAAGGATGCTCATGAGAAACTTTGCAACATAGCTGACTGCAATTTAAATCTGAAGTAAAAATAAATACCAATTTTTTAATCAATTCCAGAGATATGTGATTTTTTACAAAGATTGAATTTTATGCTTTTTAAAAGGTTAGAAATTTACTCTTCTGAACTACACATCTTTTAATCTGTTGAAAAGAAGGATACAAAAAATATCTGAACAAACTTCTTAAGCCTACCATATGTACAGTGGTTCTAAAGACAGGCGGAATTTTTCACTTTTTATGTTGATTTATTTAGTGCAACCTGACTGCTAAGGAATTGTACTACTGATTTAATGAGAATGGTAATTAAGAACTGGATTGAAATTTTCACATCAATTCACACAGGACAACAGATAGTGAACTAATTTTGTTTTTTCTGTAACCATATATATACCTTATGACCCAAACTAACTTCACACCTACGTAACTTTTTCTTGACTAATTCTGGTTAAGCCTTCTAGAACCCCAGTGTGTATCTGAGGCTTTGGACTGTACCATCAGTCAACTTTGTTTGGGTATAGTTCTGCTTTCAAATTCATTGTATAATTTATTCTAACTTTATTACTTTAAGATTCTTTAAGACTAACCAAATATTTTCTGCAGCAATCTTGATATGAAAAACTAAATTAAGAAACTTATCTGTGACTTGCTTCTGCTCTCACTGATAGAACCAAGAGACTGAAGCTGTTTAATATACTAGTCAAAACTCTAAATTCCATGATAAACCAAAAGACAAAAACTAGAGAAGTCATATGAATAACAAAATTGACCTTTCATAACTAGAATATCTGGCCCAAGATTAGTTAACAAAATGTAAGCATTGTTTTCTAGTTTGCTTTCCAGTGTATGTTTATTTCTTAAGACACATTAAAGATAATTTTAATGTTCTAGTAGCAGTATTAGAAAAATAAAGAGGTAAAAAACTCTGCAGATCAGATTCCCATAACTCCTAATTCTGCTTCCAACTCCTCTCTACCAACTCATTGATAAATTGTAACACTATGATACTGCACAGTACAACATTATAATCCTTCCCTGAGATACTAAAGGGATATGGCATTCACCATCTAAGGAACTGTGCAGAAACCTTTCTACAGTCTGCTTTACTCATGACATCTGTACTGTGAAATCCACTATAACTAAATAACTGGCTGCTTGCATTAATCGTCTCAATTTTGCAGTCTTTTAAATTTTACTTACTTTTCCTACTTCACAAATCCTCACAGAGAGGTTCCCCACCTTTGGCAACTGTTTTGTAAAATTGATTATTAAAACTGCAGACACCAAAACAAACCATATGGGTGCTGGCAATCCCCCTTACTGGGACTGGTGACAGAAACAATACAGCTAAAAGCTACCTTAAAAGCACTATGCTAATAATTTCCAATGATCTTTACTTTGGCTACTTCTTCCTGTGTGCCATCCCTACAGCATTCACTGGGTATGGGACATGAAAGCAACCATGGGAAATGAGATCTTCACAGAAACAATGTGCTATGTGTTTGCTCTCTGGAAAAATATGTTTTGGTTAAAAGATTCTACTGTGTACTCTGTGGGTGTGTGGGTTGTGTTTTAGGGTTTTTTTAAGCATGAAGTTATTACTGAAATTTCTTAGGAAGAGGAAGACTTTTCTTAAGGAGACATTGCTAAAACACAATTTTCAAACTTAACATGAGTAAAACACTACAGCAAGACAAAATTGAAAAACTGGAAAGTTGAGCAGCAATTGAATTTCATATTTATTTTTATATTGAATAATATCACCCACCTTCTGTAGCAAACTGCTCTAGATGTTTTAAGGTGATTTCTTTGTATTTTGAACTTTCAGCAAGACGGTCATAAATTACAGTATCCTACAAAACAAATAGATACAGCTCAGAACACTTTAATAGAAAAATGATTTCTTTATTGGGTAGACAATACAAATCATGTAGGAAAATGGCAGAAAAACAGAACCGTATTATTTAACCATCAAAAATTATTAGACATAATCTTATTTCAGAAGTTAAAAAAGGACATTCAAATCCCTGGATTTTCTAAATTTACAAATTCTGCTATAAAGCAGTTTTTACTTCTACAGATTTGTTGTTATTTCCCCATATTTTGAAAAGTGCCAAAATGTTGTCTTTCCCTTAATATTAAGCCCACAAAGGAAAATTAAGGCTTCAAAACTGCTTTTTGTAGCCAGCTTAATACACAGAATATTAACAACGGGTTTTTTTCGTCACTTGAGATGATAAAAAATGGACATTTATATTCAACAAACTTCCTTTTCTTAAAACATTCTGGAACTGGATTTCATCTCCTTCCCCCTCAAACTTGACCTGACATGCAGACCGAGAACAAATGAGCAATTCTGCCATTCCCATATGCATTATGATAAGGATACCTTTCCACACATCCTGCTTTTGGGAAAATTTACTTCTGTGTAGTATCAATGGTTGGTTAAAATTTCCATCTAGTCAGTTACGCTAGAATACTATCTCTATGTAGTGATTCATGCTCAGGTATTCCATCAAATAATTAATACATGGTCATCTATCTTCTTGTAGTACAGAAGGAAGCAATTAACAGGAAGCATAAAGGTACAGTGCAAAGCATATTGTGAACAGGTCTGTCATACCTTCATAGGCAGTTAGTAAAAAAAGACATTAACTAGTTCATCGCATTGAACAAATACATAGCAAAACAATGTAAATTGAAAGAGGTACATCAACATTCCTTCCCCCACATTTTCAGTGTTTTGACTGCAGTTAATAAAATTTTTTGGTTTTGTATTTGTATTGGTAGCATGTATTCTTTGTTACAGTGAAAACAGAACAAAACTCACAGCTCCTTTGCAGTAGAGTCTTAACTTCCCTGATGGTGTGCGCACTATCACTGACATTCTCTTCCTAGTGCTGAAAGAGAAATAAATTCTCTATATAAGTGTTTACCAATATTTTACCTAATATTATCAATACATATCTTATATTACACACAGGCTAAAAAGTCAGTCCTATCTATTCTGAATTATGTTCTTAGCTGACTGGGGTGGAAAACAGTTTTAGTGCCTAACAATTAAAATGAATGCTATTTTTCTGTGCATACTTCTGTCGTTTTTTTTCCCATCAAAGTAATATTTTTACACCTTCATCTAAATACTGTGTACTGATGACAAAAAAGCACCTTAAAGCACAAAGTGCTTATTATCAATATCATAAAGAGGTAGTGTGTCATGGAGTGTTTCAGGGTTTTTTTTTCCTTCCTTCCCAGCCAGTCAGAGTCGCTCATACACTGTACTGTGCTGCAATCCTATTACTGTTATCTCAGAGTTTCGTTTATCATGCAAAGTTTTCAGTATGCTAAGAACTGGAAAGAGGCTTTAACTTTAAAAGCCTTAACTACTCTCTGGCTCTCAGTTGTCAATAAAATCCAAGTTATTTTTTGTTTTTGTCCTCGTAACTGAGGTAGAAATTGGAAGAAAGCATGGAAAAGACTGTCATGATCTGCTTTCTGTCTTCTTCCCTTTGAGGTTCGCCAACAAGCATTCTTTAGGTGCAAGATCATGTCCTGTCAAGATATGTATTTATATCATAAGTTTTTCAAATTTCAACTTTTCAAATAAATCTACAGAAACTATTCAGGGAACAAAACATTTCTCATAAAACAGTTCAGAGTAAAACAGAGACGGAAATAACTGGTCCTTTAAAAATTTTGGTTCCTGTTGGAACTGGATCCCATTTATACATCATCAAAGACCATTATTGTATGAATGGTTCCTGAAGTTCAGACTGCCTGAAGTTCAGATGGAAAACATCTTGTAAATGGAATGTGGACATAAGTGAAAGAAAGAAATTTATAATTATAGGTGAAGTAACGGGCTGAAGAGTATCTTCAGGAAAACATTTTCTAATTCCACCTGGGTGTGCACTTTGCTTCGAGTAAAAGTTTCTGAACAGCAGTATTAAATTACATTATTACCGTGAATATTGCACAAAAGCTCATAGAAAGCCAGTAACTACTGCAACTTCTTTTCCATTTCACCTCTAAACCTCAGACAAGCAGAATTCCAAAAAGCTTTAGACAGTGTCCACTTGGGTATCTACTTAAACAACACTGGAGAAATTAGGATCGTCTAAACTACAGTTAAGCTGCCTAAAATAAAAGCAAGTCTCAAATCCACATTTGATTCTGGCCAAGACTATCTAGCCTACTGCTATGTAAATTCATTACACCTGCCTGAATGTTCAATTCAGAAGTAGTGGAGGAATTACAGTAAGTTAGGGGGTGTACAAACAATAATTTGATATATTTGCCCTTGACAGGTAAAAACTCAGCAGTTTTGTACTTGTCTTGCAATACCAGAAGATTGCAACCTTGAAGTCCTGCATGGAGCTGAATATTATTCTACTGAAGATGTATCAAAGAATAACCAATATTTTCCTGTAGCATTCTGAAACTTTAGCTAGACAGACAGATATTGAATCTTGACTGACATGCACTCTCTTAGTAAAACTGCAGTAAAGCTAATGACCAAGAGTTACTGTCAAGGACTTCTAACTTTTTATGAGCCTTTTTATGGCAGTGACAGTTTTATTTCCTTTTCCTGGGGAACTACAGTTAGCCACTAAATTGCTCTACTACAAATAATTGTCAGTGTGAGACCATTGTTTTGTTCTGCTTCTTCTCCGTAGAAGCAATTTGAGCAGCCATAAAGATGACCTGGTTACAATGGGAAAAATACTGAACAGAAGATGTTTGCTGAAATAGTGACAGGGAAAATGCCAACAAACCTAGAAGTTGGAGACATCCTGGGATATCATCAATATGCACAAAACAAGAAACTGTAACTAGAACTGTCTGTCTGGAAAACGGAGAAAATATCCTAAGAAATTAGGAATTGACAAAAATCTGGAAAAATAAAAATTGGTCTGGGAGAAAAGAAGACACCATCATCTACTGGCTGTCCCAACTGAAATAAAGACATTAGCAGCATCTGACTGCTGAATGTGGTGGTGTCCTACATTCCCTTCTGTCTGTGCCCCACACAAATGACTTAGTTGTACCCAACACGGCGCCTCTCTACGAGCCAGGCCCAAGGAAATCATTCTCAAGGTATGTTTGTATACATTCCTTTGCTAACAGTAATTTTTAATAATCTGTAATAGCAATAGAAAAAGTAGGAAAAAAGCCCCTGTGTCCTTGTGTGCTATGGAATCCTGCAAACCCACTGTTGTGATCTCTATGTACCTGCAGGCTGGGTAACCCCTTGGGCTGTTAACAAAGAGGCAGAATAGCTGGTAATTCCCATGGAGTTGCAAAGGGATTATAAATAGATGGAAGTATCTTAAAGGGACAGAAATACTTCCCTCAGTCACAAGATTTGCCACTTTCAGAAGCAGCTCTTGATAGGTCCAGTTACTCTACAATCTGACTTAACTTAAGATTAAACAACCACAGAAAATAAACACCGCTACAGAGGTTTGGTACCTCCTCTGTCAGCCACTCATTCTTTTTTTACTTTTAGAAGTATCAGGTCTTCAGTCACAAAATCAGTGTATTCTGGAGTGTTCTGAATGATTGAGAGGAGGTAAGGCCTCAGATGCTCTAGGATGCCTTCTGTCTGCCCAGTACAACAGCTAAGCCAATGTAGATTACTCATGAAACCAACCACACAGGAGAGACTAATCAAGGTATGAATTACAGGTAAATACACTGGCATTGTAAATCAAAAATATAGGAATTCAGACAAGAAGCTTTAAGCTGTAACTATCACAGATGATTTCTACTAGGCTATGGAGGTATGCCCCAGGGATACAGATGAAAATCAAGTAATTAAATCAATAGATGGTACATACTCCAGATATTGAGATATTATTACTACATATGTACTCAATACTTGTCAGTGAAATGAATTCTGGTGCTAAAAATGCAAATCTTTCCTCTAGGAAAATAAGCAGATACAAATCAAAATCTCATTCAGTAGCATTGCTAGAAGTGACATGTTTATGCAAGGACTGATGTGCAATTTGTGCACTGATAGTGGACATTGCTTATGGGCAGTGACACAAGGAGTCACACTCAAAATCTTACTCAATTTTGCAACTGGTCCAGGTGAAAAGACAGTGCATGTAGTTGACACAGGGATGAAACCAAACATAAGGCTTTCTACACTTCTGGATTTCTGACACAGTGCCTTGCTTTCCCCTTCCCTGCAGACACATGTCCTAGAAGTTGGTTTGGACTGCTAAGAGACAGCTGCAGTTTTTCTATTTGTTACAGCACCAGGTGACAAGTACAGGCACAACACTGCACAATTCCTTCCCTAACAGTACAGAAAGGCCTGAAGAGCAGAGAATCTGAACAACCCTTCACTTCCTAGAACTAAAGGTACCACAGCAGTTGTGGCATCTGAGCAGACTATCTACTGGAGGCTACGTAAACTCAGCACAAGTTATTAAGACAATATTTGCTAATTTTAAGAATTATCAGGATTGTACTTTCAGTATATTCACCTGCTAATTAGACTGACAACTACTTCCTTGCTATAAACAAAGTATAATTACTATGTTGCATAAAGTGTATGTTGTACCTCTTTTCACAGGCACAAGTGTAATCACTGAAAAAAGAGAATATCAGGAGTGACAAGTCTACCAAGTATTCCTACAAGTTTTACTTCTGTAACATGCTTCTCCAGAAGACTGGCCTATCAAATGTTGGCACTGTTGCACTCTGCTTGCAGGGGAGTCTTCATCTAGCCTGCACTGGAAAGTGGCAAGGAATTAATTTGCATTTTTTCTGGGAAAACCTTGAACACCTGCAAACTCATAACCCAACAGTTTATTCAAAACAGACTACTTCTCTGAAGGTACATGCTCCTACCCATACAAATAGGATTGTTTTGGAGCCAAAATTTCTCTTGCTGTGGAACACGGGTGACCTCTAGTGCTTCCAATAAGTCAATTCCAAGCACAGCTAAATAAGAACAAAATTACTGCAGAATAAGAACATCTATAAAAACTGAATGCTTAATAAAATTCTGGGATCAGCATCCACCAAAAAACTTACACCTCCAAAGGCTGAGATTTAAAAGCAATCCACTTCCATAAAGTATCACTGTTTAAATTATAATTTTAGACCAAAGCAGAAGTTTTAAAAAATCTATGAAATCAAGACAAAGATCAAAACCAGAAACAAAGTAGCAATCCTTCACCGCTTCTCCAGAAACACAGTATGAACTTTCACAGAAGTCAAATTAACAGCAGTGCACTTTGCACTACATACTTGCTAACTTACAAGAAAATAAAATACAAGCGATGCCTGCAAAAAAAAAAGAAACCATGACATAAATCTAAAGAATTTATGTATGTCCTCTACAATATATAAAATGAACATTAATTGCAAACAGACAGTAAAAGACATTCTAAACTATTAAAATAACATTCTGTTGCATCTTTCATTGTTTCATATTATTTTTGCTATTACTATATCTGTAGGCAACTACTCTGATTTCACACAACTTATACATCTTCAGTCTGTCTCTCATGCATTGGCTTGTTTTCTTCTTTTCTTTTTTGTTTTGTTTCGGTTTTAGCTAACCTGAAGGGAAACATTATACAACAGGAAGGAAAACAACAATCACTTTCCACAGGCACAATTATGAGTAATCATTTTAAGAAAAAAAGGAACTTCCTCTACATGCAAATCTCTTCCTTATCCTGCGCCAAAGTAAGCAACACACCCAAACAAACATTTAGAACACAGGCAGTATACACAGATACAATAAAAACATCTCTACATAACAGTTGAAACTGCATCCATATTTCTTATGGGTCCATTTATAACTCAAAGAACTTTAACACAAATTTTTTCCTTAAAGCAGAAGATATGATACTCATATCCCAAGTAAACCAACTGGTCAACACTGCAGTGATGCTACTCAGAAGATAATGACTCTCAGTCTAGAGTATTTAAACAAGTCATAATTATACAAGTGTATTTTAGATCAATTGCAAAATTCATTTTATCAGTCATGATAAATACACTTACTTTTTAATAAATCACATGGTGCCAAGGCTTTCACAAATACATTTAGAAGTTTGAGTACTTTCCTATATTATCTTTCACAGTTTTTTTAAAAAGTTTTGGGATCAAAAGACTTTTTAATCTTTGAGAAAAGGCAAAAGTGAAAAATATTAGTCACAATGTAGACAACAAGAAAAAAAGGCCACCAAAAATGACTGACAATAAACCAGGAAGTGTAATCTTAATCATGTACTCTGTTTTGTCCATAGCATGTTTACAAATTACACACATACAAGCTACATAACCTGCATACTTTGCCTGTAAAAATATTAAAAATGCAACGATTTTTATCCATGAGAGAAGTGTCTAAGTATTTTCACAAAAAGATACCAAGTACTAATTTACCTTGTAAATTCCAGGACATTTAGCAGTTCATATCTCTCTTCCTGTCCCAACTGAAGAATAAAAAAAACAAAACAGGTAAGAAATAAAAAAAAAAATCCCAAGCAAAAGAACCAAAACCAAATGAACAATATGTCAATACAAATGTATCATAATGCAGCCATTCAGATTATTTAAACTAAAGCAGAAGCAAATACAGTGAATTAAAATGTTACTCCAATGTACTTACAGACTGAATGATTACTGAGTCAGGCGTCCTTCCAGTGAATACAAAACTAAGATTCCTGGCTGCTCTGACCAATGCTCCTTCATCTGCAGCAAGTTAAATAGTTATTTTAAAAATGTACCAGAAAACTGTTAATCATGATTTAATCAACACAGTCCAGGCTTTTCTACTTTTTGCTTCCTTTTTCCTTTATGGATTTTAAGATTAAATGTGGTGCTGGAATGAACTCTTTGTTTCTCCTGTGAAAACTGATGAAATGAGTTTACAGTTCAGAGAAAATAAGCCCTGAAAGGAGCACACCTCTCAGCTCAGTAATGAGAGCACCCTTTTCAAAGCACCTAGGTTAGCACCTTCCTCGGTAGGTCGCTGGACAATGTCTTTTGTTTAAGTTCTGGTTTGGAACAGAAGAGCAGTAAGTCATTCCTGTAAATAACAGTAATTTCAACGTCCACCTTCAGGAATCCAGTAATTACATCTCCAAAAGTCATCTGTTCTCTCCAAGTGGCTCAGGATGTCAGAATGGAGTTTGCTTGCAATGCCCAGTAAAACACTGCCATGACCTAGTTAACTTTATTCATGGCACTACCTCTGCTCTTGTCTTTCAGCTGCTGTAGGACAGGATTCAGTGAGGCAGCCCTCTAGAAGCTGGGTAGCCAAAGAAGTACCTCTTCACTTTAGGTATTTTTACCCATCATAAATTGTAACACATTACCTCAGCAGAGCTGAGCATATTTTCATCATTCTGCCTTGCTTAATCATTTTCTGAATTCAAAAACTGTCTATGAACCACAATAGGCTTGAAACAGACCTTTTGCATGATAACCTTTTCTCAGTTCTTAACAGAATTTATCACAACTTCTATTCTATTAAAAATATTTCAGTTTTGATTACACAGTCTCTGTCTTAAAAGAGTATCAGGGTTACCAAGTAGAGAATAGGCTTGTAGAATAAGCAAGGACATCAGTTTGTCTCCTGATTTGACTTTTATTTACTTCTGAGCACTTCCTTTAGCATTCCACAGCAACCTGACAACACCTGAGTAGTGCTGTATGGTTACTGATTCTTTGTCCTTACATAATCCACAGGATATTCAAATGTACTTTCTAATGAATATTTAAAAAGTCTAAATCCTTTCTACAAAACTGATTTTAACTGATACCAATTTTTTTTGAGGGATAAGTTTTTTTTTTTTAATTTTGGAAGATTCTTCAAAAACAAAAAACTGAATAAAATTTGGTTGTTGAGTTGACAGAATATGTTCACTGAGTTGAGTCTCACCTGGAGATGCTGCTTGATATATAATTTTATCACCTTCTCTTTCTGGAACTGCTGTATGACACACTGCCATCATTGTCAAGAACTCACATATTATAGGTGCAGTTGGCTAAGAAAAAAAAGAGGTCAGAGTGTAATTAATCATTTAAGCAATAAACAACCAAAATGTAATCACAGATATAGACAAATAACAGCCCACAAAAATTTAATGAATGGCACCTCTTTTCTATAAAAATTACCTGCACACTAATTTCAGCACGTAGGATAACTTCTTTCTGCTGTACTTACATACCAGTTATATAAATAGAATTCAGTGGCATTTGCTATCGTAACAATCAAAATTAGATAACCAGGAACACAGAACAATTCAAATAATCATTTTTAGGGAGGGTAAGTAACAATGATGTGTTGAAGGAATTATACTTTATTCACAGAAGTCTCTTTGGATGTAGTCTTTTTTACTAAAAAAGAATCTCTTTTATTTTTGCCTAGTATTGTATTTGACAACACTTTTTGAGAACCTTTAGAAAGATGTAGCAAACGAAAACCACATGGAAAATGTTGCAAGATCAGACTGCTTTCAAAGAAGACATCTAGAGCAATATAACAGGCACTTCAAAGTGTAGAAAGTGGAAACAATTTAAAACTATTTAGCCAAAAGAGGGGAAAAGAAACATATAAGTAGACTAGTTGATTGGATTTGACAAATACAGTTAAGAACCTTATTTCTACAGCTGGCATTTGCAAAATGAATGAACTGACTCCTGAATGGCTGTTTAAAAGAAACCACAGCATTCCCTGAGCTTAAAGCAGCTGCCACCTCACGTGACAGTTTCTTGTAGCCTATTTGTGGTATTTCAGATTTGTAGTAGACTAAGAATAACATTACAATTTCTCCATAAAATGCAATAATCTCTGAAAACCTAATTCAACTCTGTAGTGCAGAAACACTAATGTTAGCATGTTGTTATTCTCCTCCATGGACAGCCCCCAGGTCCACTAAGATGCATTCAGAAAGCTGACTTACAAATTCTTTTCCAAAGCACTTCAAAATAAATTTAAAGTACAGTGTTGAAACCTCTCTTTGAATGTGTACCTGAATTTTTAAGATGCACACAAACACATTTTTATAGCTTGCATGCTCATATTAGATATACTTAATACTACATATTTACCAGAAAATATTGAAGATTCAACAACTGCACACCAAGGACACTTCAACAACAGCAGTAATAGTTGATTCCTCTTTCCAACTACGCCACACTGCCTGTTACTAGCACTGTAAACATAAATGGCCTGTGCAGCTAAGTATAAGAGTCTCCTTTGCTTTAGACACACTTTAGAATTGCTCTCAGATGTCTAACATTAAAGACTGCCACATTTGTAAGAAAAAGATGTTTTACTGTCTGTCAGTTAAACTGGAACTAGCCACCTGGAAATTTAAGAAAAGAAAAGAGCAATTTACTTACACACTTCAAAAAGAGAACAAGCAGTTACACTGTTTAAAGTAGGTGTTGGTTTGGTAAAAAAATCTCTTGTATAAACAAAAAGCAGAAAGTGGTAATGATGGTACTGTTTCTTAAAGCAGATCATAAATAACTTGTAACTTCCTGAGAAATGTCTCTTTGGGGCAAAATCAGACTCCCAAATGCCTCTTGCATCTCATCATCTGAAGATCTAACTTCATGGAAGCATGCACGTAAACCCAATGCATACGGTTAACTCCTGACTCCTGTCCAAGGCCAGGAAGTCATGTCAGGATAATAAATGAACTTGGCTTGTCCTGAAAGCTTTAATGCATGTCATGACATCATCTGAACATCAGAACCAGTCAAACACCCAGAGAAAGAACACAAGATTACTTCAAACTCATAACATCTGAACCACAGCATCAAAACACAAAAGGAGGAGAGAAAAAAGAGGTGGGATCTAATGAACATATATCAGCAACAATTAGAAAAGTATTCATGAGGTCACGCTGATTTTGTATAAATACATGATTTATTTATTTTCCCTCAAAGGACATAATCTTTTGAATTACTGGAAGCAATGGTTTCACAAGCAATGGTCTCACAAAACAATGATAATTGTTTCTACATAACTTACATGGTTGTTTTGAAGATTCTCCAGTAATGATAAGTCACTAAATGTTTTTTCTTCTCCATTTTGTGGGCCTTGCCTGAAAATAATTGAGTAAAAAAGAGATCATTCTTACAATGATTTTAACAGTTTATATACAAATCATCCAAACGTAACTTTTGGGCTATAGCTGCTACAATAAAGACTGCAATCAGGTATTGTGAGACAAAGAATTGAAAAGGTACTTGATTCATATTTCCAAAGTTTATTTAATTTAAAGAAACTTTGGTTTCTATAAATACACTTAAATACAACAAAGTCTCTCTGCTGAATTCAGGTAACGAAGGATGAAGTAAAAATATATCCACAATGTAAGACTGAGGCCTCTTGTCTTCTGATCTCTGGGATGAGATTATAGAAGGGACACAGAAAAATATGTATGCCCAAAGAGATCACATTTCATCAAGAAATTAGCAGTTTTGGGATAAGTTTCTAAATATTTGCAGAAAAGCCAGCCTGGAAAGAGGTAAACAAATGAGTTCAGACATCACAGAAGTCTGCATGCAGAGGGTTTGCTTTCCATTTATTATGGTCAAAAACGAACACATGAAACTGAAAGATAAAGAAGACACAACAAAAATGGTGAAGTATGGACTTAAGAGATGCAAGAAGAAGATGGTTCTGGAGAAATAAAGTCACACAATAACATCTCCCAAATTGCACAAATATTCTGTCTGACTGCGAGAGCTCAAAAATGTAGGTAATTCTAGGAAGATTTGTTACTGCAGCTGACTACAGTTTAATACTACAGCTAAGTATTAAGACAATCTAGATGACTTTGAGTTTGAGTGAAACAAAACAGTGTGAAAAATGAATCCAATTAAAGGAATTTTTTTTTCATTTACTTTGGGTCTTGTTTTGGATTACATAATCTTACAAAAGAATAAATACATTTGGTGATTTAAGTTGAAGAATAAACCACGTACATCAAAGGCAGTCTAAAGATTCCCTATGAAAACCAAAAGTGAGCTCGTTTAGTCCTGTAGCAACTACCATAGAGGAATTTAAAATGCAGAACTTCCTCTGTACAGCCATGCAAGGACTACTTTTTCTAACTACAATTAAAGTGAAAAATTTGAAGCATTCTTCTTCACCAAGACTTCTTTTTTAAATGCAAAGCAAATAGATCTTGAACTGCCACATATTAACACCTTCAGACACATTATATTTGTTTAGAGTCTAAGCTTTAAACTTTGTTTGCTTAAAGCTTTCTGATACAAGTTTTCCAGATTCTCAGTGCTAAAATACGGAAAAATATTTGCAGGTGTAAGTTGTAACAAAGTGGAAAACAATTCTTTCTAATACAAAAAAAAAAAAAGATGTAAAAAGATTGGGGATTTAGTATATTAGTCATGTCAGGGCTAGAAATGTTATTGGCACAAACAGATTTTATTAATTGCAATAGATTTACACACCAAGAAATTTCAAGTATCATATTTTATAAGTGTTTCTAATATATTCTTTACTTATAAAAGTTTTTTTTTTTTTTAACTACTATTCAGATATCAGTTTATCCATTTCAGATGCGCTCGTAAAGATATTTATGTGAGTTAGTCAAAACCAGTCTTTTTTCATTAATGGCTTATAAGCAAGAATGCTTAATTTCATGTAAGCACTGCATTGTTTTAATGACATTACTTGTATGCAGTTAAGCACACTTATGCATCTTTAGGAAACATTTTCCTTCTACATCATATGATGATATTCAGGTCAATTAAGATTTTGGGGTGTGCATGTGTACTACACTTTATGTGCTGCAGGAGGAATTTTGCAGGGTTTGTTTTTGTTTTGATCTAAACAAAGAATTATTAATGCTAATTTAGCAAAGATTTTTTTTCAAATGTTTTCAACAAAAGATGACAACACATTCCAATTTCGTGTAACATCGTCTTGTGACTTTCAACAAACAAAATAGTGATAATTTAAGGACTATAAATGATGTTTATTTCTCTGATGTATCTGAGCGTACTTTGAATGGTATTGCAAATATTTAGTTTAAGAAAGTATGATGAACAAGCACAAGGCTTCATATAGATGACAGCAGAAAGGAAGCCAGGACTTTTCTTTCCTGAAGTCCCTATTAAGACATTAATGTTAGTCCCAAGTGTATTTGGGTGCTCTTATCTCAGTTGCAGTTAAGAACTATGTAGTGCTACTATTCTAAAACTATCTGTAGGAAGTAAAATAGCAACAATAACACTACATATTTTTCAGTCTCAAATATGGATTTTTTTCTCTAAACATATTATTGATTATTACTAACATATTACTGATAGTAGAAAAGTTTGATTAAAGTTACCAAAGTACTAGATATGTAATAAAAGACAAAATCTTCTCTCCAATAAGTAATTTTGAATTGCACCAGACTGTCAGTAGAATGACTGCACTATATTTCAGGGACCCTATTAGAGATTCTATTCCAGAGTACATAACCTAGTGCCATAGAATTTGGATGGCATAACTGTGTAAGATGGTCAGTCTGCATGAATTCAATGCTGAAATAACTTCTGAGCACTAAACTATCTCACATTTAGCTCCATCTCTAAATATATTGCTCAGCATTTTTAAACCTGAATCTTCAAGAAACAGCAGAAGCGAAATGATTTTTAGAGCTTACCAATCATCTGAAGGAACACTAAAATCCTCAGGCTCAGGGCAATGGCTGCACAAGAAGCAAGGGAAAAATAGAACAAGGAGAGGAGAAAGAATCACAAATGCTAAAAAATTGGATCATCATTGATGTTAAAAAAGTAGTTAGTTAATAAAACAAAATTACAAAAAAAACCCTGTTTTGCAACTATTTTGCTAGTGCCTAGATTGCAATGAAAATTGAAAAAATACGGTCTTTCTATAGAGACTCCATGAACTATAACAAACCAAGTTTTTGCAAGTCTCCCTCAGGCTTTTGTTTGTAATAACATTAAACAGGGTAAATGATGGCAAAAACATGCATATTGAAGTTGCTTTACAGCAGAAAGCCTGTGGTATCTCACCTTTATTTTTGTTCCTCTTTGCAAAAGCAGATGTCATGACAGAAGTGATTCAGTCTCTTATAAATAACATTTTGTAGTCCCAAAAAGCTGAGTTGTAGATATTTTCAGGTGTATATTTTAACTACAGTATTAATACATGTGTACATATGGACAGGCAGAGGCACACAGATTAAGAAGTATATAAAAATACCTACCCATATGCAATTCCTGCTACCGTACACTTCTTAAATTGCATGACATTGCATGTCAGGGTACCCGTTTTGTCAGAAAATATGTATTTGACCTAAATGAATGATAAAATCCATTATACATCAACATTCAGAATTCAGTTAGTGACATATCTAGTACATTTCATGACTACCAACACATGAAATACTTTCACCTGTTCTGCAATTTTCACAGTTTATAGAAAAAAAACCAAAACCAAAACCAATACATAAACCTGGCAGACGCACAGCCTTCATACCCATTTCCAAAGAAATCAATCAACTGAGATGTCAGGACACTTAAGCTTTCTTCAATGCACGGTGCTGTACTTAACCATCCCTCATTCTATATTTTGTTGAAGCACAAGAAACTAGTGAAGACCAGTGACTTTGCCAGTAAAATATTAAACTTTGGACAGAAAGCAATATGGTAAGAAAGGTATCTACATGCGTTTCTAAACCAATCTTTTTGACATAGAAATACCTTCTTAAAGCCAAAATGTCAGTAAAAGCACAACAGTTCAGAAATACCAAATTACAGAAAAAGGAGAAAGACATTCCTTTCTACTTACTCTAGACGTCCTATTTCCCTAGCATTATAAATCTTTCTGTTCCAGAAACTACTAGATAAAATATTTTAAAATTCAAAGATGAAGTACATGAACCTGTGATGTTTTTAAGTTTTGTTTAAACCTAATCTTAAGAAAAAAGTTAATATAAGAAGAAATCAGGTCATCTGTGATGAACTGAAAGTTCTGTGAGTCACAGGTAAACGTCAATTAATTAAAATTTATTTATAATTTAAAAAAAAAAAATCAAAGGATCCTTAATTGAGAACTAACTACATTATACCTAGGACTAATAAAGCTATGTATTAGTAAAAATGTTTCTGAGGAATTATGCCTTAGCCAAATCAGCAGTCAGAAGAAATGTTTCTGTGTCATGTTTATGCTGTAAATTGTATAAATTTTTTGTGTGTGTGGGCACAATGGGAAAGTGGGAGTTGCAGCTAAGAAAAGTCAACCTTTTTTTCTGAACACCAAAGTTTTGCCTTTCTTAAAATCTGAAGATCTCTTGGGGGAAATTTCTTCATTATGTGAAACCCTCATGTACTTCAAAGAAGAAACCTGTTCTTTTTAGTAGAGTCCTTCAGTCTCCCTACAAAAATCTGCACAAACTAAGAAACTGTTGAAAAAACGCAAGTGGAAATCCCAAGAAGCCTGACTAGCTCTTGATGGTGAAGAAGAATTTGATGAGAATCCAAAGAAAGGAAGACAAAAACTACTGAAGTCAAAAGGAAAGACTGTGTCTGAGAATGTGAATAACAAACTAGCTGCAGAGATAGAAGGAACAGATAGTGTAAAATGAAACAGAAGGAAATTAAGATTCAATAAAGACTCTTCCCTCTAGGGGAGCTTGTACTCCCTTCAAAGCCAGGGAAAGAACAAAATTTTCTGCACATACATGTTAAACACAGCAGGTAAAGGCTCTGTACTCCTCTATGTAGACCAGTCATAGAACATGTTAGCTTTCAACCAGTTTTTCCAAAAGGCACATGTCTTAAGTATTAGTCCTTAGGACTGCTTTGCTATATGGCTAAAACCAAGTTATTATTTATTGGTTTTGGAAAGCCAGAGACAACTTTTATATTCCCATGCAATAAAGAATTAGTTATGAAAGCTTCTAGGTTAGGAAATTCAAGTACATACATACTTTTGTTCATAATACAATTCAATTAAATGAGCATGTAATTTATTTTCCACAGCAAGAGTTGCTCACCACCAGTGTACCAGAAAGTTTAGCATGTTTTTAAAGACAGACTGCAAATACAATTGACTGAAAGAGGAAATACCATGTGTAGTTTTTCTAGAAGCACACCCTCTGCCCCAGGCACACTTGTACTAAGTCATACTTCCTAATTATGAACAACATATAACAAGTGATGTCTTGTGACAAGTCAAACTGATTTTACAGTATTAAAAGAGAACTTCAAAGCATAAAGAAGAATTAAGCCCAAATTTCCAGGGTTTACTTCAGCCATGAGCTCCCATTCCATTCACAGCCCCCAGTCTTTAGTGGCATGAAAAGAGGACATGAATAGAATTGTGATTCAAACCTACGATACTGTCCCTTGTGAGGAATGCAAAACATGGGAAAAAAATGACATACTGAAGACACACATTATAATAAATGTATACATTGAGACTAAATTTTGTGCCACAGAGAGCCTTAATGCTCAAAATTCCTTGGATTTTGTAACTTTGATACACTTCAATCTTCCATGATTACCACATGCATATTGATACAGAGGTTGTTCATATAATACTGGCTTTAATTCACACATAATGCAAAGAATTATTAAAAATATATGACAAAACAAAGAACAGAAATAAGCAAATACTAAAGCAAGACTATAAATATTTTTAAATAAATCCTCACATGAATAATTTCAATACAGAGTTAGAACCAGGAATTCTTTTATCTACCTGTCCAAGTTCTTCATTGAGATTGGAAGTACGAGCCATTGCAGCAGTGTCCGTAGGTTCATAGTGCATGTCTATGTCCTAGAGATAAGAAAAAGTACATATATTTAAAAATCAGTCTTCCAAAACTTCTTAAAAAAAATCTAGCACATAAATAGAGAAGTTAAGTGTAGAAAAAAAAGACCAAACGTGAACAGATCTACCTAAGATTGTTTCAACACGGGAAGCCACAGACACTATCAGATCACTTCCAAGAGTCCCCAGAAGAAGTAAGATTTTCTCATGGGTGATTTTGCTCAGATTATTTCTAGTGATCAGTATTACTGAAAAACTGTTGACCCACACATTTAAAATGACTTTAGCAACAAGCAGAAATACTACACTGTGACTCTTAGGGAGAGGTCAGTCTTACCTACTTCTGTTGTATGCACAACCAGTCATTTCTAAAGAGCAAGATAAATGTATCTTGAGATAAAAACATGAAGATAAATTTGAGAGTACACAATAAATGTAAGATATAATTCACATGCTGCGTGTTCTTTTCCTCTTGTTAAATAAACACCAGGGTTTGTTTTTAAATACAGTAAAAGATTAAAACATTGTCAAACACGGTAACATAGTGCAACAGATTGCAGATGACCAACTTCTCCATACAAATATAATCTACCCACAAAGAGAAATATTACTTAAGATAAATGTCCAGAGTCCCAGATAAGGATAAATTAAAGGCAACTAATCCCTCATAATGAGACACTGGGGCAGGAAGAGAAGCTAAAACTGCCTTTATGATTTCTTGCATAAACAATGGCAATCTACACATTCAAGATGGGTCTTTGCTGAATATTTATTTTAAAATACAGACAATTAAGAAAGAATTTAATTGCATTCTCCAATTTGTTAACCGTTTGTTTTACAGCACAAAAAAATACTAAGAAATCAAAACCAGCTGACTGCTCACATAAGCATTTAACTTTTAAAATTAAGCATATGCTTCACTTACTACTTTACATGCATTCTTATCTATATCTCCATGACATATCAAACACACACAAATCTATTTCACATATTTGATCAAGGAATCGGATTAAAGTGTTCAGAATGCTATAATAAATTTACATTTGGAAAAAAATGGAAAAATGGAAGACATGTTTACATGGCTTTAAAAAAATAGTTCACTCCCACCTCTGTTACATCAAAGTAAACTCTTCATATTCCTCACTAATTCATTAAGAAAAAAAAATTAAAGGATGCCAAAATTATCTTTATATATTTCATAAGTGATAATACTAGAAGACACTGCCTTTGTACAATAAACCCCACTCCATTAAACTAGGGTTGTGCTTGGAAAAAAAATAATAAGCAAAATGCCAAAGCAAAATGCCAAAGTCTGGAAAGAAAATATGAAACTGGACAAAACTCCCCAGCACTGCAAAACACATTCTTCTGATCATTCTAAATGAAACTGATACCTGAATATCAATGAGAAAGTAAAAAGCACAAGAACACTGTCAGAGACTGAAATGTTTTAGTTCATGGCTTAAACATTGATATGAAAAGCTTCACCACCAAAGCCCACCTTGAATGGGCCCCCTCAGTGAAACCTGGGACTGAGTTAAGCTGCCTAAGAGAACCTGAGTTAAGATAAAGTGACACTTTTGTTCAATCATCTTGGCTCTGGAAAGGAACAGATAAGGCTGAGAGAGCATCCACAGGAGGGCCAAGCCCTCAGCAGCTGTCCTGAAAATCATCCCTCCCTAGCTTTGGGATGGGGGAGGCCTTAGCTCTCAATCTTATTTCCTGCTGCCACGTTTGCAGACTCCCCCCACCACTAAGAGAGGAGGGGCAGAGCCCTGGGTGTGTGGTTCAACCTCTGGTCAGAGGTAGTGAACACCCATCCTCCACTACACAAACTGACACAGCTGTGAAACAAACCCCCACCAACCCAGGAAAGCCAAATCCACAGGACATTCCTGTGAGGGGCATCTGAGGGGGTGTCACAATCATCAAAGACCACCAAAGTGCTCCCCAGACTCATTCCTAAGGCCTTGCCTCAGAGCACTGCACGTGATGCAAAATGATGCAACCGAACCAGAGTCTTGCCAGAAACAGTGTCAAACTTGCCTTGGACTTTTCCACGGGGACCAAACCAGGCTGGTTAATTAAATATTAATCCTTTGAATTCTATGCCTTTTGGCACCCTCACCACCAAGAAGACCAGATGGAGAGGACCAACGACACATGGGTCCTCCATTGGGACCCATGGAGGGGTGAATATATTTCTACTTAATCTGTCTCTCTCACTCTTCCTGTCCCCCCACCCCCTTTTTCTATTTCCTTCTTTCTCTTTCATTTACTGTTAAATAAAATGTATCAATTTTTTGGTATCAACGTTTAAACTAATTTCACTTTAATCATGTTTTGGGGGAATATTAGAACCTGAAGTTTCTATCTGCAATCCACAGACGGCTCACTTTGCTCCTCTACAATTAGTGGATCACAACAAACATGGTCCAAAAATCATTCTGGTGCAGCTGTAAGAGTAATTTGTAACTAAATGAAATAATTTATTATTACCTCCTCAGACTCCACTAATAATAAATAAACAGCATGTAGAAAAAGTCTGAAAAAATGTATACATAGACAAGTAATCCATCATTTCACTTACTTGTGAACCACTTGGTTTTAGAAATCAATGCATATTATAAAATAATATTTACCCAATTTATGAAATATGCCTGGATAAATTTAACGACTTCAAGTGTAACCAACAAGCTGATTGGAATAAGATTATTGAAGAGAATGATAAAAGTCAAGAAATTCAATCCAAAGTTGCTTGCTCCACCATCTGCCAAAAAACAAAGTAATCAAATAAATATTTGAGACTGTAGTTTGAAATATATATATGTAGTGTATTCAAAATATCACATTAATAGCTGAATTTTAAAGTGTTCTAAGAAGAATCTTTGGAATTAATTACCGTATCACTTGCCTACAGATAAGAACTTCCTCAGTGTTAAGGATCTCTATTATAATAGTGGAGTTAAAATTCAGCAATCTGTGCAATCATCTCCAATCTCTGAAGAGCAAATTTACCAGCCATTCCCTCTTTTGCTATATTTTAAGATCAAAATCTGGAAATATCTATATAAGCAACCAAGTTCTAAACTCAAAATATTACAGTTTTATATTTTGAAAGGCTAAATATATAGTGGAATGAATTTTTTCTCCATCCGCCTTCACACAATCATATACTCTCCCTCAACAGAGCAAAATGCTATGAAAGAGGTAAATTCACACCCTATGAAAGAAGATATGAAATTGGAGAGTTTAATGTAAGTTCTGGAAATGTGAATATTAACATATAAAACAAGTAGTTTTATTCTATCTTTTCCTTTAAAGTTTTAAGTTCTTCTTTTAAAGATAACTCTAGTGGTAGCACCTCAGAGAAGATGAGAATGGGAAAAGTCTGCCATGCAGTACAGCAAAAGGGTAAAAGATGGAGCCTGCCTAGCTGTATTCAAGGTATCTCAAAGAAAAACAGCCTCAGATAGGTTTCCACTGTCTGTCCAATGTGGATATGGTTGTTACTCTAAGATCCGGGAAAGAAGGTTTTGGAGACGTTCATGAATATCAATTCCAGCATCAAATGAAGTACTTGTCTAAAAGACCAGGGAGCTAAAAAATTTAATAACTAAGGGGACAGGAGGATAAAATGCTTCTTACCTATTAAAAGCATCTGCTTCAGAACAACTATATGCTGAATACAGCCTTAAAGGACATACTGTACAAAACCCAAAACAACGTCACTCAATCTTGGGACATATATCAGAAAATAAACTGACATGGATAATCAGTTGGGAACACACAAACCAAAATATTAAAGGCCACTATTTCATGTTTCTTTTTTCAGGAATAACAACAATTTATGAACTACTTCACTACGTGCTAACCATATAAAAGGCACCATATTCTTAAAAATTTTCTATTTCTCAGAAAAGAAAAAAAAAATGCACAGATGAAGCACATCTAATGTCTTTCTTTCATATTACTGAAAATTGCCAATATTCTATGAACTAGTTCACTTTTTCTTACCTCATTTGGAAAACATGGAAGTTAGGTTTCTTAATTAAAAAAAATAGTTTCTTTCTCAGCACCAAAAAGAAGGGAAGCGAAGTTCATCATAAATGCAGACACAGAAACTTTAGGAGTGCCTTCAAATCAGAATTTCAAGATTTTTCTTTTAGAATGTACCAAAACCCCCAAAACCCCCTCTTTACTGCCTACATTTAGAAGCTTTGTTTCAGTTCTGGTTCTGCCCTAGTAAAAAAGGCCCTAAAAAATTCTGAAACCATGAATAATTGACCACAAAGTATATTCATGGAAACTTTTAAATCTTGTTTCTGCACAGAAGGTCAGACTCTGTTAGAATGTTACATGCTGCCATGAAGGCCTGTGTAACATCACATTGCCCTGCATCCACCTTACGTACAGCTGCCCAGTTGAATATGTCAGATGAGACCTCTAATGCCTCTTTTATCTTCTTTAAGAGGAGTCGATTAAGTTCTAATATTAATTAGACAAAGCCCTATACAGTAAAAATTATAAAGCCACAGCATCACTTCCTAAGACAAGCAAGTTGCAAAATTCAGAAAAGTCACTGCAGCTTTAAATGTAATCTAATGGTAACAACTCAAAGAGGCTTCAGTCTGATGTCTAGGAAGCTGACTGTTTATGCCAGTGGAATGCTGATGCAGACCTTGCTGAGCTGCAGAGATAGAATGGCTGAAAGAAATAAAGACAAACAAATCATCTCACCCTATCTGAATTTAGCAAGAGCTCAGATAGCACAGTAAGGCAAATTTTATACTTGCTGCAATATACCTAGCCTAATGACTTTAGTCAACAAAGAAAAGAGATTGACAAAAAAATCACTGTGCAAGGGAAGGTAATCATCCTCCTTTCCAAATATAAAAGGCAACCAAATACTAAAATATTAATATTTTAAATCTTACAATTTAGATCAAGATACCAGTCTCTTCCAGTATGCCTTCGGTTCCATATAGCTGAACCAATAGAGCAGATCAAAGACATGGCAATAAGGATGCAGAACAAAATCAAAATCTGAATATTCGTAATTCGTTCCACATTAGACATTTTAAGAGGTGGACTTGTTGAATTCTGCAAAAGACAAAAAACAACAGTGGCTATTAAATATCAGATGAGGTAATAGAGTTCTTGCTTTTCAAATTACATGTTACTGTACCCTTTTGTAAATATTCCCCCAAATACACCATCATCATCATAAATGCCCTAACTCTTTTACTTATAAAAACCCCAAAACAAGCAGCTTATAAATGTATGAATTGGAGCTTTAGAATCATGTCACAAGAAGTTAACACCAATAGTTAACAGTAAACGTTAATGTACATCCACCTTCTCAGTGCAATAGAAGACAGCTGCTAATACAGAGACGCTTTTTCAAGTAAGTATTTTACAAATTAGAAAAGCAATAAATAAGGCATGAATGACCAATCAAATTCTTTTTTCTCAACAGGTGCATTTCAATTCTGATATTTCAAAACACATTAGGTGAAGCAATTTCAGTCTCTTCCCTCCTCATTTTGTTTTCTAACAAGAAAGATTACCTTTGTACTTGAAAGAAAGACCCACAATAGGACAGTTTTAGGAGCAGTCAAAAATATAAAAAGACAAACTATGATAACAGAACTTGCTAATAAAGAATTTTCAAAGCACAAGTTACAAGATAGAATCAATGAATATGCTTACTAGTGGAAAAACTACTTTGAGACTAAGTGACTAAAATAACAAGAAATTGCTTTATTTTAATTTCTTTTAATTCATATGAGAGAATTAAAATGCTCTATTAAAATGCTCTATTACTATTAATGCTCTATTACTACCATTTTAGTACTATATTCAATCAAGCCATATATCTGTACTACAGAATGGTAAATTAAGGTCATAAAACGGACAGGTCAGACAAAATCCAAGTGACAAACCTGCATAAGTTTTGTGTCATGTCCAGTATAGACAACGATTCCATGAACCCACTGAGTATTTCTCAACTGAGCTCCTCGTAGAAGAATCTGATCAGATCCCAATGGAACAGTACTAGAAGTAAGAAGTTTTGCATTTTACTACTAAACCAGTCAATGGATAAACGTAATCAGCAGTTATTTAAACTAATTTCTTAAAATTTACGTGATTGTTGTTAATAGGTTAGGAACCTAATTTTCACAGTTAACTTTTTGGAAGTTTCGACAGAGAAAACTTGACAGATAAAAAACCCGGCCAAAAATAAGTGTTCAAAAATATTACTTACCACTTAATTTTTATTATGGACTACTAATTTTGATATGGTACTACTAATCAAGCATACTGAAAGTAACAATGTCTAATTCTTCTGTAATTTATGATTATGATTTTTTTCCAAAATGATCTCTTACAAAACTGATTTTCAGATCGATTTACAAATCAATTTTCAAATGAAATAATTTTGTGAACTCTCAACTTAGCCCATTCTTCTAGTGAAATAATCATCCTTTATGAACACAGTTGTTTAATATTCACAGTAACATTTAATGCGCCTTCTTTAAACTGAAAACCAGGTATATTTTCTTCTGCTATTCTTTTAAAACTGTGTGTAATAAAGGAGCAACATAACCTCAAAAGACATGGGAAACACTTAATTGTCTTAAATTCAGACAGGCGTCTGTATACATATAATATAGGTCAAGTTTTTCTTAAAATGCAAAAATTTTATATAATTATTACTCTTTGTCATGGAAAATCATGCCCTTTTTTGGTACTTTTCTTTCTATAAATACCAACTGGCAGTTCACACTTTTCAAAAGTTCTCTAGTGTTTGGAATTCTTACCTAAAACTACTATCTCTACTTGTTCGAAAGCAACACATTAAGATCACAAACTGATTAAGGACAGCAGCTGTATCTCTGACATATAAAATATAAAGCATTTGAAAAAGCCAGGATATTTAGTAACATTCTGGGTAGCTCAAAGAGTATAGCCAGGGTATGGAAACCCACATCTGCCAGGTGTCATATGAAAAATACTCAACATTGTGATCACACTCCACTCTAATAAAGTGACGGTGCAACGACTTGACAGAGATCTCAAGTGTCTCGTTTCCCAGTCTCAGCCTTCTTAAAACTGATCCAGCACATCTCATTTCTCTTGCATTTTACATAACTATTGACAGTCAGCAACATGTTTGGGTTGTATTCAGTAAGGGACGCTCTCAATGGGGAAATGTGCTTTTAGAATACTTTCCTGGCAGAGGGTATATTAAGAGCTAGTAATTTCTGAGACACATGTGAGAACTTACACAACAAAATGTTTTTGTTAACAAGTATACTTCACTCTGATCAAAAACTTTAACAATGTCTTCAGGAAAACATATTCTTTAGGCCTAGATAGCCAGAATCTGATCTTTTTTTGCACAATCCACTCACCAGTCACCAAGCCACTGTCTAGTCATAGGTTCATATGAACCAGGCTAAAGAACTTTTCTCCTTTCTCTATCTAATTTAATTTCATGGACTAAAACCAAGCTGACATGCTTCTGTATAAGCATAATAAAGAGCTACACATTTTGGTAATACGGGCTAGCTCACTCAAAGGCTGAGGATAGCAAGAAAACTTTTGCCTCTTTTAGTTCACCGATTTAGCCAAAAGGCAAAATACCTGTAATAGTGTTCTGTCTTCTTGAATACTGGGTATCCAAAAGAAAAAAAAGAATTTTGTTTTTTTCAATTGCTCTCCCGTGAAGGGAAAAAGAAAAGACTGAAAAGGTCAACAAGATACAACATTTATGGCACTCCAATGATTTACATTAATTGAAAGAAGAGAGGACCTACATAATGTAGGTAGGAATAGGTAGGTAGGTCTAAAGACCTGGACAAATAAATATCAAGTAGGTGAATTTGCACTCCCTCTATTATGGGCAGAAAAAGAACATATACCTGATTTTTCAGGTTGAAGTAAGGCCAAGATCCAAAAAGAGTTACTTACCTGCAATTCTTTTTCACTGAAGGTAAATATTATATTAGAGCCACACTTTCGGAACTATCCTACTGCACAGAAACTATAGGCAAAATATTCCAAAACAGAATTTCTCAAATGAAAAATTTCTTGACCAGCAGATGGCGTCCTCCTACACATTCTTGAGGCATAACAGCCATCAGCATATTCAGTATTTATTTTTAATCAAACTTTTAAAATTAAACTTTTAGATTAAAAATGAAAGTATGTTTTTTCCTTCTAGCCAGGGAGGAAGAATGAATGTGTGGATCTGTTATAACTATTACCTTCAGAGAAGAATTACAGGTAAATGTTTTTCTCTTCTTAATGACAAGTACAGTGGAATTATAATAGATCCACACTCTTGCGACTGAAAAATCCCGGAATGCATCTGTAAGAAATCAGTAAATAAAAAATGGAATATTAAGGGAAAAAAAGAGAGGTATTTAGTAATTAGTTAGTAATAAGTGTATCAGTCTAAAACCACAAACATGAACAATATCGGATATGGAGAAATAAATACCTACCAAATAAATAAGAAATACTGTAAATCTTTGGGAATGAAGGACTCAGTATTTCTGGATCTAGCAATAATCTTCTGTGAATCCACAGAGGATTCTGAATATCAGTATTTGGTAAGCATTTCAGTATTTTAAGAATTTTTTAAGCTGTTATACAAGCAAATGTATTGTAAGTGCACATTTTCTATTTTTAAAGGAACATACTTCAAGTAAACTAAGGTATTAAACGTTTTTCGGCTACCAAATTAGAGGACTTGAGGTATATAGCAATGGACTCTGCTCCACTCCACACTTGCACAAATGGAAGAAAAGAACAGTTTAAAAAAAAAGACAAGAAATTATTTCTATTCAGCTTCTGTAACAGATGACATGCTTAAGAAGTGAGTCACTAGGTACACATTTCAGAACTGTCAGATTTTGATTAGCAGTCTCTTCTATTATTAATACCTAACACTTTCTGAAGGACATCTAGTAAAACAACTCAAGTTGTAGACATTAGAAGTGAGGTTTTATGCTTGTAGTTTTTCAAAAGATTAAAGTCTAGCAGAGAACACATTAAAGAAGACTTACTATTCATATTTTTACTTCAGTAGTTTAAGAACACATAGCTGTCTACTGTTAGACTGAATCTCCCAAGACCTTCTTCCTTGTATTTACGTACCCATGCCCTTCCAGTCTGATGTTTCCAACAAAGTCATAGAGATGTCTGTTTGGGCTCTCACACTCAATTCTGCCAGAGAGTTGCATCAAGCTTTCTGTGTCCTTGATGTCTGATGTTAGTGGCAAACCCTGTCAACAAAATTCATTTATCATGACATTAAAAAACACTATCCAATAACGAACCGACATATTATAACAATCATCCCTATAGGAGCAAAATGGACCAGCTACAGTTTACTGTCACAACTGGGTGCTACAGTGAAAAAGTCACCTTGGCATCTGAAAATACTATGACCAAGATAGGGTCATAATCCATCACAGAGCTCAGCAAGAGTGTCCCTGCATAGCGACAGCACACTCAGTCAAAATCTGCTATTCCCGACCTGTTCCTGAAGGACAATACTGGCCCCATCAGCTGCTTTCTGCAGGGCCTCTGCCTCATCATCTGTTCTCTAGAAACAAAGCCAGTACCCAAACTACTTATGTTTCTACCTATACTCCCAAAGAGAAACCCTAAAACAAAGCACAAAGAATGATTTAGGAGCAACCACTCATTCCTCCACTTTTATGATGCCAATAATCCATAGCTTTTTATTCAAACCACTAAAATTTCAGAGTCTTCTAAAACATCCATTAATGTAATAAAATGTTTTATAAGCATTAATAAACAAAATCATATTAGAAATATTCTCAAAAATGAAATTCCTACCTGTCGAATTTTTAAGTTTGTCTCACCATCTAAGTTAGATGTTTCAATGTAGCACATGGCCTGTGGTTCACTATTAAGAGAAAAAAAGTCCTGAATTCAAAATTATAATAGCAAAATCCATAAACTTCCTGTAATTTCACAATACTTATTTATGCAAACAGGTTTGTCTTATCAAATCTTCAAAACCAGAATAATTTACAGCCAAATCTATAAAAACTAACAGTACTTTACATTTTCAGAGAAGTTTGCCAAAGCCTATTTTCTTAAACGAAACATTGATAAAAGCACTGTACACAGAAGAAGTGTTCTATCTTTACACATGGCATTATGATATGGGCACAGCACGGGTAATGCATTTGCAGTGCTTACTAGTGCAGGCAGCAGGAGTTTAAGATACGAAAGTTTCCATGAAAAAGGTTTAGTTATGAAAGAAGTCTAAATTACGGGTAACATAATGCAGTTTTTGAAATATATCCTTCTGCCACTTCAAAAGCTTTTTTATAAATTAGAAGCTTTAAGTTCACACAGAATATTGCTACTTGAATGCATCATCTATTTGACAAACACCAAGAAATTTCTAAATTACACCAGTCAGCTCCCATTTTCTGGCTGTAAGGACAGAACACCTACTGTTTGAATCTAAGACAGAAAGAAGTTTTGATTCTGAAAACGATCAAATAAGTCATAAAAACCCCTTAACACTTGAAAGAATAAAGGTTTACTCTTTACACAACTTTAATGCTTCTAGTGTTTTTCTTCCTTCCAGCACGTAATTCAAGCATCAATTATTTTTAAAATTTCCTTTATTAATGCAATAGTGGCTACAGATAAGTGACTGACTTTTAGATTATTTATAGGATAATGTTAAGTACGTTATTTTAACATAATTTTTTAAAGTACAAGCATTAAAACGTGAAAATTTATCATATGGTACATTCAAGTTACTGAATGAGTTTGTTCTTGGCAAACTTCTCTAAAAATATAAATAACTTTTATTTAGCCAGTTTGGATGGAACCACCTGTGTAAGACACTTTCACAATTCTAACGTTCCTATTAGTTAACAATAAAAACCCAACAATATTTTTGTAAAGCACTTCTAAAACAAACTAAGGCAGCAAAGACACTTCAAGTGAGACACATGCTTAATTGCAATAACTGTAGCAGATTACAGTGACGTCCAAAGTAAGTTAGATCAAGGCAGGCCCATTGATTGGTTAGGGAAAAAACAAAGCGTGTTAAGAGTCCAGACAATAGCATAAAGCTGACATGTCTAAGGAACATGCATTTTGTCACAATACACAAGAACAACGCTGCTTTTGCCACCACATGCAGCAGAGATTGTGCAACATCCAAGTTTGTGCAGAGGGTCCTCTACCAGTCCTACCAATGTCAAACTATATTCTTTGCTGGAAATAGCGAGTTGGTAGAAACACTGATATTCCTCTAAAACATATATTTAACCTGGTGTTTAACTGAGTTTATTCAATGACAACTTGTATGATAAAATTTTATGGGGTAGTGTAAAAACCAAGAGAAGTGAAACAATTTTTACTTCTTGAAGTGTTATTCTGTATTTTCACTTTAATGATCTGTACTTGATAAAAGAACCCTTTCTAATTTTATAAATATGTAGATTTTGTTGGAGAAAGGTGAATAGCAAAGCAAAGATTATCAACATGCCAGTGCTATTCATTATTGGTATATGAGGACCCACATACACGTATCCTGTGCAACTACTTTATTCTAACCTTGATGACAGACTGATGAGATCAGCCGGGAGATGTTCCCCATTGGTCACTTTCACTACTTCCCCTACTGCCACCTACACATCCCAGTTTGAAATGATTAGAACAAAAAAATAAGTGACAGGGAAAAAAACCCAACAAATGAAACAAAACAAAACAAAACAAAACAAAACAAAACAAATGAACAAAGACAAGAAGACAGAGTTTGAAATTATTATTCAAACAATACATGTTAATTAAAATGTCTGATGACAATTTTTTCAAAATCTATTTTAATCAGGTCAGAAAGAAAAAAGCTAGAACACTTTCATTTTTACTCAAGTGGTTTATTTTACTGTTAGGCACAAATTTTAAGCTGTAGAACACACTGACATTGTATGTAAACATAAAACAGTGTTATGTTTATTTCTCAACTGACCAAGTTTCTAGTCACTCCATACATCAATTAAAAAAATTAAAGCCACAACAACTGATTTTCCACCAACTTTTCTGAAGAGCCAAGTAACAAGTACCTTTTCTATGTAGACACGCTGAAAATTATTTTGTATTTTTTCCCAGTTTCATAAATTTCAGTGTACACTGAACTAGCAAGAACAATACAGAATTAAATTTCAGAGGTTTGTGTCCTTCACTGTAAGAGATTATAGTTTCCTAAAATAATTAAGATCCTCTCGTTCTCCAGAAACTGTATTGCTGGTAAAAATAATGTATTATTAGTATTATTAGTTGGAATTAAAACCAGGCCCACAGACTCACATTACTCTTGGAACCTAAAATGTAACTGGGCATCAATAAAGACCTGAAAGCAAAATTGATGACAATCTTCCTGAAGAAACACAGCCATACGGAGATGAGAGATGGAGGAGAGCACCTGCCAGTATGCAGGCAGAATTAGAGGTCATATAGTAGTACAGGTTTCTCTCCTGGAAGAAAGGCTGAAACAGGATCCTAGTAATATAACTAGGGAAGAAGTTTCAGCTGCAAGAAATGTCTGAACTGGGCCTAGAAAAGAACTGTGTTTCAAAGAGCCCCCATTGTAAAGTGGATCCTGGAAGAAAAGCCAACAGGAAAATTCAATGTGAGCAATGGTCATGCTTGCACACACACAGTGTGTTCTAATAAGGGCACTAAAGAGGGGTTAGACAAAGTGGAAACAGTCCTGACCAAGTCCAGTAGCAGCTAACTATTATTTTTACTGTCAACTTGTGATACAAGATTCCTTCAGAGGTACAAGGATTGCAAAGCAGGCTTTTCAGGCAGTTGGTATTTTCCTGTGTGTAAACCACAACTGTGATGCAAGTATCCAAATTTAAAAGTGAAAAACTGTCAAGACACCTAGGAATAGACTCAAATTTAGGCGATTACTCAAGAAGATTATGAAGAAACCACTCTGAGAGGATGTAATCCCTTCAACCTGCAAGACACTATGGTTAGCAGAAGCTATTATCAGGCCAACAGAAAAAGTCTCCTTGCTGCATGGTGTATTGCCTGCAAAGATCTTGGTGGAGAATTTATAAATTCAGAAGTAAATTTACAGAAGTAAAAGGTTTACAGAGGATACTCAACACAAGCTAAGTTACGACTAATGTTAGCACTGAAGACAGACTGTGGGGAAAATTTACAGTATTTTCTGGGAACTACTTTACACTTGATAATAATTTATTAGAAGTGTTTTAGAAACAGCTACACTTAATTTTGAGATATAAGGAAAGACAGAGAAACAATGTACTAGTCTATACCACAGTCTCTCAACAGAACTGCATAAGATCCTAACTTTATTAATTGAAGGCATGAGTAGATTAATTAACTTCAGTGGGGTCATAGAGGGTTTACACCTAAATCATAGTCTTACACGTCTACAGTCTTGTGCCAGAAAAAAAAATTACAATACACTAACATTTAGATAATATCCATTAAAAAGGATTCTTAGAATATGTTGTCTGTTGACCTGATCAAATAGATGTTGAAAAATGTGCATCTCCCACTTAAGATGTGGATTTCTTAAATAAAACTGTCCAAGGAAATGATGATAAACAATCTCTGATTGTCCATGTAAAAACAGTCACAGCATGACATGCTAAAAGTTAAGTCTTGCTTTCAACTGATGAAATTATTCGTAATATATATATTAGATAATAAAGTGAGTGCTCAGACAGTTCTAATTTGATGATTCACGTCTCATGTTCACTTTTTCCCTGATTCAATTATCAAAATGGAGACTATATAATTTAAAAACCATTTCTGTTCCCTGTAATATATCCATTTTGATTTACTTATGAATGAAATTTGTTGGATACATATCAAAAAGCCAACATGGTTAAATCCAGCATTTGAGGTCCAATTTTTAGACACAGAACCAGCCTTTTTTGTATTATATCTAACAACAAAATTAACATACTATGTTTTTCTGACAGGTGAATTGAATGACAATGTAATGTCAAAACTACAATTGTCACAGTTCTTTTTTTAAAAAGCATTGCCTCAAATGATAAATGACCAAATGAACTCAAAATTACACTTAAGAACAGCAGCACTTTTGTTTATTCTTTATTTCCTTGGAACAATCACAAATAAATAAATAAATGCAGGGTAGAGAAACCAGCCTCTACACTATAAGCATCAGTGGGCATCTCTACCTTGATGAGAGCAGTACAGTGTCAGCAGGTATATACTCTTTCCCTTTTATTATAACTATATCTCCAACATCTACCTGAAAGAAAACTGGGAATTGGTTAATGGTCTCAAAACAAAATGTATTATACCCTTGTTTTAGGCACAGTAAATATTTACCTGCTGAATTTGCTAGCAAGACTGTTAGAAACTCACACACTTAGAGAAGTTAGATTGTACAACAGGAGTTCCATCAAAAGTTATTGGAATTCTTTGGAAATCTAATCTTTTATAAGCCAAATTAGCCAAATAAGCCTAATCTTTAATAGCCTTCTCTATGCAGTTCTTTAATTTTGCCTGTTTTGTAAACTACTTCACTGAAGACTGAAGTTGAATTAAAGAAGAAATTCATCTCACCTAAGACCACGGTTTTGTTGCATCACACTATATTCTTGCTTCTTCGAAGATGGAGGCCAATTTCATCTGAACCTTGCCTCCAAATTATGGTGGGTCAAATTTTCTTCCAGTTTTCAGATATGGAAACCATTAAAACTAAGTGGCTAGATGCTAGCATAACATTTAGTTCTTGAAAGACACTTTTAAGAGTCACTTCCTAACAACTGCATCAAAGTCTTTAAATTTCTCATGATTTAAGCGGATGAAGTTCAACAAAAACATAAAGTAAGTAGTTTCCATAAAGAAGTTTCTGCCTTGGCAAAACACATAATACTAACAAAGTGAGTAATTTTGCCACAGCCATCACATTACTCAGCTTATTTCCACTGAACTTAACCAGTTTGGACTCATGCCCTCAAAACTGACTTGACTTCAAGGTACATTTTGAGAGACAAATATCAACAAATAAAACATAAAATACATGAGATTATACATCTCCCATAATACCAGTTATTATTTATCATTAACAATTACATGGAGAAATAAAAAAAATATTAAACATACATTATGTTCTAAAAGTGACCAATAAAGACACACACCTTTTCCCAGTGGACAATCTCCCATGCACCATTTCGTAGTACTAGAAAAAAAAAGAAAAAAAATAAAGAATTTTCTAGTCATACAATCTAACTTCAGCATACAGGTATGTGCTAGATTAGTTATGAAAAGCCATACAAGCACATCTCATTTACATAATATTTTAGAGCATGCCTTGTTTCCATGAATTCAGATCAAGCATTTCAATATATAGCACATATTCTTTACAACAGTTTTTGTACCACTGAATCTTATTGCAAAGTCAATTAGAATATTTCACAGGCCTTGAGAATCAAATAAATCTGATACAGACTTTTTATGATAATGTGTTTTCCAAAATAAATCAGTAATTGGAATAAAAAGTTCCAAAGTTAAAAAGTTTTGAAATTATGGGGGGGGCAAGAGGAATATATTCAATATTCATTAAAAGTGCCAGGAGGCTCACTACAGTTTATCTATTCTGTTGTTATTGTCATATCAGAGAACTTCAGGATCACTATATCACGTCCTCCACAAATATACTGAAAATATCCCATGCTATTTAGAGTAGTATTTAATATAGTTTTTCCCTGGTAGTCAGAACTAATATTGTAACCACATTCCACTATTCTAGTTTTTAAGTGTTACTATTATGATACAAAAACTGTGTCTTGTTGCCAGTTAATTGACAAGATTTTATTTTCAGGGAATAATAAAGGTAATGTTTTTTTAGCCTCAGTTACTGAAAATGGATGTGCAAAAAGAAAAGGAACATATTGCTATGTATCAATACTCAGACAACTTTAAGAGATTGTTCCCTTTCACTGTGTTTTCCAGCTTTCAAACCATCAGGAAGCTTAAGTTCCCAATCAGAACCAAGTTCTTAAGCAAGAGTGTGCTGACTTCAAAAAAGTGGATCAAAATCTGGGACTACATATGGCCTTTACATTTAAGTCTTCCTGGAGGTTCTGTCCAGGCTGACTCCCCTTCTTGTTTATCTCAATGATATCTGCAATCATTACTTAGCCTGCTTAGTGATTCTTTCTGCTCAGTAAACCTTCCCCTTCCTTCCCCCAGATTTATTAGTGTTGACATGCTCAGGGCAATGACAGGTGGGGCAGTCTCCCTTTCTGATAGTAAGCAAGGCATTTTAATGACTGCCTCACCAACCAGCTGATCATTATACAAAATCTATTTTGACAAACCATTTACCTCCACTGGTAAAACTACAGATTCAGTGTCCCAAGGAACCCAAGACATTTGATAATTGTGCTGCCAACTACCTATTTCCATCCCCTTGTGTCAGCAATACAAGCTTATAATACAGCAATACTGACTTGTGGGGCCATGGCACCAATCAGATGAAAGAACTGATAAGCATTAAACATATACCTTGCAGCAATCCAGACAACTTAGTTTCCCACATAGTTACAGTATAATAACTGCCACTGGCATTCTGCAGGTCTGAAATATGTCACCAGATGTGGTCAGGGACTTCCTAAGAAGAGACTTCTGGCTGCAGAGGGCAGGTTCTGTCCTGCCATCACTCCATGCCAAGGTGCATGCCCTCACTGCTTTATGCATGCTGCCTCCAAGGTTTGCTGGACCCTTTTATGAGCCAGTTTAATCCACTCCATGGAAGGACATTATCATTTTTTCTTTCAGGAGTTGTTTCTGGCTGGTTTAACTGGTTAAAATCAGCTCACAAGCAGATGAGCCAGAGTCATGAAAACATGCTGAGCCACCTGAAATCTCAAGAGTACTCTGACTCTAGCTTGATCTGGTAAGCTTTTAAGGACAATTAACACACACTAACATTCAGTTAAATCCATTTTCTTATGAGAACAATTAAAGAAGTGGTATTGCTACGCACCTTTTATATAATGGTTAGAGAACTTGTACCATAAAGCCTTCTGCAGCCTGACTTTTGCATTTGTATCTCCCACTTTTCAGCTGTCTCTAACAACTAATTTTCAAAATCATTTTCCATCTGCACTGCAGAAGGCTACTTCACCACAGTACAGAAATGTAGATCTCATCCTGTCAGAATGTCTGATGGTGTCCTGCTGTCATACATGCATGCAGTCTGAAGCAACAAAAATCATCCTCAATGCAGCCTAATATATCCAAATCCTTTGCAAAAGGTTTTTTAATAGAAAACTTTAGAAAGTTAATTACTTAAGGGTAACCTAGATACATATTGTCATTAAGGAACACAGAGTTGAATGGGGACCCATATACACAATCCACACATGCACATGCCATTTCACTAACAATTTCATGTGTTTAAAAGGCAACCAAAGCTGGAGCTGCATATACAACATACATATACACAATTGTTTAACTGATGACTACATTTCTCCCTAAAAAAAATGGTTATTTTTATTATATATTTAAAATGATTCCATGCAAGATTTTTCTCTTTGTGGTATTTTTCGTATTTTCTGCAATCAAGTTCATGTGACACTCATTCCTCCTTCTGTTGATAAAAACAGGACTATTTCCATCAAGAGAGGTCCACCTCAGAACAAGTAACATGAAAAGTTGAAGAGCAGCAAAGCAGGAACCTAAATTTTGACATCCTAACTGACAAGCATATTTAGGATATACTAATATCTCCCTCACTTTCTGAGCTAAAATAAAGAAAAGTGGTATAAAACTGGCATTATCAAAATCTATTAAAAAAACCACATGCCAATGTTTTGGTTAGGGTACACTGGCTAATATCTCATAATTTCTAATCAAATCGTTACATTGATTTAATTAAAAAACCCCAACAAATCAAACCCAAAAGACCTCCATTAGTCTTTATCCACAGTTTTGAAGCAGCATAGGAAGACAGTTCTGTTTTTTTGATGCTTCCTTCCTATTGCTGGCTGAAAAAATTTTATATGTGTAGTCAGAAAGGCAGACTTTTAATTATAACATAGGTCCATTAAATATACAGGTGATTATGATCTTCTAACAGTGACAACATCAGCTATGCTAAATGAGTAAATGCTCACGTTTCTTAGGAACCTCACAACCTTAATCTAGAACATATTCTATTTTGTGGGGCTAATGTCACTGCAAATTATTATTTCAACTGTTTACATTACACATTTTGAAGCAATCTGCACATGCAATTTCCCACTCAATTACGTCAGCAGTTCCAATTGTATTACTACCATGTGCAAAAATTCAACTCCCCCTGAAAAACGGTTTAAAAAAATTCCTACCTTGAGTTTGTTTCTTGTTCACCGCATTATCAGCTTTATGCCTTTTCTAAATTAAAAATGCAGAGTGGTTAAAGACTTCTGTTGATAAGCTAAAGCTTTCATACTTCTAAAAAAAACCCCATCTATTAGCCCCTCCCACTCATCTATTCAATAAACCATGTAAAAATTTAAACAGGACTATTAATTACTCACGTAGTTATGAACACCAGGAAAGTCACATCCAGTTCCAGGCTAATGGTATTGTACTAAAATATCCTTTCACGTTGGCAATCTGCACCTGGACACGTTCCTCTCATAAGGAACTGGTGCATTTCAATAACGTAACTTTGCCCTTTCCTGGAAGTGCGAGATGATTCTAACACAGCAAAGATCATGGGACAATTCTTCATTTAAGTGTCTCATACAGACACCTGAAGTCAGGCCATGACTGTGTCAATGTAATGACCCCACTTATACAAAGCTGCTTCCAGACTTCAACAACATTAAAAAACAAACAATCAACAGCACAACCCCCCAAACAGGCGATGATGCCCCTCAGTTTTAATACAGCTGTGAGACATCTTTTGACAGGAATCTTTTGATACACCTATTAACAATCAGCATTTTCAAGGTATGACCAAACCCCGATACAAAAAGCATAGGAGAGTACTAGCTTAAACACAATATTTAGGACTCATGAACTCAGTTTTTCCTGAGCAGGAACACGTTTTAGAAAATTAATTTAAACAGAATTAACTGGTTTAGGTACACTTTTTAAACAGATGTTCAGAATTAATGTCTTTGTGATGCAAACAAAATCAGAAGCGATCTTGTACAATGAAAAAAATAGGTCAAGATATTTGAGTGATTTATTGCCAATAAAATGCTGATTTGACTCTGAGCTATCAGCTCTTAAAAGGCTACCTTATAGCTTTGCAAAATTGAATTTTTTTTTTTACTAGATTTTAACAGATTACCAGGAGATTCTCTTTTCAAAAAGATGGCTGACTGTACAGATAAATAACCTTTGATCAAAGGGAAAGCATAACTTGACCAAAGCAGATGTCTATTTGCCCACAGGGTGAATCTCCTCCATTTTGAAAAGTTAATGTCCAGTGCTATCTGAGGAATGACAAGTGAAAATCATTGGAAACAGCTGACAATCTAACTGCATGTCACAAATCTTGGTAGCACCTTTGAAGCACATATGGAAAACACATTCTGTTCATGAATAAAATCTTCTGCTAACGTCCTTCTCTTCTTGGTATTTCATTCCAGAAAAAGAAACATTTGGTTCTTGAGATAAAAGTATTACTTTGACAAGTGTATTTGTTGATATCAATTTACAAGGTTCCATCCAAAAACTTTAATATTAGATAAAGATTACTATTCATGGAGATCCTAGATATTTCACTGTGTAAAAAGACTGAGACATAATGAAAATTAATAGTTAAGGGGAATACACTTGAATATTTTACTATACAGAAAGTGGTCAGCTTTCTCAGCAAAAACCACTATAGCTGTATTGGTTTTAGGTATCTCTGCAGCACTTTGTAATGAAAACTTTATTTAGCTGGTATATGCAAATCCCACTATAGCTGATCCCCTGCCACACTGAACTGTACAATTCAAGTCACAAAGAGCAAATGGTAGAAAAAAATAACAAAAGAGAAGTTATTGGATGAGATAATTTTAAAAAGGACACTTTGTACAGTAGCAGAAGCCTCAGTTTTATATTTGCCTAGACACTGACAGATGGTGTAAGTCTGTAAGCATTAACAGCAGAATGGTTAAAAATATCTAAAAGAACATGAATTGATTTTATGGCTTTTTTTCAAAAGGAGTTTTGTTTATGTAAAGAGAAAGCAACAAAGGCATTTAAGGGGAAGTTGACTGTAAGGCATCAAGAACTAGAAATGCCAAATAGAAGAAAAATATTTAATGGAAACCTCATTGTGTCTTGCAGGACCACTTAACTCTGTGAACCAGGAGCTTCATATAACCTAGGGAGTCTATATCTTGCCTACCATCCATTCACAGAGGTAACTGAGGAGAAAACCGGGTTGGACTGTACCAATAAAGGCAGCATGTGACCAACCACTCTCCATTCCAAACCTCCTCCAGCTCCACTCTTCCACTTGGTCATGTTTCTGCATATATGTTGTAATTCTGCTCAAACACAATAAATCTGATTTTCCCAGGCCTCTTTGTGTGCAAGGAAAGACTACGCTACCTGCAACCCCTTCCAAAACTCGAAGAGATGCGCCCACAAACAGGAATCCTACCCTAGTGGACAAGACATTCCGCTGTATCATGACATATCTAATGTCTTGTCCTTCTCATAACATACCTGCAGAACTAAAATAAAACAAAAGCAGATAAAGAAATTCTCAGAATCTAGAGTGATTTGGTAAATAATTAAGATTAATTTAATTCCTTAGATACAAAAAGCATCAATTAAAAGACTCGATTATTTTAAGCAAGTTAGAGAGACAGGTTTCTATCATACGCTTTTAGTGAAGAGAGGGCAAGAAGGTACTCAGAAAATCCCAACATCTTTTGTATGAAGTGAAACAGTGACTGAAATGCCCTTCTCTCCCTCTAAATAAAATAAATCAGAATGTATGCTTCTGTGTTGACAATGTCACAGCTCTTTTAAAGTTTTCTTTCAATGCAAGAAGAAAGCAAAACAACAGCTACCACAGATAGTGACTGGAAAGAGCCTAGGAAAGCTTGGCAAAGATGGAGGCACTGCCTAACAAGGACCAATTCTCTGTCTGTTCCTGGCCATCAGGAGTCAGCAGATCACACTTAGCACCAAGAAAATGCTAGCATTTAGGAAATGCTAACAGTAAATTGCATTGGACTGGAGCAACAGGAAAAAAACTGAAAAGGCTATTCCCCATACTGTCTAAAAAACCATGAAAAGTCACAACAGTGAAACTAAAGATTTTATATATGTGCCATTAGAAATAAAGAGGTATATCAAATACTTAGCCTGGATTTGACAACTGGGAAACATTTTTGTAATATTATAAATGAAAAATATGATAGCTATTCACAAAATATTGCTATTAAATACTTACAATATCCTCTATTATCTCCTTCACTGCAGCTACAGCTAAAATAAATAAGAGAGGAACCAATGTTGTGTAGCGGCCTGTTGGAGATACATCTGGTATTTGCTATTAAAAAAAAAAAAGAGAAAAAATATTTTGCATTGCTGGTTGAAAACATTTTTAATACAAGAAACAGTACTTTCTGTGCAAATAAAGACAAGTGAATTCACTTTTTAGACATGGTGTTAATTATTTCCAAGAGAGTTTTATAGTCTTCAATTCAAAAGCAGCTGACACAATAAAAGAACATCTGCATTTTTAAGCAGTATAGTGTTCAACTGTACTATTTCCAGAGGTTTTAGTGTTTGAAGAATATTCACCTTCCTTTTCTGTGTTTCAAACTGAATTAAAATACATATTTATAAAATATAACTAAACTTTCCAATTTAGATTTTAGTTGCAGACATCAGTCCAAGGTTTTTTTGCTTCTTTACAGTCTTAATATTTTAAGAGATATTTTTAATAATATTAACTGATAAATTTCAAATAGCTGCCACACTACTGTAAAAAAACCCATTTTTGCTAACCAGGTATGGGCACAGATGATGCAAGCAAACATGTACATAAAGTAAATTGTGAGAAAATGCAGCTGCTTATGTGATAGACATGGATAGTTATCCATAATTATCTTCATATTGACTAGAACTCTTAATGGCAAGACTGACAGCTGAAAAGATTGCTGCCTTAACAGACTTATTATGGGTAATGCGGTGTGATGACAACATGAACTCTGCAAGAAAAGAACCAGTGGTGCCCCAAAGTGGTGAAAAGAGATCCTCAATTTATCATAAAATGTTTTGAGAAACAGCCAATGTTTCTTATGAATTACATAAATTTCTTTCTGCTATCACCATACTCCACTTCTGAAAGAAAACAGGATGTTTTAATATGCTTCTTAACACCCATATAGATCTATTTTCCAGGTTACTGTAGAAGCTTTTCAAGGAAATTTTCAAGGAATTAAATGGAAATGAGGCTGAAAGCTACTGTTCAGCAAGTGACTATATGTTGGCTACAAAGGAAAGGGATCCATTACTTTTCCAGCTATTCCTATCTTTTCATTCCTTCCTACATATATGTCCAAATTCCTATTCCAACTGCATCTTATTTTGCAGGCAAAATCTGAAAGCAAAAGGGTCACCAACCTGTACTCCAGTTCCACTCTTCTCTATTTCCTTCTCCTGGCAATGCAGTCTCACTGATAGCCTGACACACTAGTGGGCTTTAAAGTCCTGAAGTTCCACTTGCTAACACTTCTGAAACCTCATATTCTCTCTAGCTGGAGGTGCACAGTGGCACCACAGGGAACACTGTTGGACCACTGGATTAACCTGACATGCCAGATGGGGTTAGCAGGATGTTTATTTAAAAGCCACAGGCTTGCAGGCAGAAAACCTAATGAAACCCTCAACTTTTCCCCCCACCTTAGAAAACAGCTGTAAGCTACTTATGCAGGTGCCTCACAAAAAGCTGTCCCAAGCACTTAAAGTAGAAGCAAAGACATTGAAGTAAGGACAGAGAAACAAACTTTGACTTGCAGAAACATCTGAAGGGAGGAAGGAAAAAGTACATATTGCAGTTTATGTGCCATTTTTCAGTAATTTTTGTTTGGTACTTCAATCCCTAACACAATGACCTCCTCAACAGACAAATCAACACATTGTAAACAATGCATTTGAAATCATGCAGAAAATGTGTTTTTATCAAATATGTTTGAAATGCAGAACTAGTCAATGGTAATTACAACTGAACCTGAACCCAGTTATTTTTTTCATTTATCATCAGCTAATGCATTAAAAGAATAGTATACAAAAACTCCACAATGTTTTCGACTTGAACTATCACAAAACTAAAATACAGATGTGAAGAATGTTATGTACTTCAAAAAGGTCTCAGTAAGCTGGGTCAGGGATTTCACTTTACAAACATACCTAATAAAGCTAGAGTGGTGACATAAACAGACTTTGCACTTCCTTCCTAACCAGTACGTTGATTAGCTGGTTTACAGGAAATAGTTGCTGTAGTATTGGACTCCATAACTGGTTTTGTTTGTCCAGGCTCAATTTCAATCTTTGTCTCTAAGAATAAAATCACTTCCCCTCAGCTGCAATTCCTGTCCCTCCAAAGAACTCACAGGAATAAAGTTCATAGAGTTCAGGTTTTTAGACCATACCCTCTAGCAGAAATGCCAACCACAGGTAACAGTTTTCTGTATATGCCAGATATTTTTAAATGGAATTTTCTTTTTGTAAATCTTTTTGACCCAACAGAATTTCAGCTACACTTAATTTTTTATAGAAAAATCTTTGTGTGCCATTTTCTTATCTCCAAGGACCAAGAAAACCAAAAACTCAAGTATTTTATTAAAAATATGTCTACATGATACAGTTGTTCTGACAAGCTAGCTAGCTTGGAAAGAACAGTACAGCAACCTCAAGTATTCCAGTATCTCTGTCTATAATATAAATGGTCTCTTAGCAAGTTTAAAATATTAGAATCTTACTGTTGATCTTACCTGAAGCAATGCAATAAAAAGAAAAAATGCATTAGCAGCTCTTCTGAACTGAGAATAAAGGAATCTTGGCAGGAATGTGATTATGTTGTACTTCGCAGTGCTGAGAAGGAGAGACAAAAACATATACTATTATAACAGTACAAAAAACTCTTCAAATGTATTCTTTCCGTCTCAGTTATACAAGCTTTCAAACAAAACAGTTTGCTTTTTGATTCTAAACTGATAAATACTGGATATTAAGTGTGCTTTTGCACAAGAAGAGAATAAAAGAATAGAAGAAGAAGAGAATAAAATTTATCCTACCCAAACAATCTCTGCTAAGCCATCATCACAAAATGTTTGAGCTCCCAGCTCTCTGTCAGCCTTTTACATCTGTTTAAGAACAGACTACCACCACCTAAGGTTCCGAAACAAAACATGCAAAAACAATCATGCCAAAAACTTTTAAGCAAAAGACCTGTAAGAATATTTAAACTTCTTTTTAAGTCATATTTATTTTGACCTTGCATAAAACAGTCAATATAAGGGGGAATGAATGTATCCTGCAAAACACCTCTACTCTGTAACCAAGCAAAAGACAGAAGGACAAGCTGTATACACCAAGAAATAGCATATAAATTTTCTCAAGATCATGAAAAATCCCACCACATTACTCTCAACGTCTACACAATTTCTGCACATTATCAAAGGTACCTTCAGGAAACACACCTGCTTGGGACAGAGGTATCTTTGCCATTCATTTCCTTTGAATTTTAGCAACAGAAATGAGAATGCTATCAGATCTAAACACACATTACTTACGAGTATTTACTGCATGACTTAAAATTCATCGAAAGCAAACAAAACCCCCCAGCATAAACCATCAGCAAAGTCCCTAAAGCCTGAACCTGAAAATTAACCTCATAGGCAACCACAGCATCTTTGTAACTGGCTGACTGAAAAAGCCATGTGTTTCCAAAGCACAAACAATGCTGAGCTCAAGTGCAGTACATCTGCATCAGCATTCAGCTGCCAGGAATAGGCTCAAAGATGAACTGAACTGAAACCTGAAGAACAAATCCATCCTCCAAGGACATATTGATGGGTACAGCTGCCCCCACTCCACTCTTAAAAATTGAGGTCAGGTTTGTAACTGAAACAGCTTACTTGTCTCCTCATTTCACTTCGTTCCTCCCTCCAGCGTCTAAGACTGTCATTGGTGGCCAGTGGAAATGACAGAAGTAGAATAAATGAAACCATTTCAATTTTGCTATTCAGCATGCAAAAGTGCTTTTGTTAATACCTGACATGATTATTGCAGAATTTGGTTAGCTGAGGCTGATTGATGAATATAGTTCTCACTTCCTCTTGATCAGCTAGGGAAGTTTTCTCTGAAACATCCTCTGTCTTCTCATAGCCTGTAAAAACACAGCATGATTTTCCACATAAACAGATTTACTTACACAAGATTCAAGGCACTTCATGAGACAAAAAGGACATTTATTGTGAATGTGAACTGAACGTATTTGCATTCCTCACAAGCAATGAAAAAACAAAAACTTTTTTTTATATAGTCCAGATGGTCAGTAAAAATCTACATTCACCACAGACCATCATTACCTTTCAAAGATCACTGAGAGTGGCCTAAGAGTGAGACCTGCCAGCTCCCTCTGCACTTGTGATTGAATCTTATTAGATCCCATGGACTCTTGTACTGCAAGTTTGTTTAACTGTTCCCTAAACTGATCCTTCTCCACCAAGGTAAGTCTTTTTTGTTTCAGACTTTCCAACTGGTATCAGGAACCACAGGTTCCTGAAGGCCGATTTTACCAGTAGAGACTAAAGGGGAGAAGACAGTGTTTACTGCATCCTATTCTGTCTTTTGTTTCCAGGCTCACTGTGGCATGAAGCCTTGAGGCACCACAGTCATCATCTTCCTGCTGTTACATCTGAAGGAGAACAAGAATGGTGTCTACAAGCCACTCACCAGGTTAAACCGCAGGTATGCTGTGACTTTGCCAACTAAACCCATCTCTACTCCTCTACAGCCACCTATTCCTGCTTTGACCTCTTGTAGGTTCCCTTTTTTACATGTGAGCTTTGTCAGGGACTCCTTGCTAATTCACAGAACCATAGAATGGTTTGGGTTGGAAGGAACCTTAGAGATCATGTAGTTCCAACCCTCCTGTCATGGGCAGGGAACCTTTCAGTCAATCAGGATACTCAGAACACCATCAAGCCTGGTCTTGAACATTTCCAGGGACAGGGAGCCCACAGTCTCTCCAGACAACCTGTTCAACACCTTATCATCCTTACAGTAAAGATTTCCTTCCTAATACCTAATTTAAACCTACCCTCCTTCAGCTTAAGGCCATTTCCACTTGTCCTATCACTACATACTCTTGTGAAAAGTTCCTCTCTAAACTTCTTGCAGGCCTGCTTTAGACACTGGAAGGCTGCCAGAAGGTCTCCTCCAAGTCTTTCCCTCTTCAGGCTGAACTTTGTCAGCCTGTCTTCATACATGTGTTCCAGTCCTCTGATTAACTTACTGGTCCTCTTCTGGACTTGTTCCAACAAGTCCCTGTCTTTCTTATGCTGGGGGCCCCAGAGTTGGATTCAGTACTCCAGGTGGGGTCTCACAAGAGCAGAGAAGATATACAGAAGTACCTCTCTTGACCTGCTGGTCACGCCTGCTTTGACACAGCCCAGGATGAGGTTGGCCTTCAGGGCTCCAAATGAACAATGACAAATCCTGTTCTTGTACACCAACACCCCCAAGTCCTTCTCCTCAGGGCTGCTGTCAGTCCACTCTCCACCCAACCTGTATTTGTGCTTGGGATTACCCTGACCTAGGTGTAGGACCTTCCACTTGGCCTTGTTGAACTTCATGAGGTTCACACAGGCCCACCTCTAAAGACTGTCAAGGTGTCTCTGGATGACTTCCCTCCAACATGTCAACTGCATCACACAGCTTGGCATTGTTAGCGAACTTGCTGAAGGGTCACTCCATCCCACTGTCCAAATCATCGACAAAGATGTTATAACAAGTATCAGTGCCCATACTGATCCCTGAGGATGGCCACTTGTCACTGCTTTCCACTGAGCCGTTGACTGCAATTCTTGGAATGTAACCATTCAGCCACTTCTTCATCCACTGTGTGGTCCATCCATCAAATACATGCATCTCTAGAGACAAGGATATTGTGAGGGACAGTGTCAAATGCCTTGCTTCATCCAGACCATCTGCCACCTTGGCTTGATTTTGTGCTCATTGTGATGGACCAATCTTGAGCTGGAGGGATGTGATCATTGGAAGCCAAGACCATTAAGCTGGTTAATCTTAGTTGGTTGTTCTCATTGGTTAATGAGATACCATTCCTTCAATTGCTCCAAGTTTTCTTTGTGACAGAAAAGCCAGATTATTCTCAAAGAAGTGGCATCAGTATATTCTTCATTTTGTGTGTGCTTAACTTGAAATAGTTTTATCAGACTCACTGACATTCCCAGCATCCACCTCCACTAGCCAGTGAAAGTTGAATTTTCTGTATATTCTTCTATGGACTGTGCAGAATCTTGTGCCAGCCTGCATCCCAACTTTCATCTATAAAAGGGGACACCAATGTATTCTTCCCTCCCAAGGCTCTTCACTAATATTTGTCAACCAGTCAGCTACTACATAGCTGTCAACAGGCCTAAGCAGACTTCAAGCCAGAGCTTGTAAAGTACCAACAAGTATAGCATAAATCAATCACCATAAAGTTTTAACATGATAACAATAATTTATGTGTATATAGCTGCTTGTTAAATATACACTTTTCATTCTGTATGAGAATAAGACACTGAAAACGCCTTTGTTATAATACAGCTGAATACATCAGAATGTACAGCATGTCAAGAATAATTAGGGCTGTACATGAAAACTTAATGCTTATTTCTAGCACGTTCTATAAATGCTTGCAAACATGTTAGGCAAAATCCAAGCCATTCTCCAGTCCACTGGCCCAGTATATTGCCTCTTACCCATTCAAAATACATTTTGGATACTCTTTTGCAAGGTCAAGTCTCTACAGGTTGAGAAAAGGCTCAGCAGAAGCTTTTAATTTCATCCCATTTGCCATTCATAATTCACAGACTCTATTATGATACAGGAAATCCCCACTACTATATTCACCCTCTGTAATTTCTCTATTTCTTTCCTCGCCCAATGAAAGGCATGCGCATTCAAACATCAGTATCTATCTCAAGAAGTCTTTTCAGAGGAAGGGCAGCCAGTCTAACAGACTGGCCCATCTTAACAGGTACCAACAAAATACTCCTCAAGGAACTACACAGGCTCATTGGGCAGCCTAACCCAGCAAAAACCCCCCAAAAACTTCAATAACAACAAATTGCAAATAAGTAAGTAACCAATGAAACAAACACAGCCCCCAAACCGTTAGAGCTTCTTTCAACAAGAGCGCCCATTGAAGACCACATTTTGATTCCAACAATAAATTTGGAAGAAGCATCTCCCTTCAAACACATTTGCAGGGACTCTTCCTAAACCAGTCTTGATTAAAAAGTTTCTACATTAGTAAAACAACAACAGTAAATTCCATACCCCTACCTTTTCCTTTAGGTAGGGTATTTTAAGACTTTCGCTTTCATTCCTTAAAATGGTCTCATTTTCATTATAAGAATGGGACAATGTTACATACGCAATATACTGTAATACGGAAATAAAGGGAAGGAAAGAAAACTCTCAACCAAATTGCCAAAAAGATTTTAATACACTCCACTTAATCATTAGAAAAATCTTTTTTATTCTCTAAGTAGAGCTTTCAAAACCTTTGAAAGCTGATGCTGTAGCCAAGAACCTCTCATACAACTAAGTGCTGTGGGTTAACCTGGCAGGCAGCTAAACGCCACACAGTCACTCACTCGCCTACCCCAAGTGCTGGGGCAGAGAATCAGAAGAAAAGGTAAAACTTATGGGCTGAAATAAAAACGGCTTAATAGGATGGAAAAAGTAGGGGAAATAACGATAAAATAATATACAAAGCAAGTAATGCACAATTGCTCACCAACTGCTGACCAATGTCCATCCAGTCCCTGAGCTGCAGGCTGTCAGCCCTCTTCTGCCAATTCTCCCCCAGTTCTGCTGTTCAGCATAAGGCCAAAAGGTCTGGGATATCCTTTTGGTCAGCCAGGAGGCAGATGCCCTGGCTGCATCCCCTCCCTAATTTTTGCGAACTCCCAGCCTTCTCCCCAGCAGACCAGTATGAGATGCTCACAAGTCCTTGATTTAGTGTAAGTGCTGCTCAGAAACAACTGAAAGATCAGTGTGATATCAACATTATTCTCATCCTAGATCCAAAACACAGCATTGTATCAGCTGCTTGGAAGAAAACTAAGTCTATCCCAGCCAAATCCAGAACAGTTTGTTTGATAGCTCATATTTCTGAAGCATGTGGCATAGTCCAAAGACAGAATCACCATGGAAAAGAAGATGTCTTCAGAATTATTTGTTGCAAAGCCATGACAGACCTTCCATGACAAAATAGGCACTGGGAACATGACCCATCAGTCTGTCCTTCTGAGGAGTGAGAGCACAGAAGGGAATTTAAATGACCTGCTTGAACCTGCTGGTACCACTGAAATGGTCAAGCCTGTCTAGAATTAAACCAAGCTTTTTTCCCTGTTGTGAAGCACTGGGATTGAAACACACTTGACAGAAATAAACCCCAGACACAAGTGACTGTAACTATCACTAAATCTGGTAAAATGTTATATAGTCCTAAAGACCGTAAGTAGAAATACCTAAGGATATATTAGGCACTACAAAAACCAATAGTCTGCTGAAGACAATAGGGTGACCCCTATAGAATTTCAAAATACATTCCTTCTTCATGTGGAAGTCATCTCATCTTACCCATGTTCAGCTTCACCTAGATTTTGTACAGGTATTTACCTTCACCAACAAGAACTAGTTATTACTTTCTAGTTTTGGTAGGCAGCATCATGGTACCTCTACTCTTTACCCTTTCTCAATGACCTAATATAGTTCACTGAACTCCACCAACACACAGAGGAAAAGGATTAATGCATCAATCTTGAGACCCCTATTAAGACCTGTGAAGACTAATTCCATTCTCCGAGAACCTCTCAAAAGAAATAGAATCATTTGAATGATTCAATTTCATATTGTTTAATAGATGCATATACTAACTGTGAAGCTATATATAGCTAAAATAATCACAGTTAGTTACTGTATTTAATAAAGTTTTATGTAGGCCACAGTACTCAAAGATTCCCCATGTGTTCTGTAATTGCAGAATACATTACACCAATTTCCTAAATTTGCTTAAGAGGGCCAGGTCTTCTGTGCCATGAGCTTTATTAAGACTTTATTGATACCACTTCAGAATGGTAAGCAGCACCTGTCCCTTGCAACAGGATAATGGACACAAAAATCTATTAAAACATAGTTATAAGCATGCCTGGTTATCCTCCATCAGCCACGGAGAACTTTCAGAGGTTTGGAAGAATGGCACAAAATCATTAGTTTCTTTTCGCTCAAATTCTTTTTTCTATGCAGGTAACATGTTGGGTTATAGACCCTAAAACACCTACAATTTTTATTTTGCAATAATTTACAGACTGTAGTGTCAATTCTTCTGTGCAGCTGTTGACCACTTCTTGGGAATGATACATGTGCACATCATTCTGATTCAGTTTGTTTTATCTGAGCACAACAGTTGATTTTTTCCAGTAACATTATCATTATCTCTTCATGTGAGAGACAGCTTAGTTCTTTCTGAGATGGTGTCCAAGACATTTCAGCCTGGCAAGGTAGTTTGTGATCCATGGAAAAGGTCTCTGAAGCAGAAATTAGTTGCTGCAGTGATAGGAGAGAAAAGTGAGTTTTTAAACCCAAAGATACAATACAAAAATTCTGAAATAAGGAATATAATACTGTCTGTCAGACCCCCACAAGTCTTAGGCTAAGGAATGGTCCACACCACGACAGAAGTCACAGAAGCTGTTCTCTGTGATTACAGTATTACTAGTGTTCCAAGAACACAGAGGGACCCTGCCAGTAACAACTCTGCACTGGGGGTAAGACTTAGGTTCTCTGAAAAGCAGCCTTATCATCACTTGGCATAGTGCTTATCTTAGAGACTTGGGTGATTGCCAGAACTAGGGTTTGACACTTCTTTTATGTCCCTGTCAAATACTGAGACCCACATGGCAGGGTGCTGGAGTTCTCTCTTTTAGAAAACAGTAGCATTTACAAAGAGCTGTTTAGAAATGCCAACTATATAGTCTAAATGTATGGACTAACTGGACTTGGAAGCACTCATCTCAAAAAGAAAAAAAAGAGACTAGTTGATGTTGGTTTCAATGTAAATTAAATCTAAACAAAGATTAAATACAGATCAAATTAATTAGTGTCACATGATTATAAGACTTAAAAAACATTAACAGATTTCAAATTTTTTTGAGTAGTACTATATATATAGTGAAGTACAATATGAGTCATAGAGAATCAACTCGACTGGTGTCACAAAAAAACTATCATGTCATTTTACAAAAGTTAAGTTTCTTAAAAGGTGAAAGATGTTTTATACCTATTGTCAGTCCTAAAGAAAATTGTTTTGGTAAGCTTCTCAAACCCAGTATTTAACTGCTTCACAGTCATTCAACCTTGAAAAATAAACCAGACTTTTTCTATTTTTTTTCTTTTACTGCAGTTGTAAATCTTAGATAGCCAGTTACCTTTAGGGAACACTACATTTATTCAGTTAACAACCATTAAGAGTTCTGTAACCAGATAATTTTAAAGAGAGCATCAATTTTCCCAATTTATTTACGCAGTGCTCAGCTTGCAGTGAAAACCAATTGTCTGGAACAAGGGTAAGTGGAAAAGAACTGAAATTAACCACTGAAAAATTTGACATTTAACTAGTCTCATTATATGCATCTACTAATCACTGTGAGTATATAGGACTGCTGCTGTGGTTGTAAACACATTTCAGAAACGTTCCTGAAAGGATGCACTTTCTCCCTTTCTTCTTAGAAAGACGTATTCTTCTATTTCTTTGCCACTAACATTTCCTAGGCAGAAGCAGAGCCAGACCTCCTACAAACCTACTTTTGCTGGAGGAAGGCATATAACATGGTAAAACAGGAAGATAACATCAATCTAACAGCCCACTTCTAATCTACGTTTCTTTGTGCTTTTCCTGGCACAAAAATTAAATAAAATATTCTTTGTTTGTGGAAGAAGGAAGAAAGATACAGAGAGTAAGTTTCCACCTCCCTATACCAAGCAAACCAAAACAACGCAAAACAAAAAAAACAAAAAACCAAAAAACTGGATATACGGTTTAAGCAAGGAAACTTTCAGCCAAGGGGATAAATCCTGGATACCTGCCTCAACACTTATTATGCCATTACCGGGACACTGTTATTGCTACCTACAGCAACTAAAAATCACAGGCTGTCCCAACATACCGCTGCTTTGGGGTCCATGGTTTCAAATTTTACTTTTACATGCAATAAATCATAGAGTAATGTAATTCCACTGCAGTGATTCTTTTCACAAGGCAGCTGCTGACAGCTGTTTAACCTGAGGTTAAACAAATCCACTTAGGAACGATATCTCAGCACTGTCCGAAGCTTCCTGGCACAAGCCCTGTGTCAGGAACGCTTATTTCTGAAGATGTGCGCACACGTACACGTTACACACAAAAAAAGATTCCGGCTTACTCCCGGGCCGAAGACCCCAGACCATGAGCCCCCGCTGCCGCTTGGGGCCGGCGGGCCGAGCAGCCACACACAGCGGGGAAAACGAAACCACCGCTCGCCCTGAAACCACCGCAACCATCGCTGAGGGGCAAAATGCTGTCCGGGGCTCACCGGACATCGACAACCATGAATACGAGGCCTCCTGAGAATATCGGCCCCGCTCACGCCCCAGGCTGGGGTCGGCGCCGCCGCAGCCCCACCGGGGGCGCACGGCACGGCAGCAGCCGGGGGTGCGAAGACTGCTTGGTGGA